>JAFMSR010000008.1:28639801-28747301 GCA_022818135.1 Saxidomus purpurata
TTGTTCGTCAGTTGTCAAATCTGTTTAAGTTTTTTGTGAAGCCTTTTTAAACAAAAGAAGTGTCTCTTTCTCTCTTTTAGATTTAATAATACCCACAACACCCGAGACTGGACAATCCAAAGAAGAAACTGTTTTGCCCATACCTACAGGCGTATTTATCGCCCTTGTAATCATCATAATTGTTCTATTGATTGGGCTGATACTAATTGCCGTCTGCAGTTACCACAGGTACAGAAAGGAACGTCATCGCATCGGAACTACATTCGACTCTGAAGACAGCAAGCCGATAAGCAGTAAGTACATTTTAAGATTTCTAAGGTCCAATGCTAATCTGGCTTAAACATTAGTTTTGTGGCCAGTAACTTTAACCCATGTGTCAGCGCTAGCTCATGCAAACCGATCTCTCATGCTTCAAACTCTGAAATGTCATGCTGCTTTTTTGACGTTATTTACTCGTTCACAATTCTACCCTTTATTTTGAATTCGTAGGTGACGAGCCTCGATTTAATTTTGAAGCTCCGGATCTGGAGGATGGAAAGTTGATCACTAAGGATAAACAACCCGCTAAATCAACGTTTAACGCGAAGTCTTTGAAAAAGAAGTCGTCGTTGCTCTCCACAGACCTTAGTTTGTCTGGAAGTGGTAAATCTGTTCGGCAGAAAAACGGAAGCATTTCTCGTTCAGATAATGAGCACCCAACTGAGAATGGTACTCCGCCTCATGTACCACTTTCTGCAGTACGGTTACCGAAATTACCTCCAAGGCCGCCGGGAGGAAAAGACGCAACGCGACATAAACGCAAACGTCGGCGCGTGGAGCGCTGCGAGGAAAAGACGTCACCGGAGGAAGTAAAAGATCCCAAACCTAGAACATCTACGCCAATAGAAATTGTTATGAATCGAACACTGACTCCGGATATATTGTCGTCTGAAAAGTTTGAATATATTCAGCCAGTTTATTGTCATGAAGTAGAGACGCCGGCACCTAGCCGACCAGCAACAGCATCAACCATCAAGAGCAGCAGATATCAATCATCGAGGCTGTTCAACAAAGAAGACACTGATGAGAGCAATGTGTAGTGTTATAGCCAATTTCATGTTAACGGAAAGCTCAGAACATTCTTGTGGTAGTTTAGCTCATCTGAAAGCGAAGTGTTTATCATATTTTTATACTCCGTATTTACGAACACACACAAGTTGTTGCTGTTACATTTTATTTCTCAGGTGAACAAATGTGTACTTTTGGCTTGTTATTGCAAGCTTGGTACTAAGCAAGATTTTGATATTTACCTCTATTAGAAAGTAGGTGCAGAAAACTGGTACTAACATTTATGCAATCAACAAATAATGTATAGAACTTTCTTATCAGAATGGTGAGCTGAGTTGTGTCATATTGTGATTATTTTTCTGTCCTATTTGTACCTCAGATTAAATTATTAGATTGTTTGTCCTAGTGACTAGCCTACTGTACAGTCCTTCAATCTTTACCACCAATATTTGTTAATCAATGTAACCAATCAAACCTGGTAACTTAAAGTATAAGAGAGCACGCTGCTAGGAGACATATACACAAAGGCAAACAGATCACGCACATTCAAGCAAATAGTCACAAAGCAATGTTTTTTGCATCACGCAGGCAAACATGCTAATAGTAATGCCTTACCCGCTGACAGGCAATTAGGCACAAAACAATACTTACACACACGCCTACGAAAAGACTCGAAGCAATTCTGTACAAGCATTGAATTCCCTACAGGCAAATGGGCACAAACAAGTTCCTTAGACAATCTCTGGAAAAAGAAAAGCAATTCGTTCCAGGCACACTTGCAAGCAAGGACAAAGCAATGCAGGTAAACAAGCACAAAGCAGCCCTTTACACACTCGCAGGCACACGCATGCAAAGCAATATCTTACACACTAATGTGCCAGCAGGCATAAAGCACAGGGAAAGTGACAGACATGATTTTCTTATAAACTTGCATTAAAACAGACAATGTCTTCCTCAACTTTGCGGGTCGCACCGAATATACCTCGAACGAGGTTGGTGGACCTAATAAGCACAATTACAAACAAATCTACTTTGCCTAATATTTGAATTATTCCCCTTTGTTACATTTTCCTGTCCGGAGCTTAACTCTAAAAGAACTGAAAGAAATTTGTTCAAATTGCATACAATGTGAGAGGACATTAAGAGAAAGTATGATGTCCAAGAACCATAACCCTATAAAGCCTCATTTTGTAGTTTTCTCCCTCTATTTAATTTTCTTGTCCGGAGCATAACTCCAGAAGTATTAATTAAAAGGGGTCGATTATTTGAGCTTCATGCAGTGATAGAGCACAATAAGAGGAAGTGCTTAGTACAAGAACCATAGCCCTACCTTTCCTAATTTTTGAATTATTCCCATTTCTTACATTTTCTTGTCCAGAGGATAACACTTCAGGTGCCGAAAGGAATTTGTTCAAATTGGATACAGTGAGAGAGGACATTAAAAGGAAGTGCAGTGCCCACGACTTGGAATATGGGTAAATTTGGCAATGAATAGTAGTGCAAAGCACAAGAACCATATTATAGCATCACCATCTCACGGGCATTCGTAACTTATGATTTGCAGCTCTTTTTATATATTGTAAATCATAAAAAACAACAAAATGAAATAAAAATAGATGGTGGTAATTCATAATAATGGCGGAACATGCTGATAATTTAGTCGAAAAGGTTCCCATGAAATTGTGTCAATGTCCAATCACCGAATGCTGAGAAATAGTACAGGGTAGAGTTAAAAAAAATAAAGGGAGATAACTTATAACCATGGTGGGACATGCTGATAATATGTGCATTTTCTTTAAGTAGCAACGCTTCTCATAAAGTACTGTTAAATTCCTATCAGCGACTGCTGAGAAATGGAACTGACAAACAATTTCTGAATTATTTACAGCAAAACACAAAGTGCTTTAACACATAATACTTTGGCAAATGCCGACAATATGCGCAATAAGGTTGCAATGAAGTTTCGTGAACCTCTCGAATATATGTAGATGATGTGCTTAGTTAGCTGCCTGTTGCAACAATGCCAATTCAATCGGCAACTGGGGCAGCTAACTTCACACCTGTTGCCAATGTTCACTCGCAAATCTTAACCAAAAACAAAATTGTTAAACAGGAATTACATGACAACTGGCAATTGGCAGATGCCAATTCGATTTTTATGTAAAGTTTATATAAAGTTGAATTGGCAACTGGCAACCTCTTCATATTTGATGCCAATTCAACTTGCATTTGCAAAAGAAATAGCCAACCCCCAATTCGGCAACCTGGCGCCAGATACCAATTCGACTTCTGTCTGTAATTGTGAATAAAACGTGAATTGGCAACTGGCAATGTGGCAGCCAGATGCCAATTCGTTCAACCTCGCGAATTTGGGGAGCATAACAAAGCAATTCCTTACTTCTCGCGGCACTCGCAATTTGACCATAAAGTTCAGCCACTGTAACATCAAAACGACTTCAAAACTGAAACCTGGGAAATGTTGTGTACTGTTTAGTCTTTCGTCACTGTTGAACTTCTAAAAAATGGAAATATTAAAGTTAAACATATACCATGCGACAAATCAATATACCAATGTAGTGCACGCGTCGTGTCTAAAGTGCAAGGGTACCGTTTGGGTTGGAAATTGACAGTCAAAATATAAATAGGCTATGGAATGCCGGTTGGGACATGCCAATTGCTAATAAGACAACAGGTTACGCCATACATCTACAATATTCTTGAAACATTACAGAACCTCAAATAAAGACTTAGTAAGTATAAACCTCCTAAAAGTCATTACCTCGATAACCTTAAACAGTAACGGAACCTACCTAAGGATAACCTGAAACTGAGAGACGTTTTTTGTGTACGCTAGCATCTTGTATCAACTTGATACAGAATAAACGTAACACGATTCTTCTACGGAGTCCAAAACTTCAGAAAATGTATTGTTATACCTTCCTTTAGAATTTGTTTTTAACGACAAACCCTCACTTTAAAGCTCAGTTTTACCGTTTATGGTGTTATAATTCGAGGGTCCGGCCAGAATCCGTGGGGATAGCCCATCCATGCGTAGTAAATTACTAGTCTCTGTGTCGTATAAACGCTTTAAAACTCTCTCATATATTAAATATTTACAGCGTCATTATGTACGTGTCAGTGAACCAGCGCAATTTTACTGTGTTTCGATGAAATTTAAGATCACGGGGATCAAAATTTACTTGTTAGAACTTAATCATAAAAAGTCATAATTACATTTTAGCGATATGTGGTGTGTAATTTTGTATCAATTACGGGTATTTAGATGCTTGTCGAGGCTAATATAGGCACCTGTGATCAACGACTGGGTGATTTAAAGCCAAGTACATAATTCATGCAGACTCCCTGAATGATTTGTCATCATTACTATGTTTTTAAATGAGCAGTTCCGCTGAAGCAAGCTTTTTATTACATAAATAATGAAGCGTTCAAAAGAAAACCCTGTAAAGACTCGTGTTTCTATACTTATTATTTAACAGCTGTGATATTTTGTTAAAATCGAAAGTTAAAAATGTTTATATCGTAACATATTCTAACAAAGAAAGACGGGTACTAATGTATGGTCACAACAGGTTACCTGGTGTGGCATGTTTCATAGAAATCTTCATCAAAAATACTGTCATAAATGGTCTGTGACAAAACCGAACTCCAACGTATTCAAAAAAATAAGTAAGCAAGAAGTTTGCAGATTGTCGCGTTTCACTAGCAGAAAATAAATGTTTCATTATTTTTTTTAATCTAAGTTTCACTCCTTAATTTCGATAACCTCGGTCGTTGCGAAAGCGTTAATTATTTTAGTCGCTGTTATGTATGCTATAACGTTCTGGAGTTTTGAAAGTGAAATAGCAACCACGTGGAGGTACAGACGGATTATGAATATATGTATATGCAAACAAGTGTGGCTAAGATTATAAATCAACAGTATTCAATCGTTTCCATTTATTTTACTCGAACTGATCAAAGCAGGTGAAGTAAATATCTATTCTAAAATGATAACCAATTTTACGGGTAATAAATCGCTCGTTTTTCACAATTTCTATTGTAGTGGCGTCTCAAATATATTTTGGCTTAAGATATCGATTTTGCACAGTAATGATTGTAGGTGATGATCGGTGATTAAGGAAACTTTGCTGGATTGGCGTATTACCTGATTTAATTTTTCGTTAAAGAAAAATTGGTAATTTTGACAATTACGATGAAAAGATAAAGAATTTCAAATTTCTCGTCAACAGGTACTGACTAACACTAAAAGTATGCTTGTCAATTACTTAGCTTTGAAGTGTTCACTATTACATTGAACTGATATAACCTTAATTGATATTAATTTTCATTTTTAATGGTGATACACTTACCGAGTATTAAGTATGTATATATTTATTGGGTATCATGTGAGAAATCGTTACATCAAGGAGTATATAATGTATGGAAAAAGACAGTACTATATCTAAACGATGAAGTCGCCATCGCGGTCGATTTATTTAACCAACGAATTAGCTTGTTAGAAAGTATGCCTTCTCTTCCGCTTTCTTGCACGGGTAAAGGTGTCTCGTGCTAGTAAATTGCTGGAACCGGACGGAGTAGCAAGTACACCGGTAATGGTACTGAAAATACGTATTTTTTGGTGTCCACTTGGTGCAGTCTTAGAACGTTGTTTCGCCCCCTAATTTGATTTCCTAGCAATTGCCAGGTAGGTTCTGTCCATTCACAATATAACGGTGTAGGCCTCGTTTACGTCAAATATAACGCTCAAACCCTGCAGACCTTATTCGGTATCCTCTGGACAAGTCAGTAAGAAAACTGGGTCCATTTTCTAAACGTCTTATGCAATTATAAAAAACGTGCCACTTTTAGTCAATTAATACCCACTCTCAGTTCCGACAAAAATAAAGTTATGCCCCTATGACTTTAAGTTTTCCCCTTATCACAGACAACCTAAAACTGTTGTCTTATTGACCTCAAAAGATCCTCCTTACGTTCACACCAATTTCGAAGAGTCGGTCTATTTTCTAACTTTCTTAAACGTAACATAGTTTTCCATAATAACCAGATGTCAGTTCCTTCAGGGACAGGTTACGACTTCAGGTATAAAAAGCGCACTTTTGATATGCCCTTTTTTCTTTTACAATGGTAATGAAGCATTAAAAGTTTATATCAAAAGTAACTCCCATCCAATATAAAACACCAAGAATCTTTGCTTCACAATTGAAATGCGGTTTGTTAAGTTTAATTACACGTCAAATTGCAGGTTTATTATTGTTGTTGAAATTGAATTTCACAATGAAACTAGTTTTATGTATGTTTTATTGCTTAAACTTCGGAGATTCGTCACATACCTGGCTATCGATATTTTCAAATAAGCGTCTATGTCACAAGGATCAAAAGAAACTAGAGTTCGGGAACCGGTCTGTTGACACAGATGTGTACCCGTCCAAGATGGTAATAAAATGGCGGACTTTATTTCCCCTTTTGTTCCTAAAGCCAAAATAACTAAAACAAAATGAACAAAAAGGAGGAATCATATACGCGGGTGTCCTTCTGTCCCACGAAGTTTATTGCTCACTTTTGAGCCAAATGGTATTTTAGCAATTCAACCGATTTGAAAAGCTTGTGACCGCGTGTTATCATGTTACAGATGCTGAAGGTGTAGAGTGGTGGAACCTATGCTGGAGGTATCCCTATGCTGGTGGTATCTCCGAAAAACGGCTATTAACAGAAAAACAGGTGAAGAAAAATTTTCAGGGTACATTCAGCATTGACAGTCGATGAAATGTTTATACAGCAAACATAGTGATAGCCGCGCGTGCATGTGCGTGAAGTTAGCTGCCAGTTGCCAGTTGCCGGTTGCCAATTCAATGCCAATTCAATTGGCAACTGGCAACTGGCAGCCAACTTCACACTCTTGTTGCCAATTCGTCTTCACTTGCAAATATTAACTAAAAACAAAATTGTTAAACCACGCGAATTGGCAACTGGCAACTGGCAGCCGATGCCAATTCGATTTTTATGTAAACATGTTAATAAAAATAAATTGGCAACTGGCAACTGGCAACCAACTTCATATTCCAGATGCCAATTCAACTTTCACTTGCGAATAGCCAATTCGTTCAACCTAGCGAATTGGCAAGTGGCAATTGGCAGCCAGATGCCAATTCGATTTTTATGTAAAAATTTAATAAAAGTTGAATTGGCTACTGGCAACTGGCAACCAGATGCCAATTCGTTCAACCTCGCGAATAGGCAACGGCAATTGGCAGCCAGATGCCAATTCGATTTTTATGTAAAAATCTTATTAAAAGTTGAATTGGCAACTGGCAACTGGCAACCAACTTCATATTCCAGATGCCAATTCAACTTTCACTTGCGAATAGCCAATTCGTTCAACCTAACGAATTGGCAACTGGCAATTGGCGCCAGATGCCAATTCGATTTTTATGTAAATATTTTAATAAAAGTTGAATTGGCAACTGGCAACTGGCAACCAGATGCCAATTCGATTTTTATGTAAAAATCTTAATAAAAAATGAATTGGCAACTGGCAACCAACTTCATATTCCAGATGTCAATTCAACTTTCGCTTGCAAATAGCCAATTCGTTCAACCTCACGAATTGGCAACTGGCAGCCAGATGCCAATTCGATTGTTATGTAAAAAAATTAATAAAAGTTGAATTGGCTAGGCAACGGCAACCAGATGCCAATTCGTTCAACTTCGCGAATTGGCAACTGGCAACTGGCAGCCAGATGCCAATTCGATTTTTATGTAAAAATCTTAATAAAAGTTGAATTGGCAACTGGCAACTGGCAACCAACTTCATATTCCAGATGCCAATTCAACTTTCACTTGTGAATAGCCAATTCGTTCAACCTAACGAATTGGCAACTGGCAATTGGCAGCCAGATGCCAATTCGATTTTTATGTAAAATTTTTAATAAAAGTTGAATTGGCAACTGGCAACTGGCAACCAGATGCCAATTCGATTTTTATGTAAAAATCTTAATAAAAATGAATTGGCAACTGGCAACTGGCAACCAACTTCATATTCCAGATGTCAATTCAACTTTCGCTTGCAAATAGCCAATTCGTTCAACCTCACGAATTGGCAACTGGCGCCAGATGCCAATTCGACTTCTGTCAGTAATTGTGAATAAAAAGCGAATTGGCAACTGGCAATTGGCGCAAGATGCCAATTCAATTTTCATGTAAAAATCTTAATAAGAGTTGAATTGGCAACTGGCAACTGGCAACCAACTTCATATTCCAGAAGCAATTCAACTTTTCTTTTTGCAAATAGCCAATTCGTTCAACCTCACGAATTGGCAACTGGCAACTGGCGCCAGATGCCAATTCGACTTCTGTCAGTAATTGTGAATTAAAAGCGAATTGGCAACTGGCAATTGGCAGCCAGATGCCAATTCGATTTTCATGTAAAAATCTTAATAAAAGTTGAATTGGCAACTGGCAACTGGCAACCAACTTCATATTCTAGATGCCAATTCAACTTTCACTTGCGAATAGCCAATTCGTTCAACCTAACGAATTGGCAACTGGCAATTGGCGCCAGATGCCAATTCGATTTTTATGTAAAAATCTTAATAAAAGTTGAATTGGCAACTGGCAACTGGCAACCAACTTCATATTCCAGATGCCAATTCAACTTTCACTTGCTAATAGCCAATTCGTTCAACCTAGCGAATTGGCAAGTGGCAATTAGCCAGATGCCAATTCGATTTTTATGTAAAAAATTTAATAAAAGTTGAATTGGCTACTGGCAACTGGCAACCAAATGCCAATTCGTTCAACCTCGCGAATTGGCAACTGGCAAATGGCAGCCAGATGCCAATTCGATTTTTATGTAAAAATCTTAATAAAAGTTGAATTGGCAACTGGCAACTGGCAACCAACTTCATATTCCAGATGCCAATTCGATTTTTATGTAAATTTTTTAATAAAAGTTGAATTGGCAACTGGCAACTGGCAACCAGATGCCAATTCGATTTTTATGTAAAAATCTTTATAAAAAATGAATTGGCAACTGGCAACCAACTTCATATTCCAGATGTCAATTCAACTTTCGCTTGCAAATAGCCAATTCGTTCAACCTCACGAATTGGCAACTGGCAATTGGCAGCCAGATGCCAATTCGATGGTTATGTAAAAAAATTAATAAAAGTTGAATTGGCTACTGGCAACTGGCAACTGGCAACCAGATGCCAATTCGTTCAACTTCGCGAATTGGCAACTGGCAACTGGCAGCCAGATGCCAATTCGATTTTTATGTAAAAATCTTAATAAAAGTTGAATTGGCAACTGGCAACTGGCAACCAACTTCATATTCAAGATGCCAATTCAACTTTCACTTGCGAATAGCCAATTCGTTCAACCTAACGAATTGGCAACTTGGCAGCCAGATGCCAATTCGATTTTTATGTAAAATTTTTAATAAAAGTAATTCAACTTTTATTAAGATTTTTACATACAAATCGAATTGGCATCTGGTTGCCAGTTGCCAGTTGCCAATTCGCAAGATTGAACGAATTGGCATCTGATGGTGCCAGTTGCCAGTTGCCAATTCAACTTTTTATTAAGATTTTTACATACAAATCGAATTGGCATCTGGCTGCCAGTTGCCAGTTGCCAATTCGCAAGATTGAACGAATTGGCATCTGGTTGCCAGTTGCCAGTTGCCAATTCAACTTTTATTAAGATTTTTACATACAAATCGAATTGGCATCTGGCTGCCAGTTGCCAGTTGCCAATTCGCAAGATTGAACGAATTGGCATCTGGTTGCCAGTTGCCAGTTGCCAATTCAACTTTTATTAAGATTTTTACATAAAAATCGAATTGGCATCTGGCTGCCAGTTGCCAGTTGCCAATTCGCGAGGTTGAACGAATTGGCATCTGGTTGCCAGTTGCCAGTTGCCAATTCAACTTTTATTAAGATTTTTACATAAAAATGGAATTGGCATCTGGCTGCCAGTTGCCAGTTGACAATTCGCTTTTTATTCACAATTACTGATTGAAGTCGAATTGGCATCTGGCGCCAGTTGCCAGTTGCCAATTCGTGTGGTTAAACGAATTGGCTATTCGCAAGTGAAAGTTGAATTGGCATCTGGAATATGAAGTTGGTTGCCAGTTGCCAGTTGCCAATTCAACTTTTATTAAGATTTTTACATAAAAATCGAATTGGCATCTGGCTGCCAATTGCCAGTTGCCAATTCGCTAGGTTGAACGAATTGGCTATTCGCAAGTGAAAGTTGAATTGGCATCTAGAATATGAAGTTGGTTGCCAGTTGCCAGTTGCCAATTCAACTTTTTATTAAGATTTTATATAAAAATCGAATCGGCATCTGGCTGCCAGTTGCCAGTTGCCAATTCGCGTGGTTTAACAATTTTGATTTTGGTTAATATTTGCAAGTGAAGACGAATTGGCAACAAGAGTGTGAAGTTGGCTGCCAGTTGCCAGTTGCCAATTGAATTGGCATTGAATTGGCAACCGGCAACTGGCAACTGGCAGCTAACTTCACGCACATCGCGCGTGCAGCTCTGTGACGACACAGCAGCCGATAAAATTGTACCTGATCCATTTCGCTAGAAAATTTCTTAAATATTGACATCAACATCACCCAGTTAAAGTTAGCATTTTTGATAAAACTTATTTCTTTTGTATAAAAATATATATTCTGTGGAAACTGTTATATCTTGTTAATTAATATTTAGGCTCTAAAAACTGTTTCCCACCTGTTGGTTGTCAAATATCACATACCGCCAGCATTGGTTCCCTTCGAGGTGAAATTTAAAGTTTTGACATGTGTCGTGTCAATAGCTCCCAGAACGACATAGTCAAGTGATGAAGCACATCAACGTCTTGTTTCGATTTAGCAGGGATAACATTATGTTTTCGCTGAGGCAAATCAAAATGGTTAGGATTTCCTGCTTTCTGAACTGCTGATATACATTCAAAATACCTCCAGCATAGGTTCCCCCACTCTAGGGTTCCACAGAACACCCCTATAAAAACGCCTTACTCACTGTAAAAGGTTTTTCCTGCTGTATTCATTTCATAATAAAATTTATGTAGTCTGACCAGCTACCGGAAGTTGATTACACCAGAAGTGGGTTTTTTTCTCTTGTTTACGGTACATTTAAGGCATGGACGATATTTCTAGCTACTCTTGTTCAATAGTGCTGGTTGTTTTTGTTTTTTGTTGTCCAGTTTCCTAAATTCCACCGATTACTTGTTGAACTTAACGAAAGCGTTGTAATTGTAGTTTGATGATAGGCGTTGGTACGAGTACTTGCCAGTGTGATGTGGACTTCTTCTTGTTGTTGTAAGAGTTGAACGCCTGTTCCAACCGTATTTTGGTCATTTTAACAGGCGGATAGTTTACTCAACTATCGTTCCTGGGAAGAACCAGTACTAGACTCCTATCCTCTGTAAGAAACAGCAAAATTTCGTAACACGAATGAAAACATAACTGATACGTTTATAACCAATGGTGAGAAGACACAAGACACATCGTAGATGAAGTGCGTTGGCGTAGAAATAACAATTTGAGCCAGGTCTGCGAGAACAAACGTTTCTTCGTCTGCAGTTATTGTAACACCAAGTGTTATCATTGAACAACACAATAAACATTGCACTACTCAAATTGTCTGAGTGATAACCGGATAGTATGGAATCAGTTCAGACTTCATGGATGCGCAGGCTGATCTGGGTCCATATTTATCGCAAAAGGCCTTACGTTTCTGTTATTGTCACCGCTGGACTAATTCATACTGGTAAGGAAAAACACAGTGAATAGTTGGTACCTGCTTTCAGGCAATGTAATAAGGATTTTTAAAGTAATAGCAACAAGGGAAGTTCAATTTTTATACATTTATTTGTTTTTACATTTTTAGTATTCAAAATTCTTAACAACAAATAATAACAATAATTGCGTAATAATTTACAAATATACATGCATTGTCACTTATTTCATATATGTACATTAATCAGACATACTAAAATCCCATTTAATCTTAATATAATACAGTAAATTAACTATATACCGTACACTAAATTAAAAAAGATCAAGCATTACGAGTACATATATTCTCATAAGAGATCATTTCTGACCATGCAAAAAATACACAATCTTAAGTATCACAGTAAGTATAATACATATTACAGTACACGTATTTAATGAACACAATAATGTCACTTTCTGTCAGAAAGTTGAAACGAAAGCCCCTAATATTGCACTCCTATATTATAGTCATAGCACTCTTTGTGCGACCACGTGTTCTGCGTTTACGGCTTACGGAACCAGTCTTCTATAGATGACCTTGGCTTACGGAACCAGTCTTCTATAGATGACCTTGGCTTACGGAACCAGTCTTCTATAGATGACCTTGACCGCGTTGGTGAACTTATCCGACATGGCATCTGAAATTTAGAAAAAAAAATCATTTTATTGCGTTGTATACTACAGACATACTGAAACTAAATTTATGTTACATATACATGAAACTCGCTTGAAAACAACTGTGCTTTTGAAACTTATATATGAAACTGACGGTTTTGTTTACGTTTCCATTCTGTCCTTTAAGAAATCAGAGGTGTGTCCAAATAAAATGGGTTAGATAAATAAGTTAAAATGGTGACCAAGTACTTTGTAAATGTCACAAGTGTTTCTAAGGCCTAGTGGAATTCAGTGGTTTATGAATAATTAATAAAACATACCATGCGCAAAGCATTGTTCCGCATATAGGCGCCGAGTCGTGATTTCCGCCCACCATCGGTCATGTGATATGCCAGCCCTGGTCTGCAGTTGCCGTAGTGACGCCGAACATTTACAATCCGGTAAACGGTGTTTTTACCCGCAAGTGGACCCTAGAAAATGAAAAGGAATATTAATTTAAACACATGCATATAGCAGTAAGAACTACACTAAGGACTTTACTTTATAGTGTAACTTTCTAACGTGTATTATTCCATTGCAAGCATTTTAATTTAAAACTTAAAATTAGTTCACTTGACTAAAATTTCCAAATATCGGGATGCACACCTCAAGAAACACTGTCAAAGATATAAGATCTAACTTACGTAATAGCCCCATCAAGTCCCCCTTTTGGTTTGGTTCTCTTATCACACCAGGCATCCCCTTAAAGGAGCTGCATTTGGTGGTGGGGATCGTAAATCCAAGCTCACATCCTCGTGGTCGATAGTATAACTCCCTGACGTTGTTGTGGACAAATCGTCATCTTCTTCATCATACGTCATAAAACTTCGGTCGAGGTCGCCAGGTGGTGGTGGGAAAATTGATGGTTTTGAAACCGGAAATACTTTGTGTCTATCGAAATTGACATCACTCTGTGTACAAGGTCCTCTCTGGAACTGTGCGTTATTAATCTTATTTCTTGTACTGTTTCTATCTGCGAAATCTCGCAGCTGAAGTCTGTGTTTACGGTCGTTGTGTAGTTGCTGGGCAACCGGAAGCCGGGGACAGTTGTGATGGCGCAGATCGGCAAGATTCATCCACGGCCTGTGCTGGTCGTTAAACGTGCTGTTTACAGGAACACGTGGATAACGTAAATCTGATGGTAATCGAATATCTGCAAAAATAAATAGTAGCAGTTTTATTACACGTGCGGATGTAAGAATACAACCTAACTGACTAATTGACCTAAATTTCAGTACTGTGAGGTCAAAATTACAATGCGAATTTTATTGGACAAATAACTTGTAGTAAGCTGTTTTGACTTTGAAATTCTTTAATTGGTGTTTAAATTCATTTTACTACACAGTTGATAAATAGTACTTATAGAACTTCAATAGAAGTAGGCAAAAAAACTACTTATATGTAAACCATTTAAGCATATGTCAAAATTACCTGAATCATGTGAGTTTGATAGACTGGCACTATGAATATCTGACTCACTTCCGCCACGTCCACTATCACTGGTCACAGTCTCACCGGATGTGTGTGAATGATTATCGTCCAGTCCGAACGCAGACACAGTCGTGTGTGGCTGAAAGAAAAGAACAAGAGAGTAAGTAACAACTTGATATACTGGGTGCAACAACTGCTGACAAAGTAATAGCAGTCGGCTGCAAGAAGTCGCAAGTGAAAAAGTGAGTAATTTGAAATACATAGAAACCCAGATAAAAGTACATTGAACTAGCTAAGACCAAAGAAGACTAAATACTTAAAATTATCCAAAATAAATCTAATGGCTTAAGGAAATAAAAATTTTAAATTATATTAACTTAAGTACCTTTATCGTTGAATTTAGAAGAGTACTGTGTGACTGGAGCGCGTGCAGCTGGGATTCAGAACGAGTCCTGTTATCAAAACGAGGTTTTCCGTCTTCAGAACGAGGCGTTGATTGTTGATGGTCGGGAAAAGAATCTGATGGTCTTGAAGGTCTCACCACAGGGGAAGCTCTGTCCTTTGCGACCTGAAATATATGTAGCAAGTGTAAAATTAGTCTCAATAAATGATTTCATGTCGAAAAAAAGTTTGCAAAAACGAAAATTCAATTTAAAATGCTAACATAAAATAAAATATGTTGGTGGTTTGAAAATTTTGTATCAAGTTAAAACAGCATGCTGTAATACAGTTTATCATAACTATATTCAAATATATTAACGCCATTGACATTACTATGCAAAACACATAACTTGAAAAAAAACGAGTGTAAAAGCGTAATCGCTTCGATCTTCATATAAAAGTAAATTATTACCAATTTTGAGATTTGTTTCGTGCATGAGTATACTGTTTGCCTTAATTTCATATAAATAAAATCTAATTGCTCCAAGGTTCTCTAAATACAGATAAATTATAGTAATTTGACGATATGCAGAGTTCGGGTTCAATGCGCTTTCAGCTTTGAAAGTGGACTAATTTCGCCACTTTTCGTGTTTAAGACGAAACCCAAGGTCAGAAAATCGTTTTGGGGTAATAATTAAGGTAACAACTAAACCTGCTGAATGGTTTTGAAATACAGGTGTTGCATGCATATCCTTTCATATCTTTCGTTACTTTTTAAGTTCTTATTTTTATATTTTTATATCACCGATAATATTTAAACATGAAACGATGACTTTTAATTTTCTTTTCGAGTGTGAACTTGTGATGCAAGTTAATAATACAATTAATTTAATTAAAAAACGCCTATAATTTTCAATGTCAGAATTATGTCTTTTATTTTCCGGCAAATTTCAAATATAAACGCGACTCCGCGGTATGCGAATCCTTCGACCAACGAATAGAATAGGCGAAAAGGAGAGAGGGTTGAGAACATCTTGTTGTATTTGTATAACCTTATTGCTTATTGTTATGAGACAATACCTGGCAATTTGTTAATGGATTTTAATCTTTTTGTACTGCTTATTGATTCACATTTAGCCTTGCGGAAGAGTTCCCTGTGAAATATTAATTTTCAGGAGATGTATGAATTAAAACATCGCTTTAATGATATTGTAGTGTCATTTTATTCCTTTGTAAAGCTCACAAGGGCCATATTGAAACAGTTTAATGTAGGAGGCGTGAAATTCAAACAAACAGGGACCCTTGAAACGCACGACCATTGATCTATGGCATTGTACAGCGTTCTTTTTTCACATTTGTATAGTGACAAGTTCATGTTACGGAGAGCTGTCGTGGCTATACCATAAAGTCAGCGATTTGCAGGATATAAAACGTAATATTCTAAAGTGTAGATGCGTGACACTGAGGTCGCGAGTTCGAATACCGTCCGAGGAATTTTACCATTTTTTGCTATTTACCCTTCTTTAGGGACGAATACTAGTCAAAACCCGAGTACAGCCTTCATTGAACTCGGCTTATAAAAGTTGATAAGACTTGAGTCTTCATTCGATGCTAAATCATTACTTTTAAAGAAAACTAAAGTTGTATAACAAACATGATCGAATTTTGATTTTTGGTACAAGTATAAATGCCTACAAGCCTAACTTGATAATCAATAATTTAGGATCTTTATATCACTCGAAATTGTGAATATTTTATGAGCTCCCATGATGAGTTTCAGCCCTGTGTCTAATATTTTCTTCCAATTAATTACGAAGAGATGTAAAGATTAGAGATTATATGTGAATGTAACGACCTCAAGTAGACATAAAACTTTTGACAGTGCGTTTTGAATTATTCAGTGGATTCGATGGGTTCTGTTGTTTTATACTAAATAAATGAGTCTCTGATTCTAGACAAGTCTGAGAAAACATTCCTTGAAATTGTTGCTACATTTACATGATTTCAGCCACGTGACTCAAGACAGACTATTATGTTGTTTTACTCGTCACTGACAGAAAACATCTACCAAAGTGCATTTTGCATTTTTTCTAATAATTTCGATCCCTTTAAACTATAATCTTACTGTTTTTATTACTACTTCTTAAGGCTTCTTCTTTCTCTTTACTTTAATACATAAAAACTTAATGTCTATTAAACACTATAAAAAATAAAATACTAACAACTTAATGGCAGTGTTCAAACATATCCATCCACATATAAATAGGTTCTTATGTAAAATTGTAAATGCGAAATTAATGCTTGCAATGATGTTAAGATTTTATCTAAAAAGAAATACCAATTGAAGTTTAATTTTTTGAAATGTAACTCTTAAATAAGTTTACCGCCACAATAAAATGAAATGTATTAATTCAATAAAACATATCAGATTAAAGGTTTACGGATGCTTTTTGTGGTGACAAACGATTTCATTGCTAGGTCATAAAAAATACTTTCTTCTTTTCTTCATTGTAGCGTATTTTTATGGGTGAATCATCAATTTTTTAAAAAGCTGATTAACTTTAAACTAAAACGTCAGACTTTGTGGGGTTTTCTTGTAATGTAACTTTTAATTGGTTGCCGCATAAAATACTGAACAGAACAGAACAGATAATTTATTCAGTCGTATGCATATACAGCTATCTTTAAAAAGGCATTTCAAGCAGAATTATAAGACCTGATGAAATTAATTGTTTATCGATTTTGCTACAAACCTGAAGTGATTTTTTGAGATATTTTGTTCTATGGGAATTCTTGAATGATTGACCTTTAATTGGAGCAACGAGATATTAAAACACGCAGATAAAACTTTATGATTTTCAACCATTGGGGGCAATGAAATAGTTATAAAAGTAAAAAAAGAAATGTTAACCTTTTTGCTAAACAGTGAGAAAAGATTTAATTTCAGATAATATCGGGTATCAATAACACAAATTTATAAAATAAAGGTTATCCATAAATTAATCAGAAAGTAGGGGGAAAAACTTGAAACAGTACAGCTTTATTGTATGTATATGCAATGTTTGTAGTTTTTCATTCATTTTAATGAAGAGAAATGACAACATTTAACACATACCTTATGTTTTTCCAGGATCGGCGTTTCCATGTCAACAGTTGAAGTTGTAATGTCAGAATCCCTGCTCTCGTTGCCATCGCTACTGAACGTTTTCATGGAATCATAAGGCGGTGCATTGGTAACGGCGTTCGTCGCTTCGCTTATCTCCGGTTGCATATCGGCGAATTTCACTCTTCTTTCTTTTCCCGGCTTCACTTTTTCACAGAATGTGTCCTCAGACCCTGAGGTGTCTTTATTGTGGTACCATCTTCGTTTTAAGATACAAATGACGAGAACGATTGTAAAGACTAAGACAAAGGTAACGGTGCTTAGAGTGATAGCGATCAAAAGATTCTCTCCCTTTGCATCGGATACCGGAGCCACAGGCTGTTTTCTGGCGATGAAAATGTTCAATGAAGTCGTTGCATACTGGCTTGGGTTACCTTTGTCATCCACACGTAACAATATATTGTATATCTCCTGATCGGTGGGGCTCAATGGTCGAACCAGGGTTATTTCTCCGCTGCTTGCATCTATTGTGAACAAATCCGACACGTTAGAGCTTTGAATAGAGTACAACAATTCGGCATTTAAACCTTCATCTAGATCGAACGCTTTGATTTTCGTTACAACTGATTGTGGTAAAGCGTTAGCGCTGAGTTCGACTGTGTAGTTTTCAGAATCGGGGAAGATGAATTTTGGCTCGTGGTCGTTGACATCTAGCACGTGCACCACAACGTTTGTCGACGAATTCAAGGACGGTGAACCGTGATCATAGACAATCACAAGAAAACTATGAATTGCATTTTTTTCTCTGTTCAAAACTTCTTCGGTTCTTATATTACCTCTTGAATCTATTTTAAATGGCACTGATTTGTCAATATGGAAACCAAGCTTCGCGTTCATGTCATGATCCGGATCCCTAGCGATCACTTTTCCAACACTTGTATCAGCGGCTACATTTTCTGACACATTAAACTCATGAAACAATTTGTCAAATTTAGGAACATTGTCATTGAGGTCAAGAATATTTATGATGATTGTTGCTGTGCTGGTTCTACCCGGGGAACCGTTATCTTTGGCATATGCGTAGAGTTTTATGCTCGAGTTCTTTTCACGATCAAATACAGACTGTGTTTTTATTAAACCTGACAATGGATCCATCGTGAAGCGATAGTTGCCTGTTGCCCATACAGAATATGATATCTCCCCATTTTTACCAATATCATTATCAATTGCAGAAACTTGCACAATATCTGAATTTACTGTGTTGTTTTCTAATATGTCCACAAAATAGATTTTCTGTAAGAAAATCGGCGAATGGTCGTTTTCATCAATTACCTTCACGCTAAATTCAACAAAAGTTGTTTGAGGTGGTGTGCCTTTATCATAGCAGTTAATTACAACAAAGATAAAGTCCATACTTTCTCTGTCAAGTCCCTTTGCAACAGTGACCTTGAATTCATTAACGTCCAGGCCTTGAAGGTTAAACACGTCGTTGTCGCTGTTAATATCACACGTGATTATCCCATTAGCCCCGGTGTCTTTATCAATTAACCTGACATGTGCCACTACGGTTCCTAAATCCGCATACTCTGAGATGGTCGCCATTCCAGTGTCCGAGAAGAGGTTTACTTTAATTTCCGGGCGATTATTGTCAGAATCAAGCACGGTTACTACGACAATGGTCTGAGTCATCAGCGGTTGTGTCCCTTTATCGCTTGCTTCAACAATAATTCTGTACTGTCCGCCACTTTCAAATTTCTTATTTACAAGCAAAACACCAGTAGTTTCGTTAATGGCAAACTGTTCTTGAATTTTACCAATCTGATTCTTACTTAAACTGTACACAATTTCACTGTTAATTCCAATGTCAGCATCCCTGGCAGTTAACTGGATGATTTCTTCTCCTACCTCCAAAGTTTCATTTATTGTTGCATTATACAAAGTATTGTCAAACACAGGGGCATTATCGTTGTCATCGTCTATATTTATAGTGACTGACATAGTTCCTGTTAGAACAGGATTCCCACCATCTTCAGCAACTATTATAACATTGTAAGTATCAACTGTTTCTCTATCCAAATCACCTGTAATTTCAAGTTTCACAACGGAACTTCCGTCTACGAATCTTTTATAAGATATAGTGAAAGGAAGGTTTAAACTTGCCTCTTTCAATATGTAATACCTCTGCAAAGAATAATTTCCGGCGTCAGCGTCAACGGCACCTTCAAGTGACATGGTAGAGCCAACTGTGGCAAGTTCAGAAATTTTACGCGAGGTAGCGTCCTCAGGAAACTTTGGAACATTGTCATTTATATCCTCAACTGTAACGTTCACTTTTAAAGTTCTAAAGAATGCGCTAATCTGCGATTTTGCTACGATACTTAGCGGAAGAACACACGTGGTTTCATAAACACAGTTTGATAGCGTTTCCCTGTCGATGACGTCATTGGTAGACAGAGATCCGCTTTGAGAGTCAACAGCAAAATATTTCTCATATGCTTTGCCTTCATCCAAAACACTGTAGCTAATTTGGGAGAAATCATCCGCTGACACCATCGACCGTAGGTTCGAGTCTTCACGAATGTTACCTATGAACCTGCCACTCGGTGACTCTTCCAGAATTGAATATTTTAAAATTTCCTGTCCCAGGCACGACACACAACTCACAATACTGAATATATATACATGTAGCATCGTCGATCTTTTGTTGCTGAATCGTGAAGCCATTTTTCAGTCGATGAGTCCACACGTAATTCTTCCGAAAATAAAATATCTAGCTATATATGTGCACACTTACACAGTCATTCGAAAAATAAATAATCTTAAGTCCAAAACTTGCCCTCTCATCTACCGACTATCACAAAACGTTTGACCAATGTCCAGTTTTTGTCAATGTTAATATGAAAATACTTAAAACAAATATTATTTTCTCATCAAAACAAGCACATGTAATTCTATTATTGTTGCGACTTCGTAGTTTCAAGTGTTCCCCTTTGGCAAAACTTGTCTCTTTCAGTAGAAAATAAATAGTAAACCTTAATTTATCCTATTATGGAACAAATCCACGTTGGTAAATGGATTTCTCCAAGATTATCAATGTTAGTTCTTCTACTGAATCACACAATATTTCCTGTGGTAATGTCAAATAAGTACACGTTAATCCAGTTATAATGTTATTATAATTCAAATTCCAATTGCGTTTATCAATCTGGTTATGAGAAAAAAGTTGGGCCACCGATATTTACATTACCGATTCCCACCGTGTAACTCCGCCTACCGAAAACTGTTAACCAATCAGCGCGCGAGTTTGAAATCAGTACGCAGCGAAGCGGCCAACTTGAGAAATTTGAGACACGAGTGAGTTGCAAATTTAGATCTCTATCTTTTTCTTTCACGTTTTCACTAATATATCAGTTAAACTACATCAAGATTGGTGATTGAGATAATTAAGTATTATCTCGTTGACACTTCCTACTTCACTGCTTAATATTGTAAACGTCTTCTTTAATTCTTTTATTCTCAATGTATCTTTAAAGTTTTACGATGTTTATTTATCTTTGAACTTAAACGTTATTTTTCAAACGGATAACTGTCACAAAAATATCATTCAGTTTGTCTCCTTTTGATATATTTTAGGCGCCACTAGCTTTGCTTTTTAAGTTCGTAATGATCGTTTGTCTTAATCGACCCTGTATTCAGTGCTAATGTTGTTTTAGGTAACAATATTTTTACGCTTTAAATAGAAAATAAATCCAAATTGATTGAAAATAGGAAATTAATATATTGCAACATTTGAAAACTTTGAACACCAAAGCGACGCATTGTGAGCCATTTTAAATTCCATATTTTCTAGGATATCGTCTAAAAGCGTGCAGTGTAAATAAAAGGGTGGTCGATTTTGATAATTCTTCCCAACAATACATGTAATCCTTTTCTATCTCAACTTATCTTAAAGTTCGGATGGAGTGAATGAGAGGGCATTAGCCGTCTTTAAGTTCTACATTAGACACCTATCGAAAACCGATTACAAAAATGATTTATGACCCTTGCTCATTTCTTACTATCAACTAAAGAAACACGTGAAGGACGTTGTTTGCCCCTTATAGATTTCATTTCCCCCAAATTTCGTGCGTTTGGTAGAGTTACTGTAACCTAATCAACTGTCCGTTTGGGTAAATATTTGTACAGGCTTTTGCATGTTAACGAAATGTGAGTGTTTTGTTTTGTACGGAATCTGCTCATTTCCAGAAGATTAATTGTAAAATGCATGGCCGTTTCCTCAACAAGGAGAATTAGACATTCGTAATTGATCATTTGAATAAGTTATCCCAGAGTATGGAAGATTACCAGCTAAATGACTTGCCTTTCAACACGTAGAAAAGTGCCCCATACATGAATATAAAATGGAAGAAAAAGGCAGACCAGCTGTACATTCTTTAAAAGAACTTTTTTTGTATTTTCTTAAACTTTTAACTCTCACGGCCTTGATACGTATGCATTATGAAAACTTAGGCCTCATTCAATACGAAAGGGTATTTTTTACAACAATTAAGGAGTTACTTGTGCCACACACAAAAAGATTATTTCATCGATGAAAATATCTAAATAACCTCAAAGAAAATTGTCTATATTATACGCATGGATATATCATCCTTTTGAAATGTATATCATAATTTTGCTTAATTTCCTTTCTGCGGTGTGCAACGTTAATCATAAAAAAATGATATAATTAGAAAAGGAAGGTATCTCATTTAACATAATTTGATTTCAACTTTACAAAAAAGGGGATCTAACTAATTAGATTAAAATTGATGGCACGAATGTGACCATACTTAAAGATGTTATCAGTGTATAGAATAGGCGGGAGACTCTAAGGGTGACAATTTTATATCATTATATCTCTGCTCGATCACTAATTACAATTAATATATGAAATTAAGGACATTAAGGGCAGGTATCATTTTGTCAGCACTTAGTGTCATGATCGAATTTGTTACTGTTTTCTTCGAGATCTGACCTGTTATAATGACAGAATTCCGCCCATTAAATGCCTTATCTGCCGAATTAAAAACTTGGAGACGAATTTTAAAATAAAATCAGTGCCAAACTTTAAAACTAAGAGGACATTAACATAAGCGCTAAGTTGTTAATGCTGATCATTTTTTTTGGACGTTTTATGAGCCTTCTGCATTATAAAAATAGTTAACCTGAAATTTAACGGTCAATGTTTCGCAGTATATACCACTGGGCATTCCCTGTCACCAAAATTATAAATTTATTTAAAATTTTATTTCATTTAGACCATTAATTTCACTGCAGGATATAGCACACACTGTGAAAATTACATTCGTGAAAACAGCACGGAGTTCTCGGCACACTTCTTAAGACCTGTTTTTCTCACTATAGTCACATTTATCATTGGTTATTTACAAACAGAGCACGTGATCATAAAGCAATTGACATGTTCTCACTACAACAACAGCAAACAATAAACATGTTTGTCAAACTGATCTCACTTTGTTTTAAAAGCAGGTCATCATGTATCATTTTATGCCAATCAAAAAAGAAAACTGATTTTATGTGTTATACATTTAATTAAAGCTTGTCGCTCAGAATATACGTCCTACATTTTTTTTATTTTGGCGAACCCGATTGTCTGGCCATGCTGTCTTACAATTTTTACCCTAGCTCATCCATTAGACTTTCAGATCACTCGAGTTAAAGTATATTTGTTAATGTTTAGAAAAAGAAGAAACAGACCAGAAAGAAGAGGGACACTTGAATTTAACTAAAACAGAACCGCGTATGCACTAGTCACAAATTCGTGATAAAATCCCAAGAAAGTAACTTGCATTTAATTCGTCTAAGCACGTTCTTCGTATACAATCATGGGAAATATAGCATATCAAGTTTTATAACATTACTGACCAGAACAAGTGTAAAAGTTATTTATCGCCTTATCACCTCCAAGTAATTGAACATTCAACTTTAATTTACTCCACAGTTCACGATGGGTCAGTCGGAAAATTAAAGGTGATATAAAAAATGTTTAGCAGATAATCTGTGTGAAATTGGCAATGACTTTTACCATAAGACGTATTTCAGTATTTTCTGCTTCGAAAATTTATAGAGGTCACCTTCATTAATTTGCTTTAGTAGAAAGTACATGCACATAAAGTTGTGATCGTCAACATGGGAGAGGGAAGGGCTGGGGTGCAGCGACGGGGATCGGGGCGAAGAAAATACTATCTTTTTCATATTATGAATTAATTAAGTACTTTCGACTCACAAGGCTCAAAGTTAAACCGAAAACGGTACCTAAAAGCTCTAAATTAAGACCTCCATGAGCTTGAGTTGAGTCAAGTCAAAAACCAAATCTTCGGGAGAGCGACAGATAAATGGCCGACAAAATAAAATGCTGACACGATAAATGGCCGACAAGACAAAAAAAATATCGTGAAAGTGATCCACAAACGCCGACAATATTAATTACAGTACAAGGTGTATGTAATTGCTATCAACCACTATCAGTCTGATAATCCCCGTCAATATACGACATTCCGTTGAGTACGACAATACGTCGAAATTTGTGGAAATATGTTCGCATTACGTCGACGTTTAGTGCCTAACGGTCTGCGAGATGAAAACCTATTTTTCATCAGAGATTAGATGTATGACAAAGAATCTTTCTCGCAGTATGGTTTAACTTTTTCCGGTACACAAAGGGGTTTGGGATAGGGGGATCCAGATACAGTAACTTCAAAGTCACGACCAACTTGATATATCGAAAAATGCTGAGTTTGTACGGATACAAAGACTCCCTTCAGAACTGCAATCATATCTAACTCAGCTCAAATAACGATTATCATAATCAACACAAGTACAATACGGATATCGTTATCTTTTGAAATGTTTCAGATGGACATGGTATGAAAAACCAAGACAGCGTGTTTCATATCACGTTGCTCATTAGGGCAGTGGTTATGACGGGAGGCTGGCACGAGATCTTCGTGCAGCACATGCATGGGCGCATCTGTCAATGCTAGTATCTACATATCTTGGATCACTCAGAACGCGTGATGGATGAAGCTTATCCATCATCCGTCGCCATGGAATTTTTCAAAAATGTAAATTAGAAAAATAAACGGACAGTGGAGAAAACTGTTAACAGAAGCTATCAGTCAGAAAAAAATATATCTTGGCCGTACATCCTTTGGAAGAACGAGAGACATGGTGTTCGTTATCATTTCTGCAGAAATATTGCAGTTTCCAAATGAAATGTGTATTACTGAATATGTTGCCATTATTTCACATATAGCATCCAGTATTTTTAATATACTTGTACATAAAAGTGAATGCAACTGGAGCACGACAGAAATGAAAAAGAAGTTTTAAAATAACAGAGATACACAGTCAAATAAACTGATAGAATTAGTCATTATTGCGGAAAGTAAATTAATGGATTGTTCTTTTTATAAAATAGTCATTGTAGAAGGTATTTAGCGAAGAAATTACATGTTAGTATATACATAATATAACAGAATGTATTAAAAACATGGAGCTCCCATTTTTGTTCCGAATTACTTGACATTTTTAATGTTTTAGCTTGATAAAGTACATTTCAATATCCTAAAGAAATGGCGAAGATATCTTTCAGAAAAGAACAGAACAGAATATTTCTTTCAGGACCGAATATAAATTGTTTTTCACAGTATGAATTAAAAGAATTACCACATGAGAAAAATGCGATTGAGCACAAAGGTGTTGATTAGTTTTTGAAAACAATATACAAACATACTCGCATCAAGTAAAATTTTGAGAAAGTCTCACTTTGAGTAATCAATATTTTAAGTTATACATTTTTTGATGAGTTTGAAAAAGACACAAGATCAAACAAAATGATATGCGGTGGATGTTATCTCACTTTGAATTATGATCTTGTTCTTTAACTCAGTAACAGTTTTATTATTATTAATATGAATTTAATAACAAATGTATTAAGTCGTGTTCACAACAACAACAACATTGTTGTTCACAGACTATAAGTCATATTGTTACCTTTAAAAGAAGTTTTAAAAAAATAAGTAAAAACAGCTGTTGTTGCTGTTTTGCAGAGATAAATAATTTAATTTTCACTTTTTTTATAAAATAGTCACTGTAGAAGGTAAAACGAAGAAATTACAGTATATTTTAAGTGTGTTCCGATTTTTTTGGGGGGCAAAGCGAATTCTTCACGTAGAATTCAAAAAAACTGTATGCATTCGAAAAGCTATCTGTGTTCCTGTATTTTCATACTTTCATATAAATGAACGAACTTGCCGGTTATTTAAAAGTCTATGTTTACTTCCAATTCTATTATGCTACGCTTCTGTGTCCGTACAATAACATAAAACGGAACTCTTTTTTTCGATTATTAAATGTAAACATTCAAAAATGAAAATAGCGTAAAATGTCAACAATTTTAATCCATGGTATTATCCGCTTAGCACCACTTGTAAAATGTTTATTGAATTATTATTAATTCCTTTATTGGATTTGAGATTATTAATTAAGATTTTACTTTTCAAGGACCATCGACGATATTCGAAATTGTAAAAAGGAGTTTTAGCTTGAGATTTTAAAGGTTAAAGCCCCTATAGAATGTCGTAACTTTGAAGTGACGGTTACAGCATGCTGAGTGACACACCGTTAAAGTCACCAACGAGCAAGATTGCGTAACCAAAGAACATATTCCGAAAGAAAACACACTTAAGAATATTAATCCATTAATTTACTTTCCACATTCCTGCATTTTCTGGATAATTTTTTTGCATGTTGATTCGTGAAAACCCAGTAAAATGTTTCAGTAAATTGATTTAATAAACGTTGTTTGTAAAAACGGAATTACGAAATGCTCCAGAGAAGTAAAGTTAAAAGGTATGCATCGGTAGCAAAAGCGAAGATCAATTTTTAACTGCCTCAAAGATCTTCCATCGGAATTCATTTATATTTTCGATCTCGCTTCAAACAAGGATTACTGCTGGTATATGTTTTATTAATTTCTTTCTGTGCAAAAGAAATAAAAGTATCTAAGAGATCAAAAATAGAAAGAATATAATTGAACATGTATACTGCCTGATAGTTACTAGTATATACATGCAAGTTTTATTTCGCACAAACTAAAATTGTTAAATTAATGCTTAAAGAAAAAAATCGATGACTTTCATTATGAAAATGCACTTCGGATAAAAAGTACAATTAAATAGTCTGAAAAAATGACGGAATGTGACAGATTTTAAATCATCCACGATTCAATTTATCACCGATGACAAAAACGTTAGCAAATATTGCTGTCAATGAAAATCCGGCTGTGTGACAGTTGGTTGAAACAGTCAAGTGTTCGCAAATAGATACGGTATGGCCAGCGCAGCAACCAGTGCCGATGTTGTCCCGGTATTATTTCATGGTTCGCGACTACCGTTTTCAATTCATCTAAGCTTGGATGATTCTCAGGTTGATTATTCGATATATTATTATTGAAGTCAATGTAAAAGAAGGTCGGTGCCATGTCCACTTACTGGTTTTTGTTGTTGTTGTTTGCTACTGTTGTTGCTGCTGCTGCTGCTATTACCACTACCGTTACCGACAACAATGTGTCACTAATTGCTGTTGTCTATGTCACCTCTGATTCTGTTGATATTAATTTGCTACTGCTAATGGTGATGCTACGAAACCTACATATAGACATGTAAATACTTACATGGAAAATATAGCAGGATATTTGTGTATCTAGTGGCCATTAATTTTGTTAGACTGAAAACTAATTTGTCATGAGCGCAGTCCGGTACTTCGCTATCTCGACATCGGCTGACACAAAACAAATTTAAGCAAATATCAAACAAAATGCCATCACTTGAAAGGGGTCCCGTGTGACATGTAATTGGACGATAACCTTTAAAGGGTCACAGTGTGAAAGGTCAAGATTGGCCTGATGTAGAACTGACCGTACCATGAGTCCGCATGATTACAAATAATCAAATGTCCATCTTTTCCATTAAAACGTGTCAATACGGTGTTAAAAGATAATTTTTATCAATTTTAAACCAGTTCCATGTTAAAATTGAAAACTTAACATTCCTATCGCATTTGAAATGGTGAAATGACATACGACACCCCCACGAAAGTAAACATACAAATTTTGACCATAAAATCTGAGGTGCCCGTCTAAGGAAAGGTCAAATCTATTATTTAACCGATATAGCGACAATAAAAGTAAACTAGTCCCATATCAAGGGTGTTAAATGCAATATTGTGGTGTCTATCTATTACAGTATCATTTACATGTTCGGATTCAATAGTTTTGTGGTTACGAAAACAATCAAACATGTGCCATTAAAAGCTTTAAGATTTTCAGCGAAACGTTTCCCCATTTGCCACATTTAAGTGAGTCAGCGGTACTTGAAAGGCTCGTGCCTATTCAACTGTCCTTATACAAAATGTTATATTTGTTTGCCGTACAGAGATTTGCGTCAATGCTGGTGACAATGATAAACCACCAAAAAATGTACTGTACATTACGATGGTAGGTTTCTATAGAGTGTGCTATGATAAGACTGCATTTATAACTAGTTGTTGTTGTTGTTGTTGTCCATCATCATCGACACGATGATAATATGACGATAATTGTAATAATGATGATTATCAGCACTGTCATCATCATCTCAAACCACTATTTCTTCACTGATAACTTCAATATACTTTGTATCATCAAGGCATCTCTGTTTCATTTAAAAGATTCAGGAAAGCTGAACTGGTGTAGTCTAATACAGTAAAAATGGCATGTCCGCTGGTACCGGAAATAAACTCAATAAAAATGAAGGAATGAAGTTCAAAGTCAAGTGACAGGTTTGCACTGAGATTCCAATGTCAAGGTATGGTCGCCACACTGACCACCCAGTGATAGCTATAAAACTTTGTAATCCATGGGCTCTAACACGCTATCATCATAAAATGGGTGTGAACAAGTCAATAATGTACCACTATTGTAATAGATATTTGCTGACACAGAAAAGGCATTTCATTTCATAATTTTAGTGTATTGCATTTAAATACAAATAAAACACTCAAAACCCACAACTGAGAGCTATTACGTCGCTATTTACTTATGTTGTTGGACATACTAATATTCCGAATGACTTAAAAAAAAAATTCACGCATAACCTGTGATGCGCTGACCACATAATGGTCTTGTGGTAATGGCGTTCTTTTTTCAATCATAAGGTCCTGGCGGCGGTTCAATCCCCAAACTGGCAACAAAAATTGTCTTTCGTAAGACGCCAGGGTGTAAAAGACCCTGGAGACACCAACTATCACAGTATGACTCGGTCCGGTCCGCTGTAAACTGGCGGCACCTGCGTGCTCATGCTCTTGTAAGTAATTTCCTCGATTATGGATTGTGTTTCGACGACATTTTTCGTCCTCACATTTTGTTTCGCAATCAATATGACTAAGACAACAAGTTTTTTAATCCGTTTTAGTTAGGACGTGGAATGTACATTTTCCATCAAACTCATTCCAATGGACATCCAACAATAAAACAGATAAACGGAGCATTCATGGAGCCAGGAATAAGGAGAAGACCGCTATATCATGAAAATTCTAATCGAGCCCACAGTGGTATAAACTAGAAGATTTTCAGTTGCTTTGGGGCGATTACCGTATCATAGCAGTTACACAATCTTTCCAAGTAGCCCATACACAATTATCAGAGTGCCTTTGAAGTCCATCAGTTTTTGTAAATATATCCTTTGTACTATAATAACAACAAGGAATGCAGACGGGTGCAGTTTTGTGAAGCAGTTCGTCTGTAAAATCCATATTGTATTTGACTATAAAGAAAGTGATTATGGGCTGAATTGTGATGCGTTAATTTTAGTTAATGTTTACTCGGTGATTAGTCATTATTGTTTTGCTTTGCCTGTGAGGGTCCGAGTAATCTCTAAACCCGTTCATCGTCGAAAAATGGCCGCTCCTGGGAACATATTACTGCAATTATTTGTGATGTCACTATGTCAACAAAATTACGCCGTTAATGTAAACTTACATCACAATGTTTTGAATTGGATGAGATATATCTTGGGTTGAAAATGACCTTAAACCACAGCCAATCAAAATAAAGTGACAAACTTCTTGTTTATTTACTTTACCGATCCAGAAAAACTCTTTAGAAATGAATCAAAGGAAGTGCATTTAGATAAGCCATTTTTCTAGGGCTTTTTTTCTATCGATATTAAAGTACATGTACATGTACGTGCTTGAAGAAGTCGGCAACACTTTATCGCGTTTTCTTTACGGCTATGCCGCATATCCGAGAGTACTTTTTAAATTGAAACTATATTTTTCATCTGGCTTGAAGGGTCCAGTTTTCATCCATGTCACTGTTGTGGGAGGGGAATGTGTCACCAACCCAATCACTAATTGCCATTAACGACAATGCACCGGACACATCTTCGTATAGCAAGCGTTACATGCCGTCACGTCTATATAACTGTACACTGCTTAAATATTGTCCAAGTAAAAGTAACACTACAATGAATAGCCTATCTTACTTTATCAATTAAAATCAATTAACGATTACACTATCAAAGATCGTTGTCATCATGCATGATTAGTGATACATATTATTAAAAGAAATGGTAACAATTAAAATGAACATATTGAGGCCCTGCGGCCTATTTCAACGGCGTGCCAATATTCTGACACCGGTATCGACAATAAAACCACGCTCGGATAGGAAGAGAGAAAAGCTTTTTCACAGATGCCTATATTTTTGACAGACTAGACAATATATAATAGATATGACAAAGAAACACTGGATATCCCGATCAAGATTAGAGTCAGCTCCTGGTCTGCAGAACTGTATAATGCAACAGCACAATGTTTACATTAACATATTTTACAGGCATATTTTCAATATTCTGACGAAATTTTAATTTTGAGTACCAACTATTTGTACTATGTGATATGTTTAGACAGTGTGAACTGTGCAACTGATAAGTTTCATGGAATTCTTTAAAGTACTTTAATTCACAAATCAACACACGAAAATCAAGGTCTATGATATTACACTATAGTATAATTGCGTTTGCCATATCATGATTTACACATTCTGTCTAGATTGACGGAAATTTTGAAACTTTTGTGCTCGTTGAAATAATCCATTTTCAGAGCCTGGAGTATTCAGTTCAAACATTTGACCAAAGGCATATATACACATGTGCATATAGGTTTGTGATTTTACTTATAACTGTCAAAATGTTTTATTTTTCTAAGTGTAGATATACAATGTAATTACTAAATTCAAATGTATTGATTAAACTTTAAATATAGTGGTCATCCTGTACCTAGTTGAATACCAGTGACCAATCTGTAGACCAACTTGCAGTGATCGTTACTGGAAAACATTCTCAACACTTTGCAAATGCCTTATTCATATTGTGTTGCGAGTCTGCAAACGACTTGAATCGATGCATCTTGGTGGGGAATCCTGGAATGATTCAAGTTTGAGCATTTTCACAGACTTTTGCACCAAGTTCATCAGATTAAGCCAAACCTAATCAAATAAATTCCGATGCTTCTTTACAGATTGCAAAATACACGCATTCCACTCTGAGAAATTGCGAATTAATCAAGCGTGAACAAATCGAAGTGACACTGATCATGTTGTGTGCAAGCGTTTCGTGAAGGGGAACTCTTCCTCAATCACAGTTTTCTATTTACAAACAAGTCACCGGGGCGCTCTCCCGCGGGATTTATCTGTAATTGATACAATTTTACAATTTTATCATGCAGTATGACCATCTTTAGACTCTTGGGGATGCACAAATTGATTCTAAACATTCATTACCATTGGAATTCGGCGTTGGTCAGGACGCAAAAGCCTGGATTCTCATACTTCTGAATGGAAAGATTATATTCATTTCAAGTGACCCGTATGGTAAGACGGTGATGAAAGGTAAATTAGAATTTCATGTAGTGATCCCTCTTGGGCCTTTTGTTTCCTCTTCTGTAGGGGACGAGATTCAAATTAAGTATCTTTCATTCAGTACGTCAAGGGATCCGAAATTATCCGCATGAACGGAGTTTTAAAATGAGATCTCGAGATAACGAGACAGCACGAGATCCACCGTGATTGGCAGCTTCTTGACGTTTCAAGCCGTGTCTTTGATGAGGTTAATTAGAACATATATAGGTGTCCAGTCTCGGCTAAAGCAGCATCCGTTCTAGCCATGGATATGAAAACACTAATACCAAGGATTAGGGTAGAGGGAATTAAAAAGGTATTATGTTTGTTAAGAAGCCCAGAAAATATAGTCTGACAAGATTTTCTTTCGGACGCTTCCATCACAATGCAAAAAAAGAACATCTTTTTGTGTAACTTAATTTCGAATTTGCCGTAACTTTCCTTTTATCGCATGACATTATGCGGTCATTTTAGAATCAAACACTTGAAAGTTTCATTTCAACTTTTAACCCCTGATTGAAGCAGGGTGATCTAACAATAAAAGAGGATGTTTTCGAAGGCGATAATTAAGTTATAACGTCTTAACAAATTGGTTTTGTAAGTGCTTCTCAATAAACATATACCGAGTTGTTGGATTATCTAAAAGGCAAATACTCCGGAGTCATTTCATCTGGAGGACGGCATTTATACCGAGTAACGCGCGACATAGAAATGGCATCATTTCGCAGACACGTACAAAGAGTCAACCTTGTGTAAGCTCATTTTACAATATTATGATATACTTAGAAACGTATGTCGTGCTACTAAATTGAGCAGATACAATAATCACGTGTTAACCCAGAAAGTATGTATCTACCGTTCCTGACTTTTAAAGATAAAGCAACACAATGAGGACTGAGACGAGGGAAGTAAGCGAACATTAATGTATAATCTGATTACGTACACAATGGACGACACTTATCTTGATTGTTTAATTCAGTTAGTAAAAGTAGGTCCGTTTAATTCAAGCGAGCCAAAAAATCCGTATTACAAAAAATTATGTCCGAAGACTGTATATCGCAAAGTCCGATCTTTATAAATTGTTTATTTGCCGTGTTAATGTATTACCAAGCCCAGACTTTACTGTGTTATTGTCTTCAAAAAATAAAAATATTTTCATAGCACTTTGCCATTATTGTATTTTATAATCTTATATGTTTTCTGTCTCGAGTACTTGATGAACTCATACTATATATATGCATGTATACTTATCTATAGCATTTGTGTGCATCAGAACAATGTGTGCTCTAAAAGCTCTTCATTAGGTCAACATGTTCGGCAATAGGTAACCCCAACCCTAAGAAAGTTATTGAATTAAATCTTTGTCCGTGTAGTTTTATTTTATAAAATACCGAGGAATCTTGTTTAAGAAATCTTTTAATGTTAAAATGCAAACAAATCGTTAGCCTGTATTTTGAGGTGAACACCTCTAAACTGCCGACGAACGAACAGTCCCCGCATAAGAAATGCATTTACAATTGACGATATATACCTGATCGTCACGTTCAGATGCTACTGTTGCTTTATGAGCCCCGTACATTATAATAGACCCGTGACATTGAGTCGTCACGTCATATGTGTACTTCGTAAACTGTATTTGTAAGCATTCATTACCATTGTTTTTGTTACGGTGCAATATTCAATTAACAATTTTTTGCCAGTGAATCATTTTTGTCTGTTCATACATTTGTTGTCCTCTGCATGCACGTTATATACAATAAAAGGAAAATTATGGCATTTCTATTCTGGTTGGTCGCCTCACTTCCGTTGAAGACGTATCCGCAAGAGCCAAATAGGGCTCGACGGAATTCCGATTTTACACAATAAACTCGAGCAACGCAACCCATTGGGGCATTATTCAAGGGATACAAACAAACTCAGTGTATATTTCCGCAATTCATGTTCAATCATCATTTAAGTCAAAGTACTACATGTATTGGTAAGAAATTCGTTCTTTAACGTGTATCTTTTTCTAATGCAGTTGTATTAATAATTTAGTTCATATAATTTATTTTAGGTCGATTGCAAAAAAAATTATTCAAAAAAAATTTATCCCCCCCCCCCCCCCCCCCCCAAAAAAACCCCCCCCCCAAAAAAAAAAAAAAAAAAAAAAAAAAAATTAAATAAAAAAAAAAAAAAAAAAACCCCCCGAATGGTAAATTTTACTAGTTTTGGTATGACTAATTAAGGAATGGATTGTATATGCAAATTATATTCATGAAGATTTCAATCAGGAAGCATTTTAAAACAGAAGAGTTTTTTCTTCACCGTAAGGGTTTTCCTGCAGTAGTTTTATTTTTCAAAACCTTTTGATAGACAAATCCTATTTATTTAAGACTTAAGCCATTGGCGATATTTGTTTTCTGTAAATAAAACGTATTTGCTGTTTTACAGATTAAATGTAATAAAGGGCTTACAAATGCACAGAATAAACATTTTCTGTTGTAAGTCTCCCTTGATAATATTTGTTCAGCAAAAGTACAATAGTCGTTACACGTCGTGTACTTCTGCTTGAGAGATGGGTGTGAAACCCAAAACGAATTTGATCATTTTGGAAACAGTAGTTTTTTGAGGTAGTGTTTATAAGCATTCAGCAAAATAGGAGATTTTTTTTCAAAAACCTCTCAGGAGCGGATACCCTTGGGACAACAGAAATGAGTTTGTTGTAGAGAGGTGTTGGTCAGGGGATGTTGATTCCTTATGTAATTGAAGCAACAGGAAAGAAAATGTGTGTCTTTTTAGGGAGGGTGCTGTTCTAGGGAGGTGTCGTTCGGGAAGGATGGACTGTATATATCTTTTGACAGTCAATTCCCGATTGTTATATACATTAGATTCTCATATGAATATGCAAAATAAATTTTGATACTTTAAAAAAATGGCATATATAGTGCTGGCTCATATATATCCCTTTTTCAAAAACAAAATGGTACAGACTTTTACTCGCATAATGTTTGCTTTTTAACTACTTCATGAATATGAATATCAAAGGAATATCATTTCAGACTGAGGTATGGGAAAATAACCATCCAGCCCAGCGTCCCTTCCGAGTCACTCAGACGCTTGGATTGACCATACTGTGTCTTATTTACGCATGGACAAATTAATCCTTTTAAGGCTTAACCTCTGATCCGGGGACTTGGCTTGATTGGAGACTGACAATTTCGTTAAAAGACATTGTCATCGTGTGATTAATGAATTTCAATCACATTGGTTACGGTAGTCATGTTGACTGTATCAAAGATCACCGCGATCCTCGCCCACAGAATGACCAGCAGGTCGGACTAGAACCAGTCAACGTCATTCGTTATCATTATGCCTAAAAATAAAACCCGTGGATGGTATAAATTGAGATGATATTCTGTTAATTGGACAGCTGTATCAAGTCCTCTGGAAACGTCATCATATGGTACAGATACCTGTACATTTGTATTTGATTGTTACATGTAATACAACTTTTTTTAAACAATTTTATACTCTGCTTTTAAAACATGAAGTAGCCAATCAACCTGATTGTTGCCATGGAAAAGGTTCATAATTATTCAGTTCACTTTTTAGGACATATAAAGTTATGTACAGAAGGAAACACATTTTGCTGAACGAGGGTATATTGAATATTCTGAATATTTTACGCGTATATATTTGTGAGAAAGTTATTTCGTAATTATGTGAAATATAATAGGCTATAATATCATCATCATCGTCATCATCTTTTTTAATCACACCAATCTTTTAGTTGCATATTCTGAGTGGTATTCCCTAGTTCAGAGAACACTGACATTTTTACTTACATTTTTACTTACATTTTTTCTTCTTTTCTTCACTCACAAGAGCTCTAAAAAGTGTGCTTTCGCATACAAACATTTTCATACTCGAGCATTTCAACAGAAATGCCAATGTAAAGCGAACATTTTGTTTGTATTTTTGTCTAATTTCATGGTCCGTGTCCGTCAAATAGCTACAGAAGCGATGATTAGATGGTAAACATGTGAACCCAATGTGAAATTTTTCAGTGCAATGGATTTTTAATGTGCTAGTTTTCTATAGGTTTATAATGAGTGTCCGTTTCTAATGATACATTTTAGCACAAGAAGATGTCAGTGCTTTAAAGCGGCATACTGCAAAGCGCTGATTTACGAATGAATGTCATGAAAAGTTCTTCCGTTATACCTCTCTGCCTGCATTTAAAAATCTCGAATGTCCATCAAAAGGATTTCAAACAGTAATCAAGCGCGTGAACATCAAAAAACCTGAATAAAACCTGTTCAACGGTTCTGTCCGGAACGGTTTGTTCTACGGTGAAATGAATTATCATGAAATGGCAGGATGGTTGAAATGGTTACGGTTACTGACAAGTCAGCCAGGAAACACAGAAGATATTGGTAAGCATCAATCGGACGGTCTCTCTCCTTTTTCTCTCTTTCTCTTTTTTCTTTTCTTTTTTTTTAGTTCTCTCTTCTCTCTCTCTCTTTTTACGAATCAGCACAGTTCTTTCACATATAAGATCCGCGCTGGTTCTCACTATCGACGAAACGCGCATCTTCCTGGTTGCGCCCAGTTAATAACACACAAGCCCTATAATAACATCCATGATACTACTCTAAAACGTAAATTTGATTGGTAAAACAGATATGATGTTTAAAATATTATATGAAAAAAAAAGCGAACAGTTTGCTTCGCTTTAAAATAGACTAAATAGATACTATCCGCAAAGCTTTTTTGTATAACAAACTACGACGAAGTATGCTATACTTCAAAATGTATTCTGTTCCAACGTTGGAAGTTGCATGACATACAAAATACACATAAAAACTAGGTTAATTATTAACAATAACAATAAAACAGGGTAATAGCTTGGCCTTGTGAAATTATTCAATAATTATACTTTGTTATGTTTTAATCGTATATTAACCTTTAGAACTTTTTTTTCTCTGACACTTGGCATTTCTGGCACTGTAGGTCATGGTACATTATGTATACTACACGTCCATTTCCTCATGCGATGTCGTCTGCTCGCAGATTTTTAGATGAAATAATTAGTACCTGTCCCACTGTTAGGTTCAGCATACAAAAAAGCGAAAACTTGTTTACAATATTTGAACTATTGTATATTTTTGTTTTCAAAAACAATTTGAAGAAAGTGACGACTTGCAAACAAAAAGATATGCGGTTGATAAAATCTCATCTGCGCTCGCTAATCACCGATTTTGAAGATAAGTTTTAAGTATGAGTCAACTTGAAAGCAATGGTATGTGTCAGAAAGGTCGCACTGGGTGGTTAGAGATAAAACAATGGTCACAAAACCTGGAGAAAACAGCTAATTACTGACACGCGATATAAAGAAAACAAATTTTAAATGTTGTAGTTAATGTATGAAAAAAGGCGGGAGAAGCAATTATACTTATGGCTCCCCGATGATCGAGAACAAAACCCGCAAGGATGCACGATGATTGGTAGATGAGCGATTACACTGATCGAACGGGTATCAAGTTGCACGTGCATTGTTTATTGCAGACAGTGCAATCATTAGAGCCTTAACCGCAGGACACCCCGAAAAGTCTCACCACTCCAAACTCAAGTAAAATATGAGATAATTGACAGCCCTCTTGATAGGTTCGGCATATTTTCGTTAACTTCTGCCCTTGAATGATACGAAAAAGTGATTCTTCGACATAATTGTTATGAAGAAATTTTTATGAATATAAAACGACATTTAACTTTGCCACTTTAGGTTTTTAAAATTATTTCACATAAAATTCTTTGCATTTTTAACTTATTACGTAAGTCACTTCATATCGTTTATAATGCGAAATCAGCAATGCTATAAATCTTTCTACAGTTATATTTTTATGCTCCCCGAAGGACGGTGCGGGGTGGGGCATATACTCGCCGCTTTGTCCGTCCCATTCGTTTTCGGACAATTCTCAGCAACCTCTTGAATTCAACGAAACTTCATGATCATGTTCACCGTACTAAGAGATGTGCATATTGTCCGCGAGTCCCAGTTCCATTCTTTTTCATAGAATTATGGCCCTTTGATTAATATTCTACTGATTTTGTTTCCGGGCTATTTCTCAGGAACTACACCTCAGCGTTCAACAGTAAGAGGATGTGCGCATACTGTCCGCGTCTTCCTGTTCGGTTATTTTCCTTTTATTAAATAAATACACAAGAAAGTTTTGTATGGAGAGATACTTCGCACATTGAGAGAGGTGCAGTGACCAAGAACCCTTACTCCAGTGATGTTTAGCCCAATGAAATAGGATATTGTAATCTAATGCACTATTCAAGGTCCTTTATCTGGGGCTATGATTGAATTAGGTTTCTTATTTTTATTGTGTACGATTACACTTTTCAAGTAAATGAATTGAAACTTATTGTTTATTTGCCAGAACAGAACGTTTTGTGCTGTTCGCCCAAAAACGCAGCCTTCGGGGAGCATCCATCGGTGTTACCGATGATATTATTTACATAAGTAAGATCTTTTATACACAAGTACAGTATTAATTACTTTATACAAAAGGCATAAATTTCACTTTTACCCGCTTAAATTGCATCTATGGACTGTAAGTGTTTGAAAGCTTTTAAGGCGAATAAGACTTTGGTTATCTAAACTCTTACTATCTGATTATCGAATCGTACTTCAGCTATTGTCACACGTCTTTTGAAGTACATGTCTTTTATCTGGCTATCCTTTTAACTTTATGAACGTGGTGACATGAAAGGGACAAACTAAACAAAATGTTTTCCAAACCATCGAGCCCTTAAGTAGAGATAGGATATAATATGTATGCAAGAAAGACGCATGGTATGAGTCCCGCTGCGTGAAGGCAGCCGTAAAACGCCTGCAATCAGCATGGATCCAATTTTAGCCCGCACTATCATGAAGTCTGATATTATTCCATGCAGTTTGCTTGTATATCAAAGATAGTCTGAGTAGCATTTAATCTATTTTGAGGCGGAAAGTTTACCCAACAGAAGCAGTACTAGAGTCCCATACTTGGTAAATTATTTTAGTGATTGATCATTCAGTCAGCAACGATAACGTCTACAGATTTCATAAACTTGGTTTCTCATTCGAAAACTTCAGTGTGGAACTATTTGCCTGGATGGCAGGGTGGTTGAGTGGTTAACTAACGGTCAGGACTATCAATCCGGAGGTCCCCGGTTCGAAACTAGAAATTTTAGAAACGCTTTTCAGTGTTTCCAATTCATCTAGAGATGAGATGAACTGGTTATAAATTCAGATGTAGTCTCGCATGTAGCGGTGCTATACACTGTACAAGAACCAAGAACCAAGGGGTATATAGGGTCTGGTACCTGGATTTCTGTCTCTTCAACCTGCGCCTGTCAGGAGTCTTGGCAGTTATACCGGGGTGAAATTCCTAAGATCGATCGTGACTATAAACAATAAAATAAACTAAAAAAACAACATTTTTTCGAAAAAGAGATAGTTAGTTACGTCAGGGGAAACAACTTAATCATCATTTTAAGACAAACTTGCAAGAGTTTCATCCCTTCGACAAACAAAGATTTATAAGAAACAAACGCGCAGACAAAAATAACAATTCAGTGTAAAATCGTTATTTTCTACACAAGAGTACCATTGACAATGACCAGACGAGGGAGACCGAGCCCATGCGTCTTCGTTTATTCTCTACAAGAACATTTATGCGTGTCGCTGGGGACTCAGATGGCATGTCCGAGGTATTGGTTTGCCGGTCCGTCTTCCGAGACAAATCTGCCCTCGTAAGACACGGGAAAGACATAATCACCATTCAAATGGCCAAGAAGGAAAAGTACCGAGACTCAGAGTGGTTTATGCTTGGGGCAACATCTAATAGGCTGAAGAAACTGAGAACTGTATTGTCTCCTTGCGATGGACTTGAGCAAAAACTTAAAGAATGGATAGTATACGGTAGGGTTTGTTCTTGATGTTATATCATATGCACTAATTAAATTATATTACAGAGAGAGAACAAGTTTTCGACTGTCTGGAGGTGTACATCCCGCTCCAAACATGTACGATGTCCGGTATTGATACGACAAGACGGCGACGTATTCGTGCAGAGGAACGAGCATGTGCACGCACCTGTGCCTGATCGTGAACTGAAGACACGTGTTTACTGAAGGGTAGATATCTAAATTAGAAGCATAATAAGCTTTTAACACCGTTCGTCGTCCTTAAGCTGCAAAATGCTCCATTTAGACAAGCATATCATTCCAAATACAATCCAATAATATAGAAACCTGCAACAATGAATATAAGAATTTTAAAACCATACTGAACTCGATATATTTACTTTTTACAGGGTGGGAAGAATGCAACTGCTCCGCATGTGGCAGAAAAAGTGTCACAGCCAGGGCCAATACACGCCACAAATTTACTATACGTTTATATAGGAGCGCTGTCATTAACTCGCGATAGTATTTTAACTAATAAAGTTATTTTAAAAACACAAACGGGATGATAAAATATAACATTTCCACATTCTAATGAAGATTTTTTTATTTTTCTTAGACTCTATTTGTTTGGTCTTTTTTTAAATAAAGCATTACATTTCAATTAACACCCAATGTAATTGATACATGAAGCAATATATTATATACGAATTTTAATACCGAAAACTGCATATAAAACCTGTTGGTATATTAACTATTTTTACAGGTGAGGAAGAATGCGCGCGACGAAGTCTTCAAGCCTGCCATGAGCATTGCCGAAGACGCCATCATAGAGCAGTTCTTTTTCTATTGATGACTTTAATAGATAGAATATGGACACTTTATGGTATGGACTTCTAAATGTGTCTATTTTAGGTGAACACAGACTTCATAGAGGCTGAAGAGTTCTTAATAGCAGATATTTCCCCGAGATGAACAGCGTCACTTTGTATTCACAAGTGATGATCAACTTGCTCTGTTACGAGATGCCAGACGGTGGTACATGGATGGGACTTTTAAGGTATACAAATGTATATGTATGTTATGTTTGTGTCAATAACTTTGTGTTTGCTTACATGTACACATTCCTGATGCGTTTTCATAATGCTATTCATCTTCAGATGAGTAATTTATGTTTTACTTGCATCGTAATTATTCTTTAAATGAAGTTCGACTGTACTATTACTGATAACTGTTCATGTCCGTTCATGCACACACAATGTTTTTCTTGTAACTTTCAGGTTGTTGGTGAGCCGTTCAAAAGACAGGGACAGGTTATGTCGATACACGCATTTATAGAAAGCAACGGACACATGAAACAGATGCCTCTTGTCTTCTGCTTGATGAGTAGTAAGAAAAAAGCTGACTACGTTATGATAATGGTACAGGATAACGTGTCAAACGTGTTAATAAAAGCTCTGCAAAATTGGAGAAAAGGATACTTTATTCAAATTTGTTGGACTGGATTTTTACATGTGCATGTTTGGAATTAACTTTTGAGTCGATATATTATAAAATTGATACAGAATTTTGATTAGATGCAGAGAAATTAGCGTTTCTTCTTAGAATAATAGACATCAAGTTGAGTTTCGCTCACGTTCAGTGTTAGCCATAGGCTATTGATATTGGATATATGCATGTAACAACAACCGGGAAGTTAACAATAGTTCACTGTAATGGATAGTGGTTCGTGCAAATCGGCACCGTGTGAGTCGGAAATGAGTGAATCTGAAAATCATTTCACCGAACTTAGTCCAGTAACGTTTGATGATGAGACTGGAGTAAAAATGCCTATTCCAGTGGCTCATTCATCGCAACAGTCCCAACAATCAACATCATTGTTTCAAGATGATCTGCTGGACACTAGTCTGTACACAGCCTATAATGACTGCGATCATACATATAACGAGATACCAGAGTCTCAGCCTGTTTCAAATCAAACATTCTTTGAGTTATTAGACAGTAGTCTCTTAAACTTGCCCAAAGATCTCTATGTGGATAAACTTCTCGAACTTACTAAAGGAGCTGACATCACAGTATACTCTTACCGTGAAATTTTGGCAAGACGTTGTAATGGGTTCAACGATTTCCCAGGCGGTGAAATGGTTAAAAGGAAATCTACCAATGTCTCATCGAGTGCGCAGAAGTACGCAAAAGACTGTTACTCCTTACAAGAGTATATTGGGAATGGCGACCTTAAAGCTATTGCTGGTTTATTTGTGCTCAAAAAACCAAAAATTGAAATGATAAATGTTGATCAGGATACGTCCCTTGTCCAAGAGGGTTCATATAATACGCCAATAGTAGTGAACTGTACACCTAAAGCTGATGTTCTTTCGAAAAACACTAAAATTCTGATAAGCGAATTACAAGTTCAGTTGAAACACTTGCGCTGCGAGGTCGATTCATTGAAAACGGACAAAATTAAAATGGAGAAAAGTTTTCAGCTGACGGATGAAGTTGTAACGGGACTTATGTCAGATCTGTCGAGCTGCAAATCTGATCTTCAAGTCCAGACTAATCTCAATGCCAAGCTAATAATGCGTGTTCATGAGCTCGATGAGAAAATCGAGAAGTTATCGGTAGCTTTAGATACGGGGACATCCAAAAACAAAGCTACTAAAGAAAATGGTACAACAAATGAAAATGAATCTAGCTTCACATACTCTGATATTTTGACGAGTAGATCATACAATGCTTATCCGAGTACATATAGTAATAGCAAGAGCACCGCAGAAAAAGATCGAAACAGCTATGCAAATCCTAGTAGCTCCCAACAATCAGATTCTCAGCACGTTGAGCTCGATAAATCAAGCACATATCGTAATATTGAAACTAGGGTGACTCGCAGACACAGTACCAAAAGTGAATCTGAGCCTACGCATGATGTGCTGCAGAATAAGACCCACACTAGTGATGATACGCGACATCCGCTTCAGGAAGAACCAAAATTTGAAAGTATTGTTCGGCGTAAAACAGTAAGGTACTACGTTGGTGGCATAAGTCATGACTCCAACAGAGCCGGCATTATGGAATATATGAGTGAAAGAGGGGTTAAACCTGTTGGTGTGAACTTGTTTGAAAGTAAAAGAAGCTGTTTGGCTGCTAAAATCACAGTGTACAAGGATGATACTCGCTTCATCGAAGATAAGAGTTTCTGGCTGCGCAAAATGTACTGTAGAAGATGGTACAGTGCAAACAACTGGGATTCAAAACTTAACTATTGATGGTAGTTAATATTTACTTTAATTTAGCGATTTTACTGTTAATCCAGGTATGCGTAATGACTCTCAGTAAGACTGATTTTTCATTGAATATACTGACTTGGAATGTCAGAGGAGTCATGTCTTCGGCAGCAAGCCTTAGTGAATTATTAGACTTGTATAATATCGACATTGCATTCATATCTGAGCATAAGCTGAAAACAAACTGCAAAGACTTCCTCAGTTCGGTCAATTCTAAGTACATGTCGCACACTGTATGTGATAAGTTGAGTACTCCTGATGCAAAGTGCGGTAAAGGTGGGGTCTCAGTCATGTATCTAAAACAGCATGCATTTACTATTAAAGAAATTGAGCAGTCATACTCTGATAGAATTGTAGGCATTGAAATTGTGCAATCTAATGAGATGTCAATTTTTATGTTTTCAGTATACATGCCTTCTGCAAATTATGCCTATACAGAATACAAAGACTGTGTTGATATCTTACAATCTCTATTAGAAACATACTCAGAGCAGGGAAGGGTTATGTTTTTTGGAGACTTTAATGTTGATATCTATCAAGTCAGAATCGATAATCGTACATGTTATTTTAAAGACTTTTTGCAATGTAATAACCTTAATTGCCTACGGCCAAACGGCCACTTGTATACTTTCAGGCCAGCATTAAAAACACTTGATTATGTGATTGTTCAAACGTATGACCACAATGTTTTTGCAAATTGTAAAGTTCTTGATCACACCATATGCAATGTTTCTGATCACCATCCTATTTTTGTGACGCTTAATATACAAACTGATAAGTTTATGCACTGTAGTGAATCCAGTACACGAATAAACTGGAAGAAATGTACAGATTACCATAAACAAGAGTATAAAAATTTAACTAATTTAGACCTAAGTGACTATCTAGAACACTTGAATGAAAATCTTACGCGTAATGATGTTGACATTATGTATTCGTATCTTGTTAACCTTCTTCATTGTATCTCAGATAAGGTGCTTCCAAAGTTCAAACTCAATACTCATTCAAAACCTTATTGGACACAGGAACTTAAGAGAGCACACATTGAACAGAGGCGATTAAGGTCAGAATGGATTTCTAAAGGCCGACCGCGTGGCATTTGTCACGATTCGTATGTGAAATACAAAACTGCAAAAAGAATATTTAGAAGCACTCAGAGAACTGAAATCAACAAAGTGAATAAAATTTTTTATAATGATCTTCAGGAATATGCCGAATCGGACGTAAAACTTTTTTGGCATACGGTGAATAGAAAACGGAAGAAAAAGCAAAATCTGATTCGAGGAATCGTTTCGAACGACAATGATAAAATCGACAATCCTTCTCAAATTGCAGATTCGTTCAAAAAATATTATGCTGATCTATTCGTGTCAAAAGATTGCGAGCAATTTTCTCAGGAGTTTAAGCAGCAGGTAGATGACGAGATGCAAAATTTATCTTCAGACAAAAATGACCGGTTGCATGATGCAATTCTTCGAGACAATATCACCGCAGATGAAGTTCAATTTGCTGTGTCTTCCTTGAATCTAAACAAATGTGCAGGGCATGACAGTATTGTTAATGAACATTTGAAATACGGTGGAAAATGTCTTCATCAGTTTTTGTCGACATTTTTTAACACGATGATTGAATTAGAGTATGTGCCGCCCGAGCTCAAGTGTGGCATAATTATTCCGGTATTGAAAGACGGAAAATGTTCTAAAACGGTATCCAGCTATAGACCTGTAACACTTCTCTCGGTAATATACAAATTGTTCGAAAAGGTAAAAATGATCCGTATTAAGAAATGGTTATTAGAAAATCAAATATGTTTTCCAAACAAACTACAGAATGGTTATCAGAAACATCTTGGATCAGTAACGACGTCATTTGTTCTGAGAGAAGTTGTTTCATTTTACTGCGAAAACGGAAGCGAGCCATATGTTGGACTCCTAGACACAGCCTCCGCTTTTGATACAGTCTGGCACAATGGCCTCTTTTTTAAACTGAAGCAGTTCGGCATACCGCTCAAAACACTTAGGTTGATAATTGAATGTTACAGCGGAATGACAAGTTTTGTACTTGTGAATGGAGTCTCATCAGATAAATTTCCACTTTTACAAGGCACAAGACAAGGTGGCGTATTGTCCAGTTTTTATTATTTAATATACATAAATGACTTGCTTGATCGTTTGCAAAATTCTTGTGTAGGTTGTACTGTTGGAAATTTGAATTGTATTGCGCCTACAATGGCTGATGATATTGCATTAGTGTGTCCTTCTGCCAATAGTCTACAATCAGCAATCAACATTGCTTATAGCTACTCGTGTAAATGGAGATTCAGATTCAATGAGACTAAATGTACCTTCCTTGTCTGTGGTATAAAAAGGAAGCAACATTCACCTCCGACTATTCTAATAGGTAATAAAGAAATTCAACAAAGCATGAAAGCGCGCCATGTTGGTATAGACATTGTACCATCACTCAAATGCACAACTTCTATTGAACAAAGATGCGCGAAAGGACGAAAGTCACTATTCTCTTTACTGGACATGCAGAAAAATGAAACTGATCGCATGAATCCTCTTATCTTAGCAAGTCTCGTGCGTAAAATATCGTTTCCTACTGTTTTATATGGTTCAGAACTGTGGACACACATGTCGCAAAATGATTTGAGTATTGCTGAAAAATTCGTGCGACTGTGTGCAAAATGTACACAAAATATGAAACTTAGAACGAGAACAGACATGACACTCGGTATGATTGGCTGGTACCCTGTTGTTGCCGAGATAGATAAGAGAAAACTTGGGTTTCTACAAAAGTTATGCACGATGCCAACTAATTTGTTACCAAGGCAACTGTTTGATATTAGGCTGCATCTATTTTCTGTTAATGGCTACACTAGTCAGAGTGGGTTCATCTCAGACATTTTCAATGTTTTAGTGAAATATAGCTTAACCGAATATCTCTTTGAGTATGTTAAAACTGGTATTTTTAAGAGCAAAATTCAATGGAAATCAGTTGTCAAAAAGGCAGTTCAGGACTTTCATACATTGAATTGGAAATTCAGAATGGTTGAGGATGAAGAGTTTAATCGGTTTCGCCGCCTTCATCTTGTCTTGAAACCTGCAATACTGTGGAAATTGCCACATTCCTCGAACGAGCTTTCTCTCAGCTTCTTCATAGCAAAAGTATGGATTAGCGTAAAATATTTAAACGTACACACTTGTTTAAAATGTAAAACAAATACAAATGATATTCTAGCACACCTGTGCCTAGAATGCCCGATATCGGATGGTATTAGAGCTCAATTTTGGTCAGAAATATCACAGATTGTCGACATTGATTTTCTTGCCTCTCTTAACACATTGTCACAACCGTACCTGTTTGAAGCTATGATTGGTTCAGATGTATTTTTAAACATACCTATCGATTATGAAAAGTATCGAGCTTTTTTGTTCAAATCATTTGCATTCGTCAAAAATATTACTGGGTTCATGTTTTAAGGTTATATATATGAACTAGCATTTTGTCAGCTGTTCATATATGTACAACCAATATAAATCTACATTTATTATGCTGTAATTGATAATCAAGCTATGCGAAATGTATTGAGGTACACACATTTTATACTATAACCTTGTCTAACACTTATATTTCGTTTCGACAAGTTTAGACTGCTATACCTTTTGGTTTTTGTATGAATTATGTGTATCATTTCCTATAAAAACTGTATCATAGTGTATAAACTGTTGTTTTTTTCTAGTGGTATTTCCTATAACATGTAAATATATATATATATATTTTTTTTTTTTTCTCTTTTGTTTATTTCGTACATTTGTATTATCATTGTTAAATCCATGTAAAATGGGAAATAAATTGTAATTATGTAAATGTGCGAAATGAAATCATAACTATCTCTTTAAATCTGCATATCACATTTATTCCAACTTCATTGTATGTCACTGTATGCTAAATATATATTTGTACACATTATACATGCTGTTAATGCTGCCCGAACAAGTGGGACTTAACGTTTACTTGAATAAACTTGAAACATTTGCTTAGGTCTAAGTATAGGTTAGTGTGATATTTTATACATGATCCTTTTTCCCACGCAGCTGCATGGCAAGCGGCGAGGGAGGTGTTCCCTGGTGTTGAAATTAAGGTGTGTGCTTTCCACCGGTCTCAGGCTGTGTGGCGTCGTGTTCAAGCAGTAGGCCTGGCAGAGACATACCGTCAACGGATTGGTGAGTTAATCTCTCTTTTCACACAGTCGTATACCGAATTCAAATGACAAGTTTGCGGTACCATTTTTTATTTGAATCTATGTACTGTTGTCAATGATGCAGTGTTGAATCCCAGTTTCTATCTCATAAACAAGTCATACAAATCACTCAGTTGACTATAAAGCTGATAATAACAAAACTCCTTTTTTACATGTTAAGTGAGACACCGTATTCATCAAAAATCGTAAATAGCACTTTCTCTTCAATTTCAGGTATCCACGTATTCATCAGAATGCTTATGGCACTTCAATTCCTGCCAGCATCCCACATCCCCTGTGCTTTGACATGTTATGGGTGAAGGCAACCACCAGGGCTTCCCATGGCCTTCTGGACTATGTCAGGCGCCAGTGGTTACAGAACCTTGTCTTTAGGGTAGCGGACTGGTCTGTTTACAAGCAGATGATAAGGACCAACAATGATGTAGAGGGTAATTAATTAAAACGTTTAACATTGTTTAAAGCATTAATAATATACATTAATTAATATCAACGTATTTCAGTACGGATTATGGAACTTTCTATAATTACTTCTCATTATACGTGACTGGTGAACATTGTAACGGTCATATTAAGGTTAGCAATTTTAAGTACTGCCTACTATATCATACTGAATAGCACTTGATACAAACACAAGGAATGGTGACATTGAATACGAATTTAAAATTTGATAAACGTTTAAGTCAATTTAATAGTATTTTTTATGCCTTTGATATATCAAATCTCTAACATATAAATACTTAAAATGATTATTGCAGGGTTGCACCACAGACTCAATCAAAAGGCTGGTGGGAATTCGTTAGGGTTTTACAGACTGGTGCCACTTCTTCGCAGAGAAGCAGAACTAGTAAAGATTTCGGTGGATTCAGGTGACTTAACCAGACGCATTAGTGCGAGGTCTGTCAATGATGAAACTGCATTAAAGGTATGATGGGAAAAATACGAACAGGGCACATTGAAAAACATCATCATTTCTGAAGGAAGTCGGCACCAATTATTCTGTAAGAATGTAAATGTTAGTACTTGTAACTGTGTCAAACTGAGTTCATGGCGTTGATAGATCTGTTAATTTATAAATTGTTAAATTGTTACTGTATATTTCTTAACTTTGTTGTTAATTCTATATTTGTTAAGAATGTTGGTTATTTCATAAATGTGTAAATTGTTATTTTTGTTAATGTCTATTTTTAATTATGTTGTTGCTTCTATTTTCTGATATTTTCAAAAATGTAAATATGAAAAAAAATCATTCATTTCACCATTGTCATTCTTAATATGCACCTCATTGTTGCTATGCACTTTGCACTGATTGTTGTTTTTTCCCTTACATTTTGGTTGTATATATAATAAATTTTCTATGTACATATGCTTTTTTAATCTTTTATTTCCCCAAGTTTATACTATTTATCATATAAAATAAAACTGGTCCTTTCTGGTATGGGCCTTTCTGGATTTGGACCTTTTCGGTACTGGTCCTTTATGGAAGTGGGCCTTTCTGACACCCATTCTAGTATACCTGCGCAGCAATGGGTACACATTGTCAGTCGCTCAGTCGTCAGAAACTACCGAAAGACGTGGAGACCAAGGTAACATCGTTCCAGAGATTTGTGAGATATACGAAAGGGGACTAAAGGGGACTAATTTGAACTGGGGGCAATCGGGAATAAGGATGAGACCCCCATGTTTTATATGGTGGGGAATAGAACGATATACATGTACTTTAAAGGTACAAAGTCCGAGCCTGTGAAAACTGCCGGGGGTTAGACCAATGTACAGTGATAGTGTCGTGTCTTGCCGATGGAAGTAAGTTAAAACCTGCTATTGTGTTCAAGAGAAAAAACTATTCCTTACGATAAGTTCCCTCAGGGTATTGTTATACATTGTATATGTACAGGAGAAAGGCTGGGTTGACGAAAGAGTTGAACGATGTGTGGTTTAAGAGGGCGGGCGCTCTTTTGAATAGAAAGTCAATACTTGTGTGGCATATGTTTCGTGCTCATCTGGTGAACTCTGTTAAATATAGGTTGAAGGATAATAGGGCTTATCAGGCAGTATTTCCAGGAGGATGCACATCTGTGCTTCATCCCCTTAATGTGTGTCTGAACAAGCCGTTTAAGGCTAACATAAGAATTAGGTTGAATGATTGGGTGGTTAACGGCTAAAAAAGAACCAAAGCTGGAAATCTTAAAAGAACCGGACTTACCAACTGTTTGTTAGTGCAAAAACCTATACTCACAGGTTCACATATGCATTGACAATATTAAGCCCCCATGTGACAATGGCAGTGTACAGTTAAAACATATGGCAAGCACGGTTAATATGTATTTTCGAACACTAGACATACTTGTTTAAAATGCATTGTATGTTTACTTCTTTACATGTATTCAACTGGTATTAAATTATAATGCAACATTTTTTTTATTTTGCAGCATCAGACCACAGAAAAGGCGCTTATCCAACAACTGCAGATCAAAAAGCTACATTAACCTCCTGTTCCAATTTTGATGACATGCGAAACTGCCCTCAACAACAGCCTTGAACGACTGGAGACTGATCCCTTATTCAACATATTTGGAGAATCTAGTGAAGGCAAACTAGCAAATCTGTGTAAGAACAATAAAGAAGTAGGATGCTTTTTCAAGGACATAGTGAACAGGTGCTCAAATTCAAACTCACATGTAACTGTTTCAGACAGGGAGCTGTTTTTCTCTAAACTTCACAGTACAAGGACAGACAAGCAAATCATAGAGAGTGGCTATCAATTAATAAGGACACATTGCAATGCACAAGCATTTAGTTTTGCTGATATAAACAATTTTATACAAGTACTCTTGACTTAATTGGGGAAGTATTCAAACAGACAACTGTATCAGAAACTAAGAAATCAAATGATGAGATTGAAAAACTAAGTGAAAATGATCAGAAAGTTCTCTTTTACATTTCTGGATTTTTATTGAAAGCTTTTCAAAAGAAATACTCAAAAATTAAAAACAAAGAGAAGAAGGTTTAAAGTCATCTCACCATCCTTTAAAACTGGATAAAAACAGCGTCACACGAAACATTTACAGAAAAGTATGTGGCAATGATCAAAACCAAAGACCGAGGGGGACTTAGAATACCTTAGAATAGAGGTAATTCACTGAAGATTTTCAAATGCAGGGCTAAAACAACACTGAAGAAAGGCACCTTCAGCCACAGAGTGTTGGATCCTTGGAATAAGCTCCCTGGACATGTAGTCAAAGCACTCACCCTAAATGCTTTTAAAGCAAGACTAAACAAAAATTGGGGGGCCTCTAACAAGTTTCTACCAAACTGTTACAACTGATAACATAGTATACATATTTCTTAGTTTTTACTCAGTTTTTAATTAGGTGGTGAATAGGACTGAAGTGTTTATTCAGAATTCACATGTGTACAGTGTAGTGCCAGATGGAATTTTAACAGTTCAATGTACATGTGAACAATGACAGTACATGATGAAGTGTAAAATAATTCATGGATTAATTATATATTATCAACGATTATTATAAAATAGGGAAAACAACTTCAAAAAAGGCCCGAGAAACCATTGGTTTATTGTGTTATTTTAACACAATAGGGCCTCAAACAGTATGAACAGTATGTGACAATTTCCTCTTTCTTGTGCGGGAATTCGAAAATATTGTTGGGTCAAATACTGACTCTAACAATCTCAATTCAGAGACATTGATGAAAGATACATGCACTGAAGGGAGTTATTTTAGAAAGTTTCATGGTGAATCATTTTGCAAGTGAACTATTAACACAACATGATGAACAACATGAAGACGAAAACAAGGACATGAAAATCATAGATGAGTGTTTGTACATTTTTCTTACTATGCGGGGACATGCCATTGCAAAATTAGTGTGTAAAAAGAACGCTCTTAGGCAGAAGTCAGACAGGAAGGGTCGCGATTCGGACAGCCTACGTGACTCACTCAAAACACTGAACATGAACAGATTTTAAGACTTTAATGTCAGCACAGTCATGTACTTTGCTTAGTGTTTGTGTGTTCCCCAAACCATTATATGCAAAAAATAGTTTTACACTAAGTAAACAAATAAAATGTTATATAAAGGTATTTATTTCTGTGTTCACATGTGTTATAATCACAATGATTAAAAGATATGACTTTTTCTTGTACGATCTTGTTTATCTTTTGTTTTTCCAATAAAATTTATTTCTAGTAATGGCATGAATGTATGACTGCAAAGTTACAAACTAACCTAATTTCGGACATAAAATTTCGGATATCTGAACTGTAGTTCCACCTATTCAAATCTCTAAATAATGGTTATTTGTGTGTAGTTAAACCTGTTGTTTTGTAACTCTGCTGTACTTGTTCTATGTGAAATAAAACAACCAAACAAAGAAATTTTACGAATGGTCATATTTGTTTAATAAAGTAATGCATATGTTATCCAAATAAAGAAAATGAGAAAATATAGGAACAGAGTATGGTGTCACCATCTTCAAAAATATACATTATTTTGATATAGAATTGGTATCTTGCAACTCATCTATCCCAGTACATACTTAACTGATCTGTCAAAACAGTAAAGCTTTATGCAAAATTCATATGCCTCGGCCATCCAAATGATTTTACTATGAAAAATACAGAAAAAAAGATTCTGGTATCATTATGGCATCATCATCTTGAGAAATATACATTATTTTGATGTAGAATTGGTATCTTACAACTCATTTATCCCAGTACTATGTAAAAACACAAAAAAACTTAACTGACCAGTTAAAACAGTCAAGTTTTGTGCATATTTAACAAATGCATATGCCTCAGTCCTCAAGTAAAAAAAATCAAAGATCTGAAACTTGTTCAAAGACCTATGTAAATGTACATTACGTGCAAAGCCTTACTCTGGATTCTGTAAGCCAACTGGGGGAGGAGGGGGGGATAATTTCAAAGAAATACATGACCTTGATCATGAATAACTTTGTAACGTTTCAAAATTGATATGTATAAAATTAAAAAAGCATGACCGCTGCATGCTGCATAATTATTCTATGACATTTCAAAAGTAAGCCAGTATTTCTAATAATAGTCTGGTAAAAACTGTGACAAAATTCTAAGTTAAAAAGGGGCATAAATATGTCAAAAATCAAAAACATTGGTGAAGATGTTGATAGTAAACATTCATTTTAAGTTTCAAGTCAATACGTTTGATAGTATTCAAGATATTTAGATATTTGACTTCATAAAAATTTTAACTAAAAATTCTTAGTTAAAAAGGGGCATAAATCTGTCAAAAATCTAAACAGAGTTATGGGGATTGTTTCCTCAGGTGAAGATGTTGATGGTGGACACATGATTTGAGTTTCAAGTCAATACCTTTGAAAGTATTCAAAATATTTGACTTTATAAAATCTTTTACCGAAAATTCTAAGTTAAAAAGGGGCATAAATCTGTCAAAAATCTAAACAGAGTTATGGGGATTGTTTCCTCAGGTGAAGATGTTGATGGTGGACACATAATTTGAGTTTCAAGTCAATACCTTTGATAGTATTCAAGATATTTGCCCGTACGAAAAAGTTAGGCGGACTCCGTCTAAAATAAGGCGTATTCCGCCTAAAAAATTGATGAAAAATTCATTTTCAGGCTAAAATAAGGCGGACATGGAATTTCTTCCAAATTCCGCCTAAGGGCCCCTATACTCTTAGACGGAATCCGCCTAAAGCCTAAGCGGAAACTGTAGAATATAAATTGCATGTGCTTCTTAGGCGGAAAATGCAACTTGGTATCAACTCTTAGGCGGAATTATTGCAACAGGAAGTTCTTTTGTTACCATTCACCAGCTGTCTGATGGGATAATGTTCAAATGTATGAACTGTGAAGCACATGGCAGACATTTTAGAAAGTTTTTGACCAGTGTAATATGAAATATTTTGATGGTATACAGCTGTTTTTTGTGGTAAAAAGGACAGTTTCATTGCAATAGTGAGTTATTGATAACTTTTTGGAAAGGATTAACATCTATCAAGGCTGTGTTTTGCTATTAATAACTGGAGCTCAGTAGGAGAATGCAGCAGACTGCATTAATGGTAATATTAAACTGTTCTAAATTGATCTAAAGAAGCAATTGTTAAAGGTAAATATGACTTTTAAATTTGTATCAGATTTAATGAAAAGATCACTTATATTAAGTTAAACCATTAAAATTTTATTTGTTTTTGTGAACCAGACTTTTGAGTATATTATAGTTCAGAATGCAATAATGGTGACAAATAAATCTCTCAAGTGAAACACAACACAAAAACAAAAGTGACTAATGCTGTCTGATTTAATATCCATTTTTATGAAATGCAGGTTACAAAGTAATTTTTCTGATTCCGTAAACAGATTTTTTTTCACCCAAAAAACCTAGTCGGATTTTATTCCGCCTAAATATAATATAAGGCGTAATTTTTTCCGCCTAGTGTAGGCGGAATCCGCTTAAGCTCATTTAAATATTTCGAAGCGTATTCCGCCTAGTTTCCGCCTAAGAAGCACTAAACAACTATATTCAATTTAAGACGGAATCCGCCTTACAGCTAAGACGGATTCCGCCTATAGTCAGGGCGTAATTTTTCGTACGGGTGACTTTATAAAAAACTTTAACCAATGCAGACGCCGACGCCGGGGCGAGTGTAATAGTCTCCTTATTCTTCGAATAGTCGAGCTAAAAATGGCAGCCAGTGAAAACATCCGAGTATTTCCGTTCTCTTGAAATGTGGCATTTAGAATCAAATTCTCTCGCCGGCACTGGAGGCGACAAACTTTTCAGTGATTTTGTTTGTAATCGGGAGACATTGGAGGAAATTACATGTGATACTGAGGACGTAGACACAGGAATCTGTGATGATTGTACGACAGAAACTCAGTTTACAGAACTGCTTGGTGAAAGTGACAATGAGGCTTTCGATGGCTTTGAAGCTGATGTGAAATTAAATGTAATGTGTTTTTGTAGCTGTGTACACTTCAGAATGTGTGAAAAACGTACAAACAAACATTTTAAATTCATTTACAGTGATTAAATCAAGAAACATATAACTGATCAGATATTGATACATTGTTTATTGATAGTGTATATACAAATCTTTCACATTTTTAATTTGTTTTGTTTGTTTTTGTATATAGTTTTACATGTATGTGCATTATGTTTATATGTATATAAAAGAAAACAAGATAATATTTGTTATTTCTTTAGTATGTGTCAACATTCGACATATCCCAAATCTTCTGATAACTCACATGCAAAGAAAAAAAAAGGTATAGATATTTCAGCCCTCCTTGTTAGTAATGCCATGTCATATTCACGGCTCTAATTCTACCACTTTACCCAGCTACCTCCACTTAAGAGTGCTACTATGTGACAGGAAAATCAGTTTATAATACTCCAAAAAATCGGCGATTTTCTCCCTTCTTATAAACGAGTCTTAATTTCTATGGCAAAGCAGTGGGTCGTCTTATAAGCAGATAGTCTTATAGGCAGGAAAAAGGGTACCATTATACAACTCTTTAAAAACTAACAGCCCTATATCGCTCACCTATCTACCATTGGATATAATACAAGGTACATCATAGTAACAGAAAGGGTAGATTTTGATCTCGGGGTTCCAATCTTTGTTTTTTATAATTCATTTTTGTTCTCACCTTACATTCATACATGATTTTAACACATTTGAATAGTACAATATATTCATAGTACGATACTGGAAGGTATTTACTTGGTAATGGTACTTTTTTAGCAAAAGACTTACAGTTCATTTAGAATAATATGACAGTTATGTACTAGATTTATGTGTACTAGTGATAGAAATCGGTTGAATTTTTCACAATCGATTATCGGTTCAATCGGATGGGGTATAATCGATAACCTTCCGATTAATAATCGGTTGAACCAAAAGTAACATGCAAGCAAGGCGCTACAATCTACACCGTTACATGACGTAGTTTCTGCCACAGTTATGGCAGGTTAACCCTTTATAATGCTGGAACAGTAAATAGGTAATGCTACATGTCACCAATCGAAGCATTGGGCCTAATAAGAGATTTTTAAAGGGAATATTCAAAGGTTTTCTTATAGAAACCTGTGTAAAATCAAGAGACCCCAAGGCCTGAGGTCATGTTTTCAACAATGTTGACCTTCTGGTAAGGGCCAGAAACTGGTAGAAGACTAGATGTTTTTGAAATAAATTGTTAACACAGAACTGATGGCCGATTATGCTTTTATGCTAGACAGACAACACAAATATGAACAGAAAGATGAATTGGCAAAGAAATCAGAGAGTGTCAATGTCAATGATAATAATTCCAAGCTATTGACTTTGTTTTTCTTCCCGGATGGGAGAAAAGCCGCAAGCTTTCTTCAGACTCAGTTGTTGTTGAACTTGCTTCTTCCATAACGTGAGTCTAATTATTTCCCTTGGGTATGGTATAAAACTTTTACCGCGACGTCGCCGACCGGATATGTGTAATCGATTATTATCGCCCTTCATTTTACTAACCGATCGTCGGCGACTAGCGACAATCGGAACATCACTAATGTGTACACATATGTAAGAGATGATATACCACCCAATACAGATCTAAGATAGACAACTGCTCTAAACTAGATGCAATAATTTTGATTGAGTTACCTCCCTTAAAACCTGTATGCAATGCTAATGGTTATATATATAATACTTGGAATTCGGTTATATATATAATACTTAGTGTTAAATGATGTCATAACTTATGTCATTAATGTAATTCCAATTAGTATGTGTTTCAATAAGCTAATGGTCAGGTTCTATTTTGCGAGATTTTTTTTAATTTAACCACACAAAGAAGCAAAAATATACAAAAATGGTTGGACTGCGCTCTCAAGTCATTCCTTTTGTTACTATAGAGATGATAAAGTGTGAACATAATACGATAATTTCATTTCTTGAATATCTATTGGTGTAAGATGTCTAATGCTTCATTTTGACAAAATTTCAAGAAAACCAACTTGGAACTTATTAAGTTATGACACCTGGATCAGAACATTTTAAACCATCATACAAATAAATTGGATAAGATAGTTGACAGATTCTAAGCTAGATATTATTGAAAGTTAATTTTTAGATTTTTACTATCACAACATTTTGACAAACGCTGAAAATCAAATTGGTGCATAAAGGGAACTTTATGTGCATTAGGTTACGAAAAAGATAACACATGACAACTAATTGAGGCGAATTGCTAGACTGTATACAAAGAGGACAAATGCGAGGCATTAAAGGCGCTGCAAAGAATTCATATTTTTGTTTATTTTTGGGTAGCAGAATGTATTGTAACAAGGCATTTAGATCACCCTTAATGTTCTAAAATACCTACCCCAATTGTGCATTTTTATGAAAACTACATAAAACTGCTGTATACAATGATTAAATTACTTATCTGCCATATACCTGTATACCTTCCTTGAAGATATATACATGCTCTTCAGTTCTTAGCAACACTGCACATGTATTTTTAACTCCCCCAAACACTGCACTGACACAGTAAATAAAAATGTAACATTTGATAAGAGTGCTCCCTGCTGTTTTGAGTAACAGGAGATACCCACAACACGGACTATGCACAATTAAATTGTGACCTTGACTTTTGACATAGTGACCAGAAACATGAGCCATGTATAACAAATCATGGTGCTAATCACTTTTATGCAATATCATCAAATTGTGACCAGGGAATTTGGTGATTAAAAGCCCACAAGATTTTACTAGCCTGAGCCCCCTGTGACCTTGACCTTTGACCTAGTGACTACAAACATGGACCATGCACAACTAGACATGGTATGTATCATTTCTGTGAAGTACCATTAAATTCTGACAAGGGTTTTGGAGATTAAGATATCACAAGATTGTGTCTACAGACAGACAGACATACAGACAGAACAGAAGAACAGAACAGAACATTTCTTTTATTTCTCCCAGGTGTTTTACAGAACACAGCATGGGTATAAAGCAAAGTAACATTTTACATGTACATAAATATAAATCCGGTACAAGGGTTTCATTAAATCTCATTAGCATTACAAAATATTATTTACTTATCCTAAGATAGTTTCGATTATTCTTTGCAGGGGGTGAGACTAATATATTCCTTAGAAATTGTCTCAAGCTACGCCTAGTGTTTACATACGACCGCATTACACACATAGTCCCTTCAAATATAGCCTGAGTAGACTATAAAGGAATTACCCACAATTCATTGTGTTAAAACTCATTTAACCATGAATTTTATGAATGGAAGCGTAGTAAAAAAACAAAAAAAAAAACGTACACACATATTTAACACTAAAAGTGCGTGAGAAAAATTACTTTTCATAATGGGATTATGCCACTGGATACATTCAGTTCGTAAGTGTACAATTTAAATAGCAATAATAGTAACAGAAAAAGCTTTACATGGTTTCGTGAGTAATAATTATATATAGCACAGGCGAGGAGTCTTGTCCATTATATATGCCAACGATATCAATAAAATTCATTACGAGTGCAGTTCAAGACCACAGTTTCTCATATGGACATATTTTCATACATAATCAGTATGCAGTAGAACATCGTTTCAGTCATGTACAAAATGCACGGCATTATGAAAAGATGCATTGGGTCTGGTGCATTGAAAGTATATTCTAACAGAAAATTTGATAGTATTGGGATTGCGTTAATTGAATTGTTTCATGATAATTTTTAACAGTTTACATAGCGGTTTAAGCATTTGTGTATTATCTGACGTTAGACAATCTTTCAGCGTAAGATTTCGTTTGCTAGTCAGTGCTGGTGTATGTAAGAAAATATCTCTTTGTACTGTGAAAAAGTCACATTCTAGCAAGTAGTGCGATTCAGTACCGATGCGGTTTCTGCTGCACAGATCGCAGATTCTGTCATGATATGGAGTTCCGTCGAATCTCCCGCGTTCAACGGGCAAATTAAAATTTGCCGTTCTATACTTAAATAAAGTATGGCAATCGTCAACATCTAATATTTTAAAGTAATTTTCAAAATCAAGGTTACATTTGTAAGAGCTGTAATTTCTACCTTTGTTAGACTCGCGAAGCTGGGTAGCCCAAAATTGTTTGTATTGGTCTATTAAAGTTTGTTTTACTTGTATATGGATTGATTTACTAAGAGTTCGAGCCTGATTCTGCCAGAGGTCTGGTCTTCCAACAGAGTTCAAAATATCTTTAATGTAGGATATCCATTTGAATTCCATATTGGTTTGGTTAATCATGAACTTGTAAATTTGAAATGATATTTTCGAGGTTTTCCCTGTAATTAAGCGATTCCAAAATGATATCATACGAGTTTTAACAATAACAGAAATCGGGTATCTTCCGAGTTCTCCCATTAACATGTATAACGGGGTAGATTTTCGGGCTTTAGTAATTTTTCGCAGAAATTCGTTATGAACTTTTTCCATAATATCGATATTTTCAAAACCAAATATTTCGGATCCGTATGTCAGTATAGGAAGAACCGTGTGGTCAAATAACTTGATAATTAAATCGGTAGGTAAATCAGAATTATTTGACTTAGTAAATAATAAATACATAGCTTTCGTTGCCTGTTGTACTACGTGTTTTCTGGCTGTAAGAAAAGAACCATTACTCGTAAATGTAATTCCGAGATAGTGATATCTGTCTGTTATTTCAATGTCGTTAGTTCCTAGTTTAAAATTGAAATGTCTCAGTTGGCGCGCACCAAAAACAACAATCTTGGTTTTACTGATGTTAACCTTTAAGTGCCAAATATTACAGTATCTATTAAACAAATCTAGACAATTTTGTAAGTCTGTAGGCGAGCTGGATAATAGAATGGTGTCGTCTGCATAGAGTAGGACTAACAGTTTAAGCCATAGTGTAAAATCCTCAGAGTCGTGTAGTTCTACTCCAACAGAGCCTTTATCTTGTAAATATGACTGGAGGTCATTTAAATAGATAGAAAAAAGTGCGGGGGACAAATTTTCTCCCTGACGAACTCCTACTTCGGAGATGAAGGATGCTGAGTCAGCGCCATTGTGAGATACGTTTGATTTTATGTTTTGGTACATGCTGTTTATTACTTTGAAAAACTTGCCGTTTATTGAGTTTTGGAGAAGCTTATGCCATAAGCCAGCCTGCCATACCTTGTCAAAAGCCTGAGAGAAATCTACAAATGCACAGAAGACCTTTTGCTTCTTCTTTCTAAGAATTTCAATTACTGCATGTAGAGCGAACAAATGGTCAGAGGTAGAATATCCTCTTGAAACCCGGCCTGATTTTCATTTAAGATATTATTTTCTTCTAGGTAAGTTGTTAATCTTTGGTTGAGAACAGCTGTAAAAAGTTTTCCTAGGCAACTTAGGATCGTGATAGGCCTGTAATTATTTGCATCTTTGGAATCACCTTTGTTCTTATAAATTGGAATGATTGTACCTTCTAGCCATGAGCTAGGAATATATCCAGTATCCAAAACGGAGTTAAATAATTTAGTATACAATGGGAGGAGCAGGTCTTTGGAACTTTTAATGTATTCATTGGTAATGTTATCTACAGGGCTTGAGGCTTTACCATTATTAAGGTTTTTTATGCATTTCACTATTTCAGCGGCAGTTATAGGTGAATTTAAGTAAAGATTAGAATCTTGCGAGATTTGTAAATCCTCGTCAAAGTTTCTTTCATCAGAAATATTATTTTTGTTAATGTTTTTAAAATGCTCGTAAAAATCGTCTATATTTGGGGAATGATTCTGCGCCGACTTGGGTTTAAGACTATTTAAAAACTTCCAATATCTTTTTGGACTTTTCTCACTTAAGTTTCTAAGCCGGATAGAATTAGAAGTTTTCTCTTTTTTTATGTAGAAATCCATAGTTCTTTTATTACGTTTGCTGGCATCGCGTAGACGTACCTTATTTATATTATTCCTGTTTAAACGAAATTCAGTTTTAGCATCGTGATAATTCTTTCGTGCTTTCAGACAGTTTGGACCAAACCATGTTTTATTGAACGTTTTGTTTCTAAGATTATAATTATTTTTCTTTGGGAACGTATTGAAGGCAGATTCCTGAAATAATGTTTTAAGTCCATCAGTGGTTTTTTCAATGCTTTGTCGCGATGACGGTGTTTCCTGTAGCTGATCATTTAACAACTCCAGCTTTGTTCTGTTAATATTATTTACAAACTCATCCTTTAAATTATCATCCCACCTAGTTTTAGAATTACTTGCTTTAAAATTATTTCCCTTATTAGGAATATTTGGTAATTGATATCTCATCTCCCATGAGAGGGCGCTGTGACCATCTGAGAACAACGAGTCTGTTTCGGACACTTCAAAATTACAGATGTACTGAAAACACTCTGCGGAGGAAATTACGAAATCAATGACAGATCTATCCCGAAAAGTATAGTTACCGCAACTTTTGTCTTTAAACATTCGACCATTGAGAATAAACATGTTATTATTCCGGCAAATTTCTATTAATCTAAAGCCATGCGTATTCGTTCTTAAATCAAGTGTGCAACGTTCTAATGGTACAGACAAATTTTCAAGTATTGTGTATTTATCCAAAAAATCACAGGATTCTTCATCGATATCAAAGTATTCATTCAAAAACCTATCTGACGTAACAAAATCTTTCAATTTAGCTATCCTAGAGTTCATATCACCAGCTAACTGGACATACATATAATCACTGCACATCTGAGTAATTTCGCTTTCAAAAATGTTAAAATCATCATTGTTGAAAAATCTAGAGTTTTCTGGAGGTAAGTATATAGAACCAAGAATAAAATCTTCACTCAAATTTGTGAGCTGCTTATCGATGCTTACCCAAAGTATATATTCCGAATTGCTTTCTAAAGTTTTAAAATAAGGCGCTAACTTGTTGCGCACATATATCCCAATACCACCAGATTTCCTTACATATTTGCTTCTATGTTTAGAAAAAAACACAAAATTATCTATGTCAACAATATCAGTGGAATTGATATGCGTTTCCGATACACAAAAAATATCAAAAGTATTTACATATTCTATAAATTCAGGATAATTAAGCCTCTTTTTAAGACCGCTGACGTTAAGACAGCCAAATTTGAGACTGTTTGTTTTGTCAACATTTTTACTGTCTTGCCCCCGATTGGCCTATTGAACAATCTTCTGTGCGGGCGAATTTCCACCGCTATTCACATTTACAGATGGATGGGCATATTAAAAATTGGCAGTAGTGCATGTGGCTATTGCTTTGTTCTCTCTATTATTCTTTTTAGCCACATAAGCCATTAAATAGCCACATAACTAAAACAGAATGAATGACATCAAAGAGAATGCACTGTTACTATTGTTGCCATAGCCACTTAACCCCCACTTTTTGGGGCTCGGACAGACAAGCTGAATCCAATGGTTCTGAATTAAGATCTAAATATTAAAAATTGTACATTTATACATGTAACAATCTTCTGGCATTTTCAGGTGTCTTTAGAAGTGTACAGTGGTGTCTTTGGGGAAATAATCTGCCTGTAACAATCAGTTTTGAAGTCAGAACGATTTCTTTTTCTATTGATGTAAATTTACACTTTTCAAAACAGATGTTGCAGATGTACCTTTTGCTATAGGAATAAGTACCTTATACAATGCTTGATGCTTTGGTTTGAATTGACTTTATACTTTGCTTCTCTTCTGAGGTGCAATTGTCCCAGACTACATTCTGAACATTTTTCAAGTATGCGCATATTCAGAAAGTCACCTAGTATCAATGCTTTTTAATTCTCATGATGTGCATAATTTGCTCAAAGGAAAATCAAGACAAAGTTGTTGACATTTTGTAATGAAAATAGAGTAAAAATTTGATGAGCTAAAAGGTTTATGAGCAACAGTTCCTATACAGTACAGACATACTTATAGTCTTTATGGTAAGAGCAGAGTCTGTGACTGACCATACGCAAAGTGAAGAAGTTCCTATATTCTACTAATGTCATTTTCAATTTTACTGAAAGGATCTGATTTATTGTAATCATCATTCAAATGTATGTTATTACACATTACACAAATTCAAGCGTGTCCCGGCAAAGCTTAGGATGTTTCAATGCTACCACTTAATTACTTTTAGCCAAAATGAAATTTATTCCGAGCAGATCGTTAAGTCTTAGTAATATACCGAAAATGTTTGGGGCTACCGGGGTATGTTGGAATTTGATAACTTTGATATTTTTCTGTGTTTTGATTAGCTTGACATTTTTTTTGAATTTTGAAAACATTTAGCTAACATATCTATTTGATAAAATGTATGAAGATACTTATAGGTATTCAAGTTGTCCTATCTACTCCTGGATTATACACGAGTCCAGTGAACAGACTGATGTCTTTTTGTTTGTCATCCTTGGACCCATCATACTCCCAAGTCCTTTCTGGAACATGAGGTATGCCGCACATTTCATCGCCTCATGCAGGACAGACTCACTGATTGTACCACTTCCATAATGCCATTATGCATTAATGAAATATATGTTGTGTGCAATCATCTAAAATATCTAGATGTATTTTTACATCTTTGCTGACACCTGCTATGAGTAACTATGTGCTATGTGTATGATTATGAACATTATGTTTTAGGACAAGAGTAACTTCATAATGTTCAACTAAAAGACATTATATTTAAATCTGAAGGGCACTGTTAGTATGAAAATATCTAAGAAATTTCACTATAAAATGTGCATGGAGTATTAACTAATAAGTACTATATGTAGCTTAGAAACCACATTCCTAAATTCCAACATTGTCAAGAATGTCTTCAAACAAAGCCTGGAATTCATGACGATTTCTTCAACATAATTAATTTTTGTTTGTTTGTAATCGTGTTTATTGGGTCCACCATCCTCTTAAGAGGCTATAATCGGTACCACCCGGAAACAGTCAGGACTCTTTAATAGAGTAGCGTTGGAACTGTTGAAACTTTTTTCAATAGCTAGGCCTGCACTATTTCAAGCATTGTCTGGAGTATTTTCCAGTGAAAAGAGTGTTATGATTTGATCTGTTAAACAGATGAATGATGATAATGAATCAGATTCACTCAGGAAAAATGAAGATAGCATGAGGTAGAAGACAGTAACTATTGGCACTGCCCTCGAGGAGGGAAGGGGGGCGGGCTTACATGAAATGCATTTTGCCAGAAGTCCATGGAAGGAGCAGTCATAAATGCTAATCATGATTTTTTTTTATAAAAACAACAAGAGGGCCAAGATGGGCCTATATCGCTCACCTTGGTACAAGTCCACTTGCCTGGTGGAAGATCACTAGATAATGTTATATACCAAATAAGTTTTCCTATATATGCCTTTGTAAAACAAATGATCCCCCCCGGGCAAGGTCAATTTTGACCCCAGGGGCATAATTTGAACAAACTTTGAAGAGGTCTACTAGGCAATGCTACATGCTAAATATCTATGCTCTAGGCCTTGTGGTTTCAGAGAAAAAGATTTTAAAACTTTTCCCTATATAAGCCTATGTAAAACTAAGTGACCCCCGGTGCGGGGTCAATTTTGACCCAGGGGTCATAATTTGAACAAACTTGGTGGAGGTCCACTAGCCAATGCTACATGCCAAATATCTAAGCTCTAGGCCTTGTGGTTTCAAAGAAGAAGATTTTTAAAGTTTTTACTATATAAGTCTATTTAAAACTAAGTGACCACCCGTGCTGGGTCAATTTTTATCCCGAGGGTCATAATTTGAACAATCTTCGTAGAGGTCCACAAGCCAATGTTACATGCCAAATATCTAAGCTCTAGGCCTTCTGGTTTCAGAGAAGATTTTTAAAGTTTTTCCTATATATGCCTATACAAAAATAAAGCCCCCACCCCCGGGACAATTCTTTAACCAGAAAAAAATTTGAACTTGTAGATCCACTAGACAAGCCAGATGCCAAATATCTAAGCCTTGGGCCTTGTGGTTTCAGAGAAGAAGTGTTTAAAGTTTTCCTATTTGTTGCCATAAAAAGATTTTTGTGGAATGGAATTCTTTGAACAATTTTGGTAGAGCTTCATGCAAGGAACATTCCTGCATAGTTTTATCAACATTGGCCTAGAGGTTTCAGAGGAGATGTCATTTGAATCAAAATGTTGACGGACGACGGACGATGTACGACGGACGACGGACAATCATCGATCAGAAAAGCTCACCCTGGCATAGCCAGGTGAGCTAATAAAAACCTATTCCTATACCAAAAATGGAAACATCTGTTTTAAAAAGTGTAAATCATATCAATAAAAACATAAATTCTAATGACTTCAAATCTTATCCTTCCAGGCAGACTATTTACCCAAAGACAACCTTACATTTGTAGACTACCCTAAGAAACCCAAAATGCCAAAATACTGTTATAAATATACAATTTTCAACATTGAGATGTCAATCAGAAACATTTTATCAAAAATGTCTACAATGTTGCAAAGACCTGGAGAACATGACTGTAATGTATCTCAATCCACGAAAGGCATACTACCTATGGCAGATATGTTCTTTAATCACTGCATGTAGCATTTTCATGTACCGGTCATAAAAATGCACAATTTGGTGTAGGTGTAAGAACATTAAGGCTGATCTAAATGACTTATTCAAATACATTACCTGCTACCAAAAAATAAACTAAACAAGAGGCCAATATCGCTCTACTGGTCTGACTACACTGTTCTGAGTAAGTTTTGTGAAAATCTTTTGCAATAATATCAAAGAAAAGCTAACAGTGGTCACTGTGACCTAACCTACACACCCCCTGCCCCCTCCCTTACAAATAAAAACAAGAGCCATGTAACACATGGTTAATCCCTCCGCCGGGAAGAAGTTACCTGTAGGTTGTACTTTCGTACATTTTACTTCGCGAGAGGAAATCCTTAACAAGAGCTGTCAGTAGAACAGCGCGCTCGACTTTTTTAGTGCTTGCCAATAAAACAAAACTTTGACAGTTAAGGGCACACAAGACTTTAACTACTTTAACTAAGAATTTCTAAGTACAAATCAAGACACAGCTTACAGATAGGTCTCATGATGGTTCATAAGTACTCCAACTTTCAAAGTAATATCTCAAATGGTAAAGTCAACAAGTGGACAAGAATGAATTTTAACCGAGTTTCTAAGTCAAAAAGGGCCATAATTCATATAAAATCCTTGACAGAATTACCTTCTCCTGCCCATGTTTTGGGATCATGATGGTAAACAAGTATTCCAACTTTCAAAGTAATATCTCGAACAGTTTAGTCAAAAAGTGGACTGGTACGAAAAACTTAACCAAGATTCTAAGTCAATAAAGGGCCTTAATTTTTAAACAAATCCCTGACAGAGTTACCTTCTCTTGCCTACAGATGGGGGTAATGATGTAAACAAGCATTCAAAGTTTCAAAGCAATATCTCAAAGGGTTAAGGCAATAAGTGGATTTTACCCATATTCAATGTATTTTCTAAGTAAAAAAAGGGGCATAATTCTGTCAAAAATCTTGACAGAGTTATGTACTCTTGTCTGTTGATGAATGTCATGATGGTAAACAAGTATGGTTAGTTTCAAAGCAATACCTCCAGTGGTTTTGAAATAAAGTGAGGTGGTACAAAAAACTTAACCAAGCTCAATACACTTTCTAAGTCAAAAAAGGGCCATAATTCTGTCAAAAATCTCGCCGACGCAGGGGCGAGTAGGATAGCTCCCCTTTTCATAGAGCAGTCGAGCTAAAAAGCAGTATAGTTATGGTCATGCTGAGTACAGTTTTCAAGTAAGTGGAAAAAGAATAAGGCAATGAAGAGAAGGTTTGCAAAATTATATTAATGTTCATTATCAGTATACCGTATTTTCACATTCAATTGTCCCCGGGGGCGTTACATTTTGCCAAAAAAATGGCCCGAATATTGTTTAGTCCTTCTTCAAACGCACCCTATTTCTTAAATCTCCTCTCTTTCATTTGTACGCTTGAGACAACCCCCGTTTTCCGAAAAATCAATAACACGCTTTGTCCTGTATCTGGTTTAACAGGTGTGTACTCACTGTGGGGTCACCTTATGATAAAAAATTACACATGTTTTAAAACTGCGGTTGACTCAAGCGTTTAATGTATGTTTTGTGTTTGGATTGAATTAATAAACTGGATAAAATCTGGATTATTTCTTCAGATAAAGGTAGGAACATGTTTCATTTTATTTAGGAATACCTTTAAAGTGCTAAAAATGGCACAACTGATGGTCATTTTCTGTTTGATTTAGGACTTTTTTTGATCATTTCCTGTCCGATTTTTTTTTTTTGTGTGTAAAAGGGTGGGGGGCGGCTATTAGGGGGGGCGTTAAAACGGGAATATACGGTAGGTATGATATCTTTCTATTTGACTAAAAGTAGGCAAGGAAGAGTTATTGTTTTTGCACAATGCACTTCCTACCAATGTGCTATGTCAGTGTATTAAGTTTGAAGAAAATCCCTCAAGTACTTTTGGAGTTATGCTCTGGACAAAACTTTTAAAGTAAATCTGATAAAGGGGAATAACTCTAAAAGTAGGCAAGGTAGAGTTATTGTTCTTGCACACTGCACATCCTACCTATGTGCTATGTCAGTGTATTAAGCTTGAAGAAAATCCCTCAAGTACTTTTGGAGTTATGCTTTAAAGTTTTTCAAGTAAATCTGATAAAGGGGAATAAATCTAAAAGTAGGCAAGGTAGAGTTATTGTTCTTATACACTGCACTTCCTCCCAATGTACTCTGTCAGTGTATGAAGTTTGAAGAAAATCGCTCAAGTACTTTTGGAGTTATGCTCCGGACAAAATTGGGACGGATGCACTTGGACGGACGGACGCACGAACGGAGACCATTTCTAATATCCCCTTCGCCTTTGACGGGGGGATAATAATAAAAAAAAACTAGAGCTATCACTAAATGTGATTAATACCCCCAAAAGGATTGCTTTATAAACTGAAGAAGTTCGTAGTAACATAATACCTTGCAAACAAACTAAAAAGAGATATTGTTCTTAGCAGTTCCTCTCATTGTGCTTGACCATTGTATGAAGTTGTATTGAACCCCCCCCCCCCCCCTTCCAACTTGTAGTTTTCGAAAAATGCTCCAAACAGGGAAAAGTAACGGGAATAACACAGTAATTAGTCAAGATGGAGTTATGGTTCCTGTGCACTGCACTCCCTCTCACTGTGCTTAATATTGTATGAAGTTGTATTGAATTCCAACCAGAAGTTTTCAGTTATGCTCCGGACAAGGAAAGTAACAAAGGGTAATAACTCTGTAATGAGTCAAGATGGAGTTATGGTTCCTGTGCACTGCACTTCCTCTAAATGTACTTGACCTTGTATGAGGTTGTACTGAATTCCAACTAGTAGTTTTCAAGTTATGCTTCGGACAAGGAAAGTAACAAAGGGCAATAACTCAGTAAATATCAAGATGAGTATGTTATTGTACACTGCACTTCCTCTGAGTGTGCTTGATCATTGTATGAAGTTGTATTGAATTCCAACCAGTAGTTTTCAAGTTATGCTCCGGACAAGGAAAAGTAACAAAGGGCAATAACTCTTTAATTAGTCAAGATGGAGTTATAGTTCTTGTGCACTGCATTTCCTCTCAATGTGCTTGACCTTGTATGAAGTTGTATTGAATTCCAACTTGTAGTTTTCAAGTTATCTCGGACAAGTAAAAGTAACAAAGGGCAATAACTCAGTAAATACTCAAGATAGAGTTATAATTCTTGTACACTGCACTTCCTCTGAGTGTGCTTGATCATTGTATGAAGTTGTATTGAATTCCAACTAGTAGTTTTCAAGTTATGCTCCGGACAAGGAAAAGTAACAAAGGGCAATAATCTGTAATTAGTCAAGATGCAGTTATGGTTCTTGTGCACTGCACTTCCTCTCAATGTGCTTGACCATTGTATGAAGTTGTATTGAATTCCAACCAGTAGTTTTCAAGTTATGCTCCGGACAAGGAAAAGTAACAAGGGCAATAACTCTGTAATTAGTGAAGATGGAGTTATAGTTCTTGTGCACTGCACTTCCTCTCAATGTGCTTGACCATTGTATGAAGTTGTATTGAATTCCAGTAGTAGTTTTCAAGTTATGCTCGGACAAGGAAAATGCAACAGACCGCCCGACCGACCGACCGACCGACCGACCGACCGAGACCGACCAACCACGGGTGACTCCTATATACCCCCCTAAACTTCGTTTTGGGGGTATAAAAAAATAATAATGATAATAATAATGACTTCTTCTCATAATCATTACAGAATTGACATTGTTGATGGCAAAGTCATCGGGAAATTAGAGAACGAGTCAGGCACGCAGATAGAGCTGAGCAAAGAAGCACTGACAGCAATGATTGCTTCCTTCGGTATGCTAGTGACAAAATGTGAGGAGGCGGCTGAAGCCAGATTAAGCACCAGTGTCAAAAGACAATTGAGTGTGGACGAGGAATTGAGCCCAATGATGCCTGGCTTTAAACGTCAGAGAAAGGTGCTAGTGAACTCGTCCTCTTCTCAGTCTGATTAGAGCGAGGATGGCCAGGAAAAGGACGATGAAGGAATATTCATCACGCGGAAATTTCTGGAATCCAGCTCGGACAATTCGATTCAGTAAGAGGACGAAGAGATGGGCCAGTCCTTCTTCACTGACGGGGAGGATGAGGTGTTCGTCAACCTCACCGCTGACGATAAATCAACGGATGGTGACATCATGATTGTAGATTGACTGCCCGACGAGGTTCTATCGAAAATAGCTAGTCACTTAAGTCTCAAAGACTTGGCTACTTTCAAAAGAACCTGTAAAAGGGTCAATATGCTGACTGGCAAAGGCACCTTTTGGTCGCACAAAATTAAAGAGGACTTTTGCTGCAGTTTTACTATAGACAATGTCAGTGCAAGCAAGGATGTGTACAAACTGCTGAACGATTGTCTCGGTAAAGACGGTTTCAGTGTTTGATTGAATCGGGGACACTATAAATGAGCATTGGATATTTTTTCTTGCGTGATTATTGTGTTTATTTTCTTCTATCTTCCTGTCTTTCGTTTCTGTATTTTTCATGTTTATTATCACTATGTCCAAACAATAAATTTCTATCAACATCTCGTGTTTTGTTCACTTGTCGGTACTTGTTAGGGCTGCTTAAAAATCAAGTGCCTAAGTTTTGCAATAAGAACAAGAGCTGTCACATGACAGCACGCTCAACTATTCGAAAGCTTGTTGGTAAAATGGGGTTTTTGTCTAAGAACAGGAGTATTGTGTAATTGTCTATAAGAATTAAGGTCAAAGATATGAAACTTGTTCAAAGACCTTAAAGTTTGTAAATGTACATTGCAATCAAAGCCTTTCTCTGGGTTCTGCAAGCCAACTAGAGGGAGGATGGTGGGGGGGGGGGTTCTGCAAGCCAACTAGAGGGAGGATGGGGGGGATAATTTCAAAGAAATACATGACCTTGTATATTTGATCATGAATAATTTTGTAACTTTTCAAAATTGATATGTATATAGAATTAAAAAAGCATGACCGCTGCATGCTGCATAATTATTCTATGACATTTCAAAAGAAAGCCATTTTGAGTATTTCCATATTAGTCTGGTAAAAACTGTGACAAAATTCAAAGTTCAAAAGGGACACAAATCTATCAAAAATCAAAACAGAGTTATGGGGATTGTTTCCTCAGGTGTAGATGTTGATGGTTGACACATACTTTGAGTTTAAAGTCAATGCTTTTGATAGTATTCAAGATATTTGACTTTATAAAATCTTTTACCAAAAATTCTAAGTTAAAAAGGGATATAAATCTGTCAAAAATCAAAACAGAGTTATGGGGATTGTTTCCTCAGATGTAGATGTTGATGGTTGACACATACTTTGAGTTTCAAGTCAATACTTTTGATAGTATTCAAGATATTTGACTTTATAAAATCAATTACCAAAAATTCTAAGTTAAAAAAGGGATATAAATCTGTCAAAAATCAAAACAGAGTTATGGGGATTGTTTCCTCAGGTGTAGATGTTGATGGTAAACATATATTTTGAGTTTCAAGTCAATACCTTTGATAGTATTCAAGATATTTGAATTTACAAATAACTTTTACCAAAAATTCTAAGTTAAAAAGGCGCATAAATCTTTCAAAAATAAAAAAAAATTGTTATGGGAATTGTTTCCTCAGGTGTACATGTTGATGGTAGACACATACTTTGAGTTTCAAGTCAATACTTTTGATAGTATTCAAGATATTTGAATTTATAAAATACTTTAACCAAAAATTCTAAGTTAAAAAGGGGCATAAATCTGTCAAAAATCAAAACAGAGTTATGGGGATTGTTTCCTCAGGTGTAGATGTTGATGGTAAACATATATTTTGAGTTTCAAGTCAATACCTTTGATAGTATTCAAGATATTTGAATTTACAAATAACTTTTACCAAAAATTCTAAGTTAAAAAGAGGCATAAATCTGTCAAAAATCAAAACAGAGTTATTGGGATTGTTTCCTCAGGTGTAGATGTTGATGGTAAACATATAGTTTGAGTTTCAAGTTAATACCTTTGATAGTATTCAAGATATTTGACTTTATAAAAAACTTTAACCAATGCAGACGCCGACATCGACACCGTAATTCTTGCAATAGTCAAGCTAAAAATGCCTAACCTTATCGTCTTAGATTGAACAGTGCATTCTACAAATAGTAGTAAGCTGGCGTTTTATTTCAGGACCAAAATTTTTTTTTTCACCTTTCCCCCTACCGGGTTTCTTTGAAGCATGTTTTTACTAGTAGTACTCCCTGGCGTTGTCTTTATTTCAGGAAGAAATTGATTTTGATTAATGCTGGCTTATTTTTATTCTTTTTGTGCAATGATATATGGTTTATAGACAGGAAAGTAGAAACTACTAATCAACGCCAACAACCGATATTGTACGCGGGTAGGTATAAACAGTGAAATGGAAATTTAACGGCGAAATGGGCGAAACGTAAAGGTTTGATCGAGTTGCTTCCCTTTGTTTTGGAAAATTGGACTTTTAACGTCTAGCGTCTTCAATTCTTTATAAAGTTGATTAAAACAATGTTACTTCCCTTGTTGACTCATTTATTTGTAAGTCTCCCAACTCCCAATGAGAAATTCATCAAGAATCTTACTGATATGCTAAATGAATTTGTATGGTGTGGCAAAAACAGAATAAAGAATACAGTACTGATCAAAGATTACGCTGAAGGTGGGTTAAAAATGATTGATATTCCAAGTTACACGAAGAGCCTTAAAATTAGGAAATTAGGAAAAATTAAGAAATAGTAGCAGTAAATGCTACAATTTGATAAATTCTATGTTTAACATGGATAAACTATTTAACTGTGGTAAAATATATTGTGAAACCATTATAGACAATATTAAGAATGATTTTTGGATAGATGTACTAAAGGCTTACATGTGCTACATAGATAAACTATTTAACTGTGGTAAAATATATTGTGAAACCATTATAGACAATATTAAGAATGATTTTTGGATAGATGTACTAAAGGCTTACATGTGCTACATAGATAAGTTGCCTATTGGTAATACAACACAACTTCTTAATATGCCACTCTTTTATAATGATAACTTCCTCATAAATAAAAAACATGTATTTTTACCTTTTTTGTATTCGAATGGGATAAGATTTGTTAAAGATATAATTGATGAAAATGGAAAGTTTGTAAGTTTGAAATATTTAGAAGAAACAACTGGGAGAACACAAAATTTCCTTCAATTTTATGGCTTAAGAAATGCTGTAAGTAGTTACATCAAGAAAAACTAGATGGGTGTTCAGTAGAACACTTGTGTCGCCCTCTTATGCTTTGTCAGAATAACCAACAATTTTGTGACAAAATCTAAGTGTAAAAAGGGGCATAACTCTGTCAAATATGACCTTGACCAACAAACTTTGGCGGCATCATGACCCTTATGTCATAAGCTATACAATTTGAAAGTTTGATGAAGAAATCTTAAGAAATGGCAAAGTTATAGCCAAAATTAAGTTTCATGACAAAATCTAAGTACAAAAAGGGGCATAACTCTGTCAAATAAGACCTTGATCTACAAAATTTGGCGGCATCACAACCCTTTTGACATAAGCAATATAATTTGAAAGTTTGATAAAGAAATCTTAAGAAATGGCAAAGTTATAGCAAAAATCTAAGTATATAAAGGGGCATAACTCCGTCAAATATGACCTTGAGCTACAACATTTGGCGGCATCATGACCCTTATGTCATAAGCAATGCAATTTGAAAGTTTGATGAAGAAATCTTAAGAAATGGTAAAGTTATAGCCAACGTTAAGTTTTCGTTACAAAATCTAAGTACAAAAAGGGGCATAACTCTGTCAAATAAGACCTTGACCTACAAAATTTGGCGGCATCACAATCCTTATGTCATAAGCAATACAATTTGAAAGTTTGATGAAGAAATCTTAAGAAATGGAAAAGTTATAGACAACGTTAAGTTTTCGTGACAAAATCTAAGTAAAAAAGGGGCATAACTCTGTCAAATATGACCTTGACCTACAAAATTTGGTGCCATCATGACCCTATTGTCATAAGCAATACAATTGTAAAGTTTGATGAAGAAATCTTAAGAAATGGCAAAGTTATAGCCAACGTTAAGTTTGTGTGACGGACGGACCGACGGACTGACAAAGCGATCCCTATGTATCGCCTTTTCTCCGAAAGGGCGACACAATAATGTACCATTAGAAACAAGAGCTGTCAGTAGGACAGCGTGCTCGACTTTTTTAGTGCTTGCCAATAAAACAAAACTTTGACAGTTAATAGCACACAAGACTTCAACTAGGAATTTATAAGTACAAATCAAGAAGAGTTATCTTCTTTTGCTTACAGATAGGTCTTACGATGGTTCGTAAGTACTCCAACTTTCAAAGTAATATCTCTATTGGTTAAGTTAACAAGTGGAAATTTTAACTGAGTTTCTAAGTCAAAAAGGGCCATAATTCAAATAAAATCCTTGACAGAATTACCTTCTCCTCCCCATGTTTGGGAATCATGATGGTAAACAAGTATTCCAACTTTCAAATTAATATCTCAAACAGTTCAGTCAAAAAGTGGACTGGTACGAAAAACTTAACCAAGATTCTAAGTTGATAAAAGGCCTTAATTTTTAAAACAAATACCTGACAGAGTTACCTTCTCTTGCGTACAGATGGGGGTAATGATGTGAAATAGCATTAAAAGTTTCAAAGCAATATCTCAAAGGGTTAAGGTAGTAAGTGGATTTTACCCATATTCAATGTATTTTCTAAGTCAAAAAGGGGCATAATTCTGTCAAAAACCTTGACAGAGTTATGTCCTCTTGTCTGTTGATGTAGGTCGTGATGGTAAACAAGTACGGTTAGTTTCAAAGCAATACCTCCAGTGGTTTTGAAATAAAGTGAGGTGGTACGAAAAACTTAACCAAGCTCAATACACTTTCTAAGTCAAAAAAGGGCCATAATTCTGTCAAAAACCTTGACAGAGTTATGTACTCTTGTCTGTAGATGGAGGTTATGATGGTAAACAAGTATGGTAAGTTTCAAAGCCATACCTCTAATACTTTTGAAATAAAGTGGGGTGGTACGAAAAACTTAACCAAGGTGTGACGCCAACGCCGACGCAGACGCCGACGCCGGGGCGAGTAGGATAGCTCCCCTTTTCATAGAAAAGTCGAGCTAAAAACTAAAGAATTCCTTAATCCGAATATAAGTTGCTACATGCATCCAATTTTATTAAGGACAGACATTAATAAATTTATATATAAAATTCTTGTTAAAAATAATGATAAACCTACAAGTCAAATTAAGTGGGTATGCATGAGTGAAAACACTATAAATTGGAATTTAATGTATAGTTATGTTTTTAAGTGTACAAGAGATACATATATACAGTGGTTACAGACAAGAATTTTACATAGAATTTTAGCAACAAATTCCTTACTATGCAAAATGAAGATCAAGAATGATCATTTTTGCACCTTCTGTAAGAGTCACGAGGAAACCTTATCCCACCTTTTTTGGGAATGTCATAAAATAAAACCAATTATACAATATTTAATGAATGAATTAGATAATTTGGATCAAAATTTTGAAATAAACAAGTTTACAGTTTTGTTAGGGTCTGGAAAACAAGATTACATGTTAGATATTCTTTTTTTGGAACTGAAAAAGTATATATACCTATGTAGAAGAAAAGAAGTATTGCCAAGCATTATAGGTTTAAAAAACAGTCTAAATTTAGCATGGGAGATATATCACATGTCGAACATTACTTATCTCGAGTATAACAGATGGACAATTGTAAGACACTTTTTACCGTAACTACAGCTGGTACTTTTTTAATAAACAAGAGCTGTCCATAAGACAGCACGCTCGACTATTGTGGGTGTTTGCTAATAAAACAAAACTTTTATCAGTGTAATAGCAAAACAAAATTCTGCTAACTATTAAGTATAAACTAGGAAAGTTGAATCATAAAAAAAGTCAAAATCTATAACTATAGATTTAATTTTTGGTAAATTAATTGTTTGATACAAAATTTACCCTGAACACTATTGCAAGGTTTGATATAACTACCATAAGTGGTTACTGTGATATGTGCATGATAGTACCTTGCATGCAAAACTTTACCAAATTTTCAAAGTCAAACAAGGGCCATAATTTGCACTAAATTTAAACAAGAGTTATCTGTCTTGACTGTGTGACACCTCTTAAGACATTAAAAAAGTTTCAAGTCAATATCATAAGTGGTTACTGAGATATATGCATGATAGTACCTAGCAGGCAAAACTTTAACCAAATTTTCAAAGTCAAACAAGGGCCATAATTAGTACTAAATTTATACAAGAGTTATCTGACTTGACTGTGTGACACCCCTAGAGACATTAAAAAAGTTTCAAGTCAATATCATAAGTGGTTACTGAGATATGTGCATGATAGTACCTAGCAGGCAAAACTTTCAAAGTCAAACAAGGGCCATAATTAGTACTAAATTTATACAAGAGTTATCTGCCTTGATTGTATGACACCCCTAAAGACATGAACAAAGTTTCAAGTCAATATCATAAGTTGTTACTGAGATATGTGCATGATAGTACCTAGCAGCCAAAACTTTAACCAAATTTTCAAAGTCAAACAAGGGCCATAATTTGTACTAAATTTTTTCAAGAGTTATCTGCCTTGATTGTATGACACCCCTAAAGACATGAACAAAGTTTCAAGTCAATATCATAAGTGGTTACTGAGATATGTGCATGATAGTACTTAGCAGGCAAAACTTTAACCAAAGAAGCAACGCCGACGCCGACACACAAGTGACTGTAATAGCTCTCCATATTCTCCGAATAGTCGAGCTAAAAACTATAGTTTCAAGATGACAACAGTATTTTACTGCAAAAGAAATAACATATTCTTTGCATAATAAACCTGCAAATCTCTTTTTTTGAATCACCAGAAAGAAGAAACAAAAAATCTGTTAAATGTTTGACTTCTATTTTCTTTCAGACAGATAGATCCCATTGTTTGTTTTTTTGTTTTTTTCCAATATTTTAAAGTACCGTATTTCCCCGCCTATAAGGCGATCCGCTTATAAGACGACCCCCCTACTTTGCCATGGAAATTGTGTGGTTTTGAATAGACTCATTTATAAGACGAGGCAATTTTTTTAATGACCCAGTTACTTTATTTTCTTCAAGTTCATATGATTTCTAAGCTAATAAGTAAATTTTTTAATTGCTGATTTTTTTGAGTATTATAAACCAATATGTGTATTGTCAATTCGGATATTGATTTTTTTTTGACACTTTGAAAAGATAATTGCGTAAATATGTGCCATTGGCTAATTAATAAATTATGAAAACATATGACAGCTTGTATATAATTATTAAGAGTGCCGAGGATCCCCCAAAGTAGCGACAATTACATCGTAGTTTAAAGACAAAAAAGGATCGAGATGGCAATAAAGTCTATAAAAAATTATTTTTTCATTCCCATTGTTATAATTTCTTGGGAGTTATCACAAAATGTTTGCAAAAACTAAGCAAACTTTCGTATTTATAATTAAACGTTGACAAAACAACCTGACGAATTTTACAAAAAAGACTTTTGGCCTTTTGTCTAAGCCTCTCGCTCCTTAACAACACGTAACTGCCGCTAATTTGGGGTATCCTGGGCACTCTTACTAATTATACACAAGCTGCCAGATGTTTTCATAAATTGATTAATCAGCCGATGACACGTATTTACCGGACGCAATTATCGTCTCAAAGTGTCAACAAAAATCAATATCCGAATTAACAATACACAGACTAGACTAATTATCATTTTTTTTTGCAATAAACGCTGTGTAAACGCTTGATTCAGATATCAATTTTAGGCCGCTTATATCATACCGGAAAAAAAACAAATATGACTACACCACTTATTTTCGCAAAGTTTACCTTCAAATTCTTTAAATAATTGCAAATGGCGACATTTGCGATCGACAGCGGAGGAACACAATACTAATTCGCCAATGTACGGTACGGTAATTGTTCGACTGTCGTCTGCACATAGACACTCCTGGGACGACATTCGGTATTGCCGATTTCATCACAAATGTATGTAGGATTGATTTTTATTTTTGGTTGATTCTCATGGCCTCGCTTATAAGACGAGGACCCCACTTTGAGGTAAAAATCGGGACTTTATTTCCTCGTCTTATAAGCGGGGAAATACGGTAGGGGTTACACATCAAGGTAATTGCATGTATACTTGTGAGTCTTAAAAAACAGGGATTTAAACATGTAATATATGTATTTTATGTATATTTCATATAAAAATATGTTCTTACATCAATGTTAATATAATCTTTCAAAAAGCCAAAGAGCTTGTTTGTGATTATATACATGTGCTATGAAATAAAGTGTTATCCCCCCTTAAAAAAAAAAAAATTTAAAAAAAATTAAAAAAAAGTTGATTATAACTAAAAAAACATTTTCGTAGCACAAATTGAAAACGTTGCATTTATTTTGGAAATGGGTATTAGTTTTATAAGGTTTATATATTCTTATATTGAATTATATGTGCGTCTGCTATCAAGAACAGCAACAGTAACAATGTAAAGTACACGTCCACGGCCACTTCAAAATGCTGCATGATGCACATGCGCAGTTATACCGTTTTCCCCAAAGCATGTTTTCAGAAAATGAAAGTTGTGCAAGTCGGTTTTAATGCATTTTTGTTGCCATATACATACCAGAAACAAACTAGAGCTATCACTAAATGTGATTAATACCCCCAAAAGACTGCTTTATAAACTGAAGAAGTTTGTAGTAACATAATACCTTGCAAACAAACTAAAAAGAGATATTGTTCTTAGCAGTTCCTCTCATTGTGCTTGACCATTGTATGAAGTTGTATTGAATTCCAACTTGCAGTTTTCGAAAAATGCTCCAGGCAAGGAAAAGTAACAAAGGGCAATAACCCTGTAATTAGTCAAGATGGAGTTATGGTTCCTGTGCACTGCACTTCCTCTCATTGTGCTTGACCATTGTATGAAGTTGTATTGAATTCCAACCAGTAGTTTTCAAGTTATGCTCCGGACAAGGAAAAGTAACAAAGGGTAATAACTCTGTAATGAGTCAAGATGGAGTTATGGTTCCTGTGCACTGCACTTCCTCTCAATGTACTTGACCATTGTATGAGGTTGTACTGAATTCCAACGAGTAGTTTTCAAGTTTTGCTTCGGACAAGGAAAAGTAACAATGGGCAATAACTCAGTAAATACTGAAGATAGAGTTATAGTTCTTGTACACTGCACTATCTCTGAGTGTGCTTGATCATTGTATGAAGTTGTATTGAATTCCAACTACTAGTTTTCAAGTTATGCTCCGGACAAGGAAAAGTAACAAAGGGCAATAACTCTGTAATTAGTCAAGATGGAGTTATGGTTCTTGTGCACTGCACTTCCTCTCAATGTGCTTGACCATTGTATGAAGTTGTATTGAATTCCAACCAGTAGTTTTCAAGTTATGCTCCGGACAAGAAAAAGTAACAAAGGGCAATAACTCTGTAATTAGCCAAGATGGAGTTATGGTTCTTGTGCACTGCACTTCCTCTCAATGTGCTTGACCATTATATGAAGTTGTAATGAATTCCAACTAGTAGTTTTGAATGTATGCTCCGGACAAGGAAAATGCAACAGAGATGAATAATTTTCAATGATGAGAAACCAAAGGCCAATTAAGGCTCATGTACACAAAAACCATTACTGGTTACATAGTATGATTTTGTTGAAAATCATTGAAATAAACTGCCTTTAAAACGAATTATATTCCTTACAGGATCATTTTGTAAAATGACTTGGCCTTATTATGAACTTTCTAAACTACAAGAAATCTTTGTCAAAAACAATAGGTCAGAACAGTTTCTCAAAATGAACCCTATACCCTATGAGAAGTTTTTGTCAAAATTAAGTTGCATGAACAATCCTTACGATGAAATTAAGAGGATATAAAATAAGCTTTACCATTTCTGTTGGCCATGTCAAAAAAATATTTAACAAACATTAAGCAGGAAACCCATTTAGTCACAAAATAGTGTTAAGACCTAGTTACTGACTACATATAAAATGCATGAAATTCTGAACTGGTACTGAAGTAATTGAAACTGTTCTAAGTAAACTTACATACAATGCTTTCTTTTAAACACCTTTTTAGACAGAATAACTCCTTCAAAGTACATAGTATATCCTTTTTTTATAACAACACTTTGTTAATCAATTTTTAGGTCAGTCCTTACAATGAAACAAACTTGCAGCTTAACAGAAATTTTGGTCAAAAATGATTGGTCAAAATGGTTCTTAAAGGAAATTTATCTTCACAAAACTTTGGTCTTGACAGAAATTTTGGTCAAAAATGATTGGCCAAAACAGTCCTCTAAATGATCCTACTGGTTAATGTGAATCTTTTGTTAAAAATGATTTGCCTAAAATTGTCCTAACAGGAGTATTCAAATGGCATAAATGCTTTGGTTTCTGAAACAATTTAATTATCTTGCCATTTGACTATTATATATATATAATCTCAACCACTTGCTTTCTCTCTTCAAAGCACTAAGATACTGGAAAATGACTATACTGGACAGCCTACTGGGTATATCTCAGTTTAAAACCTGTTACCAAGATATTAAATTTGTGCCTAACCTAGGAAGCCTGCTTGGCATAGCCGACTTGACGACAGACTTACCATAAAGCACATTCAGATGGAGTATTCAGCGGATGACAAAAAAACACAGCAAAAGCAAGGATCGAGATTACAGACCACAAATATCTTTACATTTTTTTTTAATTTACAAAAGATCAAAACATTTGTACACTGACTGACCTAAAAACCATCACATTATTTTTGTGCACACAGTTTATAAGATGCTAACCACTAGCTATCTTTCTCTAAGGCACTTAACTTGTGCCTAACCCAAAAAGCTTGCTAGTTTTAGATTTTCAAATATTTGTACAAAAAGGCACAAATGAAATATTAACATATTCAAATTTTGTTGCTAATCAAAGTTAAAGATGAATAATTTTCAATGATGAGAAACCAAAGGCCAATTAAGGCTCATGTACACAAAAACCATTACTGGTTACATAGTATGATTTTGTTGAAAATCATTGAAATAAACTGTCCTTAAAACGAATTATATTCCTTACAGGATCTTTTTGTAAAATGACTTGGCCTTATTATGAACTTTCTAAACTACAAGAAGTCTTTGTCAAAAACAATAGGTCAGAACAGTCCCGCAAAATGAACCCTATACCCTATGAGAAGTTTTTGTCAAAATTAAGTTGCATGAACAATCCTTACAATGAAATTAAGAGGATATAAAGGCTTTACCATTTGTGTTGGCCATGTCAAAAAAATATTCAACAAACATTAAGCAGGAAACCCATTTAGTCACAAAATAGTGTTAAGACCTAGTTACTGACTACATTGTACAAATAAAATGCATGAAATTCTGAACTGGTATTGAAGTAATCGAAACTGTTCTAAGTAAACTTACATACAATGCTTTCTTTTAAACACCTTTTTAGACAGAATAACTCCTTCAAAGTACATAGTATATCCTTTTTTTATGACAACACTTTGTTAATCAATTTTTAGGTCAGTCCTTACAATGAAACAAACTTGCAGCTTAACAGAAATTTTGGACAAAAATGATTGGTTAAAATGGTTCTTAAAGGAAATTTATCTTGACCAAACTTTGGTCTTGACAGAAATTTTGGTCAAAAATGATTGGCCAAAACAGTCCTCTAAATGATCCTACTGGTTAATGTGAAGCTTTTGTTAAAAATGATTTGCCTAAAATTGTCCTAACAGGAGTATTCAAATGGCATAAATGCTTTAGTTTCTGAAACAATTAAATTATCTTGCCATTTGACTATTATATATATATATAATCTCAACCACTTGCTTTCTCTCTTCAAAGCACTAAGATACTGGAAAATGACTATACTGGACAGCCTACTGGGTATATCTCAGTTTAAAACCTGTTACCAAGATATTAAATTTGTGCCTAACCTAGGAAGCCTGCTTGGCAAAGCCAACTTGACGACAGACTTACCATAAAGCACATTCAGATGGAGTATTCAGGGGATGACAAAAAAACACAGCAAAAGCAAGGATCGAGATTACAGATCTACAAACATACCAACATTTTTTAAAATTTTTACAAAAGATCAAAACATTTGTACACTGACTGACCTAAAAACCATCACATTATTTTTGTGCACACAGTTTATAAGATGCTAACCACTAGCTATCTTTCTCTAAGGCACTTAACTTGTGCCTAACCCAAAAAGCTTGCTAGTTTTAGATTTTCAAATATTTGTACAAACAGGCACAAATGAAATATTAACATATTCAAATTTTGTTGCTAATCAAAGTTGATGAATAATTTTCAATGATGAGAAACCAAAGGCCAATTAAGGCTCATGTACACAAAAACCATTACTGGTTACATAGTATGATTTTGTTGAAAATCACTGGATTAAACTGTCCTTAAAATGAATTATATTCCTTACAGGATCTTTTTGTAAAAAATGACTTGGCCTTATTATGAACTTTCTAAACTACAAGAAGTCTTTGTCAAAAACAATAGGTCAGAACAGTTTCTCAAAATGAACCCTATACCCTATGAGAAGTTTTTGTCAAAATAAAGTTGCATGAACAATCCTTACGATGAAATTAAGAGGATATAAAGGCTTTACCATTTGTGTTGGCCATGTCAAAAAAATATTCAACAAACATTAAGCAGCAAACCCATTTAGTCACAAAATAGTGTTAAGACCTAGTTACTGACTACATTGTACAAATAAAATGCATGAAATTCTGAACTGGTATTGAAGTAATCGAAACTGTTCTAAGTAAACTTACATACAATGCTTTCTTTTAAACACCTTTTTAGACAGAATAACTCCTTCAAAGTACATAGTATATCCTTTTTTTATAACAACACTTTGTTAATCAATTTTAGGTCAGTCCTTACAATGAAACAAACTTGCAGCTTAACAGAAATTTTGGTCAAAAATGATTGGTCAAAATGGTTCTTAAAGGAAATTTATCTTAACAAAACTTTGGTCTTGACAGAAATTTTGGTCAAAAATGATTGGCCAAAACAGTCCTCTAAATGATCCTTAGGCTACTGGTTAATGTGAAGCTTTTGTTAAAAATGATTTGCCTAAAATTGTCCTAACAGGAGTATTCAAATGACATAAATGCTTTGGTTTCTGAAACAATTTAATTATCTTGCCATTTGACTATTATATATATATAATCTCAACCACTTGCTTTCTCTCTTCAAAGCACTAAGATACTGGAAAATGACTATACTGGACAGCCTACTGGGTATATCTCAGTTTAAAACCTGTTACCAAGATATTAAATTTGTGCCTAACCTAGGAAGCCTGCTTGGCATAGCCAACTTGAAGACAGACTTACCATAAAGCACATTCAGATGGAGTATTCAGGGGATGACAAAAAACACAGCAAAAGCAAGGATCGAGATTACAGATCTACAAACATACCAACATTTTTTAAAATTTTTACAAAAGATCAAAACATTTGTACACTGACTGACCTAAAAACCATCACATTATTTTTGTGCACACAGTTTATAAGATGCTAACCACTAGCTATCTTTCTCTAAGGCACTTAACTTGTGCCTAACCCAAAAAGCTTGCTAGTTTTAGATTTTCAAATATTTGTACAAACAGGCACAAATGAAATATTTAGATATTCAAATTTTGTTGCTAATCAAAGTTAAAGATGAATAATTTTCAATGATGAGAAACCAAAGGCCAATTAAGGCTCATGTACACAAAAACCATTACTGGTTACATAGTATGATTTTGTTGAAACTCATTCAAATAAACTGTCCTTAAAACGAATTATATTCCTTACAGGATCATTTTGTAAAATGACTTGGCTTTATTATGAACTTTCTAAACTACAAGAAGTCTTTGTCAAAAACAATAGGTCAGAACAGTCCCACAAAATGAACCCTATACCCTATGAGAAGTTTTTGTCTAAATTAAGTTGCATGAACAATCCTTACGATGAAATTAAGAGGATATAAAGGCTTTACCATTTGTGTTGGCCATGTCAAAAAAATATTCAACAAACATTAAGCAGCAAACCCATTTAGTCACAAAATAGTGTTAAGACCTAGTTACTGACTACATTGTACAAATAAAATGCATGAAATTCTGAACTGGTATTGAAGTAATCGAAACTGTTCTAAGTAAACTTACATACAATGCTTTCTTTTAAACACCTTTTTAGACAGAATAACTCCTTCAAAGTACATAGTATATCCTTTTTTTATGACAACACTTTGTTAATCAATTTTAGGTCAGTCCTTACAATGAAACAAACTTGCAGCTTAACAGAAATTTTGGTCAAAAATGATTGGTCAAAATGGTTCTTAAAGGAAATTTATCTTAACAAAACTTTGGTCTTGACAGAAATTTTGGTCAAAAATGATTGGCCAAAACAGTCCTCTAAATGATCCTACCGGTTAATGTGAAGCTTTTGTTAAAAATGATTTGCCTAAAATTGTCCTAACAGGAGTATTCAAATGGCATAAATGCTTTAGTTTCTGAAACAATTAAATTATCTTGCCATTTGACTATTATATATATATAATCTCAACCACTTGCTTTCTCTCTTCAAAGCACTAAGATACTGGAAAATGACTATACTGGACAGCCTACTGGGTATATCTCAGTTTAAAACCTGTTACCAAGATATTAAATTTGTGCCTAACCTAGGAAGCCTGCTTGGCATAGCCAACTTGAAGACAGACTTACCATAAAGCACATTCAGATGGAGTATTCAGGGGATGACAAAAAAACACAGCAAAAGCAAGGATCAAGATTACAGATCTCAAATATCTTTACATTTTTTTTTTAATTTACAAAAGATCAAAACATTTGTACACTGACTGACCTAAAAACCATCACATTATTTTTGTGCACACAGTTTATAAGATGCTAACCACTAGCTATCTTTCTCTAAGGCACTTAACTTGTGCCTAACCCAAAAAGCTTGCTAGTTTTAGATTTTCAAATATTTGTACAAACAGGCACAAATGAAATATTAACATATTCAAATTTTGTTGCTAATCAAAGTTAAAGATGAATAATTTTCAATGATGAGAAACCAAAGGCCAATTAAGGCTCATGTACACAAAAACCATTACTGGTTACATAGTATGATTTTGTTGAAAATCATTCAAATAAACTGTCCTTAAAACGAATTATATTCCTTACAGGATCATTTTGTAAAATGACTTGGCCTTATTATGAACTTTCTAAACTACAAGAAGTCTTTGTCAAAAACAATAGGTCAGAACAGTCCCTCAAAATGAACCCTATACCCTATGAGAAGATTTTGTCAAAATAAAGTTGCATGAACAATCCTTACAATGAAATTAAGAGGATATAAAGGCTTTACCATTTGTGTTGGCCATGTCAAAAAAATATTCAACAAACATTAAGCAGCAAACCCATTTAGTCACAAAATAGTATTTAGACCTAGTTACTGACTACATTGTACAAATAAAATGCATGAAATTCTGAACTGGTATTGAAGTAATAGAAACTGTTCTAAGTAAACTTACATACAATGCTTTCTTTTAAACACCTTTTTAGACAGAATAACTCCTTCAAAGTACATAGTATATCCTTTTTTTATGACAACACTTTGTTAATCAATTTTAGGTCAGTCCTTACAATGAAACAAACTTGCAGCTTAACAGAAATTTTGGTCAAAAATGATTGGTCAAAATGGTTCTTAAAGGAAATTTATCTTAACAAAACTTTGGTCTTGACAGAAATTTTGGTCAAAAATGATTGGCCAAAACAGTCCTCTAAATGATCCTACTGGTTAATGTGAAGCTTTTGTTAAAAATGATTTGCCTAAAATTGTCCTAACAGGAGTATTCAAATGACATAAATGCTTTAGTTTCTGAAACAATTTAATTATCTTGCCATTTGACTATTATATATATATAATCTCAACCACTTGCTTTCTCTCTTCAAAGCACTAAGATACTGGAAAATGACTATACTGGACAGCCTACTGGGTATATCTCAGTTTAAAACCTGTTACCAAGATATCAAATTTGTGCCTAACCTAGGAAGCCTGCTTGGCAAAGCCAACTTGAAGACAGACTTACCATAAAGCACATTCAGATGGAGTATTCAGGGATGACAAAAAAACACATCAAAGGCAAGGATCGAGATTACAGACCTCAAATATCTTTACAATTTTTTTTAATTTACAAAAGATCAAAACATTTGTACACTGACTGACCCAAAAACCATCACATTATTTTTGTGCACACAGTTTAGTAGGCTGTCCAGCACCAGTGCTAACCACTAGCTATCTTTCTCTAAGGCACTTAACTTGTGCCTAACCCAAAAAGCTTGCTAGTTTTAGATTTTCAAATATTTGTACAAACAGGCACAAATGAAATATTAACATACTCAAATTTTGTTGATAATCAAAGTTAAAGATGAATAATTTTCAATGATGAGAAACCAAAGGCCAACTAAGGCTCATGTACACAAACGTCATTACTGCTTACATAGAAAATGACTTGCTCTCAATATGAATCTTAAAACCAACAAAAAAACTTGGTCAGAACAGTCCTGAAAATGAACCTTTTGAAAAATTAATGTCAATATGAGTTGCCTAAACAATCCTTAAAATGACCCTACTAGCCTTTGAGATTTGAGAATTTTAATCAGTTCTTAAATAAACCGACTGTCTAATGGTCAAAAAGATAAGTCTTAACAGCAATTTTAAGAAATTCAATAATATATAGACTTCTATGGCACCATAAACATTGAATTTCTAACACTTTTACCTCTATTACCTTAACCACTTCCTTGCAAAGCATTGACTACTGACAACTTGACTTTGACTGAACTTGAAAGCTTTGAAAACAGAGTAACAGAAACAATAAAACAAAGTGTGCAAGTACAGGTAGCAGTTCTTGCCAGACTTACCCACGAGAACTAGACTTAGGGCCCCAACAAAGAATCGCCTGAAATGTTTTGTCCATGAACCCAAAAAGCAGACAAAAGCAAACACTACCTTCCTGGGACTGTCATGAATGCAGACAAAGAGAGACTTAAATGTGTAGTTGAAGTTTTTTCAACAATAATAATAACAAGCAGACAGAGTAATACATGAAATACCAGTATATAACCCTTTATCATATTTTGAGCCCTAGGTATAACCTTTACCATCAAAGTGATCTTTAACACAACTTGATCATCTGATGAAACTGTTTCAGGTGTGTATTTTCTATGTGAAAATTGAAGTGCCTTTTTTTAGTTATATTACATTTTAGTTTTTAGTTTTTACTAATATCTTAAAGCCTTAATTTAAATCTAATTGATTAATAAATCAATTAATTAATTGATTGTTTTATCAATTAATTAATTTACCTTTATTATTAATTATTCATTGATATTAGTTTTTATTTATTATCTTAAAACCTTAATTGAAATCTAATTTTTTTAATTAAATTTCTTTATTTTTATTCTTTTATTTCTAATTATTAAATCTATTAATATTATTTATTTATTTATTTATTTATTTATTTATTTATTTATTTATTTATTTACCAAAACAACTGTCACATAGAAGACACAAAACTGCAAACAATTAATGTATGCAAACTAAAAACAAGCTATAAATGTTTTACAACCACCTTCACAGACTTTAAAGGTGGTCAATTACTTTTAAGCAACATTTTATGACAATTTTTACTTTTTGTTTATTCTGTTAGAGATTAATTTAATGAACAAAAAGACCCATTACATTGAGTTAGATCCCTATCAGAAATTTACATTTTATTAACTTTTATGAAATTTTGTTATTACTCCCCTTTAATATGAAAGTATTTAAAACGTTGAGTATTTCTTTTTTATTTCAATATAATTTCTACTTTTACATTTGAATTGGATAGATTTACAAATATCTTAACATTCTGAACCAAAATGAAAGTTTTAAACCTAGTGTAGCTTCTGAATTGATTTATTTCCAACCTATCTTGGGTGCACACCCAAGATAGGTAAAGGGAGGTAATAATATCTTTTCAAACTTGAATTTCTAATGAATTCCATCTAAATAGATAATATCTAATGCAAATATTTCACAAATATAATATATTAGGTCTTATATTTATATCTTTCTGCATGCAAAGTATGTGTATCAAATTTTTACTTATGATAGAATAACTCTATCTTGGTTGGGCAACCAGGATAGGGAAATCAAATTTTAAAAATACCTCCAGTGAAAATCTTACTTGAATTAAGCGCTAAGTGAACATAAATAAGTTTAAATGATCAGATGTTAAAGTTTCGAACAAATCTATTACATGGCAAAATTCCAATTATAAACCTTTAAAATCATAATCAAATGGGATATGTACATGCGAGTAAAAGCACATCTGAATGAAAATCACTTATAAACTAAGACCAGTTTTCAGGTGATCTATGTAACCAGGGTGGATTGCCTATATCAATATGAACAAACATTATACTCTACAGTTATTTAATGTTATTTAATCTGTTTTTGTTTTCATTGTCAAATTAACAACAACTACACATTACCTGTCACATTCTACAGTGTACATGTCCGCTGTGACTGTATTGATATCAAGATGATCAAGCCTTCGATCAATGGAAAGAGCCAATTCTCAGGCAGATAACCCTAGCATACTGCCACTCTGTACTTCGCCTCCTCACAAGTAGTAAGTAATTACCAGAATGCCTGTTTAATTTCACCTGAAAATAGAAATAAAGAGTATTATAAGGGGGTTATAAACTAGAGCTATCACTGGAAGTGATCAATACCCCGAGTTGCCTATGCGCTGGTCACAAAACGAAAAAAGTATCAGTGCAAAAGTACACGGAGTGACAAGTATGTTTTACTAAATATATTCAGCACAGCTTGAATCTGCCAAGAATATATGATAAACATATCTTAGTGTTTGACCCCATTTGCCCACCAACCGAATCACTCAGATTTTCAAATAAACGTCTTTCTTTTGTTACGACTACCTACTAAATCACTTTTGCTCTATATAGAACTACCGCTCACTCCCTTAGGGTTTCTTAATTGTTAAAATTTGACTTAATAAACTCTGACTTATACTTCAAGTGTGCAATGAATAAATAATTTTTAAAAAATAAATTAACATAATTTATGTTTATATACTAAAAGTAACATGTAATTCACCACTTGCTTTTCTTCTTTATCTTAATATTGACCCTTTCAATATCTGCCAGATTATTTTTAGCTATGATATCAGTGCACGAAAGCTATCGTGTCTTGCATTTATGAAAATATTGGGGAGATAATTTAAGGGCCTCATTTCTGTATGAATTTCTGTTGTTACAGAATACAAAATTGGTTACCGTATATACCCGCTTATAAGGTGCACTCGACTATAAGACGCATCCCTAACTAGGGTTTGGGAAATCGAGTTTTTTGCTTTGACCCTCGTATAAGACGCGGCCGTATTTTCACATCAGGGAAGGGTAAAAAAAACTTTCAAACAAGCGCTGCTTACAGTGTAAAAATCAATGAAATTAAAATAAACCTCATCAATTTTTTCGAAGTATTTCACGTATGTCCGTAAATAAAGAAACAAACCATTTTATATTAATTATATACTGTATATAGCATAATCACTGATTAATAATTGAAATCAAACAAATTTGTATCACAATATATTAAACAAACAAGCAAACATTCTTTTAAGTTTTCATGTGTGTGAATATTGAATGCTGGCCAATTATTGTAATCAAACAAATTTCTATCACCATGAATTAATTTAGATTGTTTACCAATTATTTAATCAAGTCCGTATTGTAATCATTTACATATTAAAGAAACAAAATATATATCAAATAAATTGGTAATCGTGAATGTTTGATTGTGTTTCAATGGTTATCTGTCAATCAGCAAAATAGTGTCAATTAAACATAATACTTAGGAATTTATTTTAGTAAAAGTGGTTCCTTTTATAAAACCAAACAACATATAGCCTCCCAGGCAACACGAGCAATGCATAGCCTTTTAAGAAATTCAAACCGGTTAGGTCTTCCAATAGATATACAAATAGAACTCTTCAATAAAACAATAAAACCGATATTACTTTATGGTGCAGAGATCTGGGGTTATGGAAACGTCGACGTACTCGAACGTGTTCAACTTAAATTTTGAAAGTATATACTGAAAGTAAAGCGTTCAACACCAAATTATATGGTATATGGGGAAACTGGTTGTACGCCACTATATTTATACGTTGAAGAACGGACAATTGCTTTCTGGTCCAGGATCTGTAACCCTGGTATAGGTAGCCTACCTACTGTTATTAAGTTATCGTCAATCAATAAAGTGTTTTAGGTAGCTGTACGCTGTTAAATGAAAATACTTTTCAAAGAAGTTACCCATGGTTATATAATATAAAACGTATTCTTATCAAATGTGGCATGTTTAATGTTTGACACGATCACTCATTTCCTAATGGCAACTGGCTCAAATTGGCAGTACGCGTTAAATTAAGGGATTTATTTATAAACGAATGATTCTCATTGATAGAAAACTCTGCCAATAATACATTTTATAAAACTTTCAAAACAGAATTTGGAATGGAAAAATACCTTACAAAAACAGCACCATCATTGTTATTTTTTATGATCCGTTTTAGAACAAGAAATCATAGAATGCCTATTGAAACGGGAAAATGGATAGGAACCCCGATAAACCTATGAAAATGTAACTATTGCAACACAATTGGAGATGAATTTCATTACTTGTTAGAATGACTTTGTACACATTTTAATGAAGAGCGTGCCAGATATATTAAACCATTTTTCTACCGTCGACCTAACACCTTAAAACTTTATACATTAATGACGGTAAATAACAAAATAGAGTTTACAAAGCTGTGCAAATTTATTAAATGTATACTTTCTAGATTATGAAATTCTAATTATTGTAAACAAAATTTCTTAATGTACCGAGACTCTCCACCATTGTATATTATTATTGAATGCATATTACAATTTTCGTTTTACCAATATTGTTAAGAGCCTCATACTAATGTTTGTATATATGTTCTTCATATATTCATGTACATCATGAAGTGAGTGAATAAAAGGATTTTGACTTGACTTGACTTGAACATAAGCCATGCCCACCTTGATTATTATCCAATCATGTTTTAATTTCGAGCATTCGGTCATGCGAATACGCCTGTCAATTAACGAGAAATGTACAAAAAAGAACAGTTAGACCCCTGGCTATTGTTTGTGTTATTTCAACTGTTAACACTTCAGCGTGTCACCTTTTTAAATCCCCAAAGTTTGTTTTCTAATTGGTGTCTAATTTTGACAAGGCATTTCATAGACTTGCGTCCATGGATCCATTTTATTTTGCATTCCAAATACTCAGCGACATCTAATGACAGCAACTTCACTATTATTTCAAATTATCTGACACACATTTTTGTAATAAAGCGCATATAACTCTTGGTTTATTAAGGAGAAATCTACATGAATGCTCACAAGAAGACAAGGGTATAAGGACCAGTTTTAGAATATGCATGCTCAGTATGGGATCCCCACCAGTTATATTTAAAAGACAAATAAGAAGCAGTTACTTTGAATTACAACTTCGTTCCAGGAAGCATGACTGAAATTTTAGAAAAGTTAAAACTAGATTCTTTAAATGAAAGGAGGAAACAGAGTCATCTTATTTTATTCTGCAAGGGTTTGAATCCAGTGAATACGTTTAAGTAAATCAGAAAACGTGAATAGATACTGTATTTCCCCGTGTATAATACGCACCTGTGTATAATACGCACCCTCAATCTGGGCTTTGAAAAAAGCCTACATCAGTGTATAATACGCACCTTAAATATCCGAAAAATATGCCATTTTCGTTACGAAAATTATTCAATAATCGGAGCACCGTAACGATTTATACACGTAAAAAGGACAATACGGCGGTTAACGACTATATTTTGAAAATTTGATTAGCATAGATGAAATGAAAAACTCAAAAATGTCATGCTTATTCAATGATATTTTGAGAACATATTATTTTCTCAAGATTTCAACACCTTCTCAACGAACTTCTCATACCAGTAATTATGGCGCCATCAAAGAGAGACATGTGAAAATCAATGCAATCATATAAGCGTGTTTGTTTACCAATAAACGGAATGTTGTATTGATCAGCAATAATTGTTTGATAATTAAAGAGACAACAAACTTTGTTCTAACAATGTTAAATTTTTATTGAAACTATCAAATTTACCGGCAATTTTTTATTGTACATGCCGTACCGGTGCCGGTAAACGGACATTATCCCCTAGGACAATATCCCCTTGGCTCATTTTTGCTTAGGAGGACAATATCCCCTTGATGATTTTGCAAAGGAGGACATTAGCCCCTTGCTAAATTTGTGAAGGAGGACATTATCCCCTTGATGATTTTGCAAAGGAGGACATTATCCCCTTCTCCCTAGGACATTAGCCCCTTCTTACTATGTGATATGGTACCAATATTGATACTTTTAACATCCAAAATAAGTGTTGATTTAATGTAAAAACTAAAAAATAGACTTGATATTAAGAAAATCTGATACAAAAAAAAACCAACAGTTAATAAAACTTACTAATATTGAACAAATTTTAAAGTTAGGATTCGCAATTTTTAGTAACATTAAAGGTGCCGTGTATCGGCTTTTAGGAAACCTCTGCGCTCTTCATAATAAAGTTAGTAAAAAAGCGGGTAAACATCTGCTTTCAGTGAAAATCCCAATATTACGTCTAATTTATACGATTTCTACATTTTCAATGCTGGAAAAAATTGTTGGAGATCCTAAACCGGTGTATAATACGCACCCCTTCCTTGAAGCCCTAAAATCTGAATTAAAAGTGCGTATTATACACGGGGAAATACGGTAGTCCAACACTTGACGCAAGTGCGGTGAAATAATGTCGGTAAGATATATCACTGTATTCAATCAAAATCAAAACTTTTTCCAACACATGGATCCCTTCATCGTTTAAATTCAATGCATGCAACACTTTAACAAAGTTTAAAATAAAATAGGACTGAAGTTCAGTCAAGAGTTTTGTAACTTTACACTTTGATATCCCCAAAGACTTTATTGAAGTTTGTAAATAAATCCCACAACCCTTTACAGAACTGATGTCTGAGTGTGACATTAATCCTAAAACATTTATAAATAAAGTGCATTTTAACCTTGTTCCTTTGGTCGACATTAAAAACAATTAGGTGTGAGCTCCAACAGGTAAATCAAGTCTTCTGACATCTTCTCTCACTCTGTATGACTGCATAAAGAATTTAAATTTGTACAATTCAGTCTTCACCTCTTGACTCTGTTAGAAAATTTGAAGATTACTTTTAGCAGTCAACATTTGCAACAATTACTTGAGAATACATCTCACTTGTCATCTTAATCCTGTTATATCAACAATAAACAGATCAACTATTATATTCAGTAAACTTTACAAATTTACCTCCAGGCTGTCATACATAATGTATTTTGTTGTCTGAAATCTGTACACTTACATACAATGGGTAATTCACACATTGTACATGCACAGATTATGAACAACAAATTAAACTAGAGCTATCACTAAATGTGATTAATACCCCCAAAAGACTGCTTTATAAACTGAGAAAGTTCGTAGTAACAGAATACCTTGCAAACAAACTAAAAAGAGATATTGTTCTTGGCAATAACTCTGTAATTTGTCAAGATGGAGTTATGGTTCTCGTACACTGCACTTCCTCTCATTGTGCTTGACCATTGTATGAATTTGTATTGAATTCCAACCAATAGTTTTCGAATAATGCTCCGGACAAGTAAAAGTAACAAAGGGCAATAACTCTGAAATGAGTCAAGATAGAGTTATTGTTCTTTCGCACTGCACTTCCTTTCAATGTGCTTGACCATTTTATGAAGTTGTATTGAATTCCAACCAGAAGTTTTCGAATAATGCTCCGGACAAGGAAAAGTAACAAAGGGCAATAACTCTGTAATGAGTCAAGATTGAGTTATGGTTCCTGTGCACTGCACTTCCTCTCATTGTGCTTGACCATTGTATGAAGTTGTTTTGAATTCCAACTAGTACTTTTGAATTATGCTGCGTACAAGGAAAAGTAACAAAGGGCAATAACTCTGTAATGAGTCAAGATGGAGTTATGGTTCTTGTGCACTGCACTTCCTCTCAATGTACGTGACCATTGTATGAGGTTATATTGAATTCCAACCAGTAGTTTTCAAGTAATGCTCTGGAGAAGAAAAAATAACAAAGGGCAATAACTCTGAAAATACTCTAGATAGAGTTATGGTTCTTGTACACTGCACTTCCTCTCATTGTGCTTGATCATTGTATGAAATTGTATTGAATTCCAACCAGTAGTTTTCAAGTTATGCTCTGGACAAGGAAAAGCAACAAAGGGCAATAACTCTGTAATTAGTCAAGATGGAGTTATGGTTCTTCTGCACTGCACTTCCTCTCAATGTGCTTGACCATAGTATGAAGTTGTATTGAATTCCAACCAGTAGTTTTCAAGTTATGCTCCGGACAAGGAAAAGTAACAAAGGGCAATAACTCTGTAATTAGTCAAGATGGAGTTATAGTTCTTGTGCACTGCACTTCCTCTCAATGTGCTTGACCATTGTATGAAGTTGTATTGAATTCCAACCAGTAGTTTTCAAGTTATGCTCCGGACAAGGAAAACTAACAAAGGGCAATAACTCTGTTATTAGTCAAGATGGAGTTATAGTTCTTGTGCACTGCACTTCCTCTCAATGTGCTTGATCATTGTATGAAGTTGTATTGAATTCCAACAAGTAGTTTTCAAGTTATGCTCGGACAAGGAAAATGCAACAGACCGCCCGCGACCGACCGACGCCGACTGACACCAACCACCGGGTGACTCCTATATACCCCCCTAAACTTCGTTTTGGGGGTATAATCATATAGTCTGAATATAAGATAAGATAAGATTTATTTTGGTATGGAGTACATACATGGCTAAAACAAACATGAATGCAATAAAACAATATCACAACATGAACATAATAACCATGGCATGCACAATAACACAAAAAAGAGTAAACTCTTATTTCCATTGTGGTCCCTTTGTGTTGGTGGCATGACAGAGAGAGGCAATGAATCAATGTACAGTAATCAGTATCACAGAATATCACATAATTTAAATATCACAAATTGCTTTAACATTTATATTTATCTCATATTTTACTTGAATCTTATAACAAAAATAATAATTTAATTTAAAGTAAATACCACATTTCATTTCTGTGAGACAGTAATTATATCACATGAAAATATCTCAGTGTTGACTGACAATTAAAAATGCCTACATCTTATTTATGTAACAAGCTGTGTAAATGCATTTTTAAAAAAAAAAAAAAAAGTAGAAGATCTAAAAAACATTGAACTATATGAACCATACCAAAATTATACATGTTATATACATAACTAAATTCAATAAAAAATTTTTAAAAATTACTTCAAATTATCTAAGAAATGTTTTTTAACAGCAACCTTAAAAGCAGAGAGTTTAGTGATTTTTGTGACCTTATGAGGTAATCTGTTCCACAAAGTGCAACCCATAAAGCAAAACGATTTGGACCCAAAACTCTTTACCATATGAATAGCAAAGGCACCTTTATTACAAAGTCTTGTGCTATAATTATGAACATTATCTTGGGACACAAAATGGTCACCCATGTAAACTGGGGCTAAACCATTTTTGATCTTGAACACATGACATAGAATATTCTGTTCTACACGTTCTTTAACAGGTAGCCAATTGAGTTTTCTGAAATGTTCTGCATCTATATGACTTCTACTGTTTAAATCCAGTACAAACGTCATTAACTTGTTCTGAGTTACTTGTAACTTATATTTTAAAACTTGTGTCAGACCATTGTACCCAATAGAACAGCCATAGTCAAAATGGCACTGAATCAGGGACATGACCAGTAATGTTTTAGTATGTTGAGTGAGGTATTCTCGTTTGCGATATAAAAACTTCAACCTTGAATTAGCCTTTTGGAGTACTGAACGAGCCATTGAATCAAATGACAGATTTTGATCAAGGGTAGCACCTAGATACTTGACTGCAGAAGCAGGATTAATAGGTACACCATTACAAGTGACCTTGAGATTAGGATCTGATTTTAACCTACTCTTGGAACCAAATAAGATAGACTCTGTTTTACCTAAGTGTAGGGATAACTTGTTGTCTATTAACCAGTGACTTACAAGATTCAAGGCATCTGATAACATTTTTTCCACCTCAGATTTACATTTACCTGACACAAGAATTCCAGAGTCATCAGCATACAACAGAAGTTTTTCTTTTATAACTGCTGACATGTCATTCACATAAATTAAAAATAGAAGCGGTCCAAGTATGGACCCCTGAGGGACGCCACAGGTTACTGGAGCAGCTGTAGAATGTGTACCCGCCACATCTACGAGCTGCTGCCTGTCAGAAAGGTAAGATCTGAACCATGTTAAAATGTCGTCACCGGTCCAGCAGCTTGAAGTTTCATGTGCAAAATAGCGTGATCTACAGTATCAAATGCTTTTGCAGATCCAATAGTATCATGCCAACAATATTACCTTTATCCATTTCCATTCTGATAAAATCAGTTAAATGAATCAAACCTGCAATATCACCCTTGAGCTATGACCTTATGTTCTTCTTCAGTTTTTACCATTGTTTAACAATATGCTAATTGTACATTCACAACTCAGTGCTCGAATTATACTTTAGCCTACTGACCGTAAGTCAGTCTGTCTTTGCAATGAGTGCAGATCATGATCACTCTGCACACCAATGGCCTGTAGTACTACTGTGTGTTATAATATTTTTGAATACTGACTTATTACGTTATAGTAACACTGTACAGTACAGTATAGAACTAAAAATGTATGTCTTCTCCAATATGTAACCAATTATGTGAAAAATCAGCTTGATTTAAAGAACATTGGTAGAAGTCAACTAGACGATGCTACAAAGTAAATACCTAACCTCTTGTCCATGTATTTTTGGAAGAGATGATATTTAAAGTTTGCCTTGTATTAGTCAAAGTAATGACTCCTGACCCATGAGCAGGACCGCTTTTGACCACAAGAGCACAATTTCAATAATTTTCAAGAGGGCCACTACTCAAAATATCATTCCAAATATCTAAGCTCTACTGGTATTCAACATGTTAATCTGACGCTCAATTATTTGGTCAATTTTGATTTGCACATAATTACACAGTTATCCTTTGATCCAACGTGTAATGAAGATACTTGGATCATGTAAATGCTTTCCGTTTCTTCTACAGTGCAGTCAACTTATCACTTAGGTGAACAACATTAATAAATTTGATATATAATTATGTACCACACTTGCCTTATGTTTTAATTGCAGACGGCCATAGTCACATGGGGGCTTAATAAATCAATGCATAGCGATATTCACATTCTATTTCAACACTAGTTTCATTAAAATTTTAAAAGTGTGGAAAGGGGAAAGCCTTGCAAACTGTTAAGAAAATACTTAAATTTTAAAAAGAAGATAGTCTTCGTATCTATTATTATATATTAAAAGCATTAAATAACATGTTTAGTACATTAGGACCTAAATCAGTGCAATCATGATGGTCTACGGGTCAGGATTAATGCTAAAAATAGTAACTAGTTGCTGGGAATGCTACTTGTTTACTTTTAGCAGTGATAAAATCAACCAGAAAGAGAAAAAGTATGATGATATACCAGACTTTTTGCAAAAAATAAACAATTGGTCGGATAATTGAACCAACGTCGCATATTTCAGAGACAGTTCACTGGTTATCATTTTACTGGAATTGAACTAGAAAACATATTTTAGTGACCTCCTTAAAGTATACAGATGCGTACAGCTGACAGAGAAGTTTGTTGTGTGAAAATTTCGTGTTTCTATCTTCATATTGGCAGAATTATTCAGAAAAATGTCCAGTTTCTGTCCGGTTAATTGAAAGAAACCAGTAGGCCTTCAGGTTTACACAAGATGACTTTTAAAGTTTCTCCTTACAAGTCTATGTAAACTAATGAGTCCCTGAGCTGTGCTACTTCCAAACATTTAGACATCATGCTTGTTGTTTCTTATTTCTCACTATATGTGACAGATTCAGTGGAAATAAAGAAACTAAACAAGCGCTGTCCCTCACAAGTGATAAATGCCCCCCCCCCGAAAGAGGTGTCTCACAGTCTGTGTCCTCTCCATGTGCTCAACAATTGTGCCATATAATTCTAAAATCCTTCAATACATGACAGAGTTACCATGTATACAGGATTCCATTACCTTCAAACTCTTAAGTGTGACCTTGACCTTTGAGGTAGGGACATGGGTCTTGCATGCAACATGTATTGATGTGCTGAACATTTGTGCCAAATTATTTTAAATCCTTCAATGCATGACAAAGTTACAGTCCTGACACAAATGTATGCATATACAAATCATACAGGATTCCATTATCTTCAAACTCTAAGTGTGAACTTGACCTTTGAAGTAGGGACGTAAGTCTTGCATGCCACATTTTGTCTTGATATGCTGAACATTTGTGCCAAGTTATTTTAAAATCCTTCAATGAATGACAAAGTTACAGTTAGGACACATATCATTATGTCATATGTGTGTATATATAATGTATACAGGATTCCATTACCTTCAAACTCTAAGTGTGACCTTGACCTTTGAGGTAGGGATGTGTGTCTTGCATGCGACACATAGTCTTGATGTGCTAAACATTTATGCCAAGTTATTTTAAAATCCTTCAATGAATGACAAAGTTACAGTCCTGACACAAATGCATGCATATTCAAATTATACAGGATTCCATTACCTTCAAACTCTAAGCGTGACATTGACCTTTGAAGAAGGGATGTAAGTCTTACATGCCACACGTCGTCTTGATAAGCTGAACATTTGTGTCAAGTTATTTTTAAATCTTTCAATGAATGACAAAGTTACAGTCCGGACACAAATGTGTGCATATACAATGTATACACGATTCCATTACCTTCAAACTCTAAGTGTTACCTTGACCTTTGAGCTAGGGATGTGGGTCCTGCATGCAACATATTGTCTTGATGTGTTGAACATTTGTGCCAAGTTATTTAAAAGGCTATAATGCCCCTATACCCCCCACCCCCCCAAAAAAAAAAAAAAAAAAAAAAAAAAAAAAAAAAAAAAAAAAAAAATTTAATTTCCCAAAAAAAAAAAAAAAAAAAAAAAAAAAAAAAAAAAAAAAAAAAAAAAAAAAAAAAAAAAAAAAAAAAAAAAAAAAAAAAAAAAAAAAAAAAAAAAAAAAAAAAAAAAAAAAAAAAAAAAAAAAAAAAAAAAAAAAAAAAAAAAAAAAATAATTTTAAAAAAAAAAAAAAAAAAAAAAAATAAAATATTTTAAAAACAAACAAAAAAAAAAAAAAAAAAAAAAAAAAAAAAAAAAAAAAAAAAAAAAAAAAAAAAAAACAAAAATTATTTTTTATAAAAACAAAAAAAAAAACAAAAAAAAAAAAAAAAAAAAAAAAAAAAAAAAAAAAAAAAAAAAAAAAAAAAAAAAAAAAAAAAAAAAAAAAAAAAAACACATCAAAAAAAAAAAAAAAAAAAAAAAAAAAAAAAAAAAAAAAAAAAAAAAAAAAAAAAAAAAAAAAAAAAAAAAAAAAAAAAAAAAAAAAAAAAAAAAAAAAAAAAAAAAAAAAAAAAAAAAAAAAAAAAAAAAAAAAAAAAAAAAAAAAAAAAAAAAAAAAAAAAAAAAAAAAAAAAAAAAAAAAAAAAAAAAAAAAAAAAAAAAAAAAAAAAAAAAAAAAAAAAAAAAAAAAAAAAAAAAAAAAAAAAAAAAAAAAAAAAAAAAAAAAAAAAAAAAAAAAAAAAAAAAAAAAAAAAAAAAAAAAAAAAAAAAAAAAAAAAAAAAAAAAAAAAAAAAAAAAAAAAAAAAAAAAAAAAAAAAAAAAAAAAAAAAAAAAAAATTATATTTTTTTTCACCCACAACAAAAAACAAAAAAAAAAAAAAAAAAAAAAAAAAAAAAAAAAAAAAAAAAAAAAAAAAAAAAAAAAAAAAAAAAAAAAAAAAAAAAAAAAAAAAAAAAAAAAAAAAAAAAAAAAAAAAAAAAAAAAAAAAAAAAAAAAAAAAAACAAACAAAACAAACAAAAAAAAAAAAAAAATCCTTCAATGCATGACAAAGTTACAGCCCAGACACGGAAATATGTAAGGGCGGACGCACAGAAAGACAGACAGATGGACAGATGGACAGATGGACGGACGGACGGACTCACCAGACAGACTTTGTGAGGTTATCCCTTTGATCTTTCTTTGATCTTTTTTAACCCCACAATAGAATTATTTAACCCCACAATACCATTTTAAACCCATAATGGAATGAACTGAAACAACCTCCCAATGTTAAGTTGTACTCAAACTCTAACCCCCTAATGTCTACTGGGCACGCACGGACAGACGGACGGATGTTTAAAATTAGCGTTTTCTAGTGTAAATACGCATAAATTGTTAAATACATCCTTAGAAATGCAGGATTTCCTGCTAAAATAATTTCTCCATGTATTTCATCAAAACCTGGCAATTTCATTAAGTCAACCCTTTGTGGCATGTATGATACATGATTCAAATTGATTGTAAATAAATTTTAGTTGAGGAAGATGTCCTTAACCGGCCTGTTATATAGAAGTTAGATTACAATGGGTCAGCTCAGGTTAGCTAAAAAGCTGATTTCTGAAAGCCAAATCGGGCCATTTCAACCACAGGCCATCATATCTAAAAACAAGGCCATGATGGCCCTTCATCGCTCACCCGAGAACATTTGGACTGAAAATGTTACCTCTAGAGTGTAAACAAGGATTTTCCATATCTGAGCTGTGTGACCTAGTTTTTGACCCCAGATGACCAATATTCGATCATGAGCTAGAAATCATCGAAACAACCTTTCTGACAAATTTCTAGGATATTTGGGCTGAAAATGTTACCTCTAGAGTATTAACAAGGTTTTTCCATATTTGGGCTCTGTGACCTAGTTTTTGACCCCAGATGACCCATATCCGAACATGAGCTAGAAATCATCGAAACAACCTTTCTGACAAATTTCCAGGATATTTGGGCTGAAAATGTTACCTCTAGAGTGTTAACAAGGTTTTTCCATATTTGGGCTCTGTGACCTAGTTTTTGACCCCAGATGACCCTTATTCAAACTTGAGCTAGAAATCATAGAAACAACCTTTCTGACATATTTCCAGGATATTTGGGCTGAAAATGTAACCTCTAGAGTGTTAACAAGGTTTTTCCACATTTGGGCTCTGTGACCTAGTTTTTGACCCCAGATGACCCATATTCGAACTTGAGCTAGGAATCATCAAAACAACCTTTCCGACAAATTTCCAGAATATTTGGGCTGAAAATGTTACCTCTAGTGTTAACAAGGTTTTTCCATATTTGGGCTGTGTGACCTAGTTTTTGACCCCAGATGACCCATATTCGAACTTGAGCTAGAAATCATCGAAACAACCTTTCTGACAAATTTCAAGGATATCTGGGCTGAATATGTAACATCTAGAGTGTTAACAAGGTTTTTCCATATTCGGGCTCTTATCAAATACAAAATGATTTTGTATGGAATCAACAATGGCAGAATTAAGTTTATCTGCCTTAATTAAAACGCTCATAGACAAGCCAGAGACTGTAACGCTGATCACTTATTAGAAACAGGAAACGATAATCTAATTAATGTGGATTACACCCCTTTGCCTTTGTTCGATTTCATTGCCGATTGTGAATAAAAATACAACTTCTAATTTACTAGTTAAAGTGTGTGTTTTTCAGTTTAATTGTAATAAATCAAATTAACAAACAAGCAATTGAAAGAGCCGATTTTTGGCATTTACCAGACAGTTTGAATGGATTAATTTCACGTGTGTGCTTCAAATGTGAAGGTGACAATTAAATGTTAGCACCTCTTTTCATTATCAAAAGCATCTTTGATTATTGCACCCATCATTTGAGGTGCAAACAACTTTACAAGAAACAAAATGCTTTGATTTCGCCAGCTCGAGAATTTCAGTGGCCGTTGTTCGCATCACGGACACGATGACAGGATGATTTTTCACTGGCAGCTGACGGCAGGTGACCAGTAGATTCTATTCCCGGCCTTTTTAAGAGCAAATTTGGATGGGGAGAATTCAGACTGGCCCTCGTCCGCAGGTGACCGCTAGTAACAGGTCTGGTGACCGTTAGCGGAAGTTTGACTACATTTTTTAAATATTGTTCTGCCTGTTTTAATATGGTGGAGTTTGAGTGCAGTTTATATTTCTTCAAGCTATTTTCAAAACAAGTTTCATGAAATTTCCAACATAGAAAAAGGTAAGTAAAAAGTTGCAGTACAAGATCAAGAAAAGGAAATCCCACAACAGTATTAACATACAAGTACATTTACATTTTCATTACAGTAACCAAAGGTCTTTGACGAATATTCCTATTTCTCATTATAGCAACTAAATATAGTCAACTAACACAATAAAAAGACCAATTTAGTTATGGAAGCCAGAACTACGGTGCTAGCCGACTAATACGGCTTTTATCCTAGTTTTGATAAACACGCAACGTAATTTTTACGAGTCAAGGATATATTTTTTGACAGAAACATTCACAGTACATCACATAAATGCAATAAAGAATCAAACTTTTACCATGGGACCACAAAAAAGACTATTGTTGAGTTTTGAAAACGCGGTTCTCGCTTACAGATGACGCACTACTGTCAAGGGAGAACACTCTAGTATATAATAAGATTAGGTTAGAATACACAAATTTGTCCATTATGGAGTAGTCTCAATAATAAGACTTCAAACGCAGACCCATTTTACATACGGACATTTTATAGTTATCTGCGCTTTTCTGAGGCTGGATAGCGCCTAGCAAAAATTGTAACGATATTCCCCCGTTGAGTACAATTATTTGGACTAATTATGGAGCACCCACTTCGCAACAAAAAATTCTAGGACCCAGTTGATAATTAATATCAACATCTAAAAGTTTTACTATTCGTCACAGTTTATTACGGCTGTACCTATTATAGCTATAGGTTGGAGACGTTCTGGGTTAGCATGCATTTTATTGTTAAACCAATTTATCAAGTTGTTGCTTTCTATTTGAAGAGTTTTGATCAAGTCATCAAAGTTTGGAGTATACTAAGTTGTTATCAGTATAGTAATATAACCAGGAACCGTATATAACGGGACGTGAAACTAGCTACTAGTCTGAAAAAGCTGTCGTCCAATCAGAACACGATGACGTAAAATGGCGGCCATGACGGATCGCGTGTAGAATATTGTCATTAAAATCTTTATATTTCAGTTGTTACAATGTATTTTCGCTATTTTAAGAATTGGGAGAATAAACTGTAAGTATCCTTTTATTGTTTTGTACCTACTTCAACCGTAATCGCTCTATGAATGGTCTTGAAAAACGTGTGAAAACTAACCTATAAATGGTCGGTAATCGAAACACGAGGGTTAAACTGTTGTGAATGGTAATTTGAGCGATGAATGTTATAGATGAAATTGATTAATTTTTGATTATCTAATGGATTTTTATTCATCTTTTAACTCTGAATTACCAAAAAATGTGCATCATTAGTAGTCTGTTTCACTAGAAATTGATTTAAAAGCTTCTGGTATTTGAGGGTTTTTGAGAAAATAAAGATGGCGTCTTAGGGTTAAACTGTTGTGAATGGTAATTTTAGCGATGGATGTTATAGATAAAATCGCTTAAATTTTTATTATCTATTGGATTTTTATTCATCTTTTTAACTCTGAATTAACAAAAATGGTGCATCATTAGTAGTCTGTTTCACTAGAAATTGATTTAAACGATTCTGGTATTTGAGGTTATTTTTGGTGTAAATAGAGTAAACAAAGATGGCGTCTTAGAATTTAGTGGCATATTTAAATGTCCGTAAAAGTGTTTACGAGTTTTAAAAAAATAGTTAAAATTATTTTTATGATAACTTTGATAACCAAAGTTCGAAATGAAAGGCCTCTTTTTATTCATATTGGATGTTTCTCTGAACAAAAACTTTTGTTAAAATTTCTTGTTTTTTTTTGTCAAGGTTTTCTTTTGTTGTTATTTCTATCTTTTAAAAAACTACTTAAATCATGTTACTTTTGCTTTTTCTTTCGCAGTTGTCATTACTTTTTGATGCAATAATGGTTCTGAGGTAAACTGCAAAAAAATCTTCCACTTTATGACTATGACTACATTGCAAGTATTGCGAAGCTACACGTTGATAATCTCATACTCAAACAAGACATTTTCAAAAGTAGTACATACATTTCAATTCATGTGTTGTTGATTTACTTACTTTCTTTTATTTGCTTTCAGGTAACTTCCAGTTTTAATTTACAAAAACAACGTGAGACGACAGACAACTCATCACGGGTCGCAAGAAAAAGTCAAAACTGTTCGAAGAAAGAGATGGTATGGTATATTAGGGTTTTATCGTTGGTACCGGTTTCCCATATGACCAACGCCCCCAGAAGAGTTTAGTTATTTTAGGTTTCGGGGGATAGTGCAAGATACAGAAAGCGTCCCAATTCCAGAGACACCCCTGGTTCTTTATCATGCCAGGTTTTCACCCATACATGGGACCTCGGTTTAAGTCTCATCCCAAAGACTGTTAGTAATTTTAGTTGGTCAGCCCTGGGAATCGAACCCACAACCCCGAGATTACAAGTCTCGTGCTCTACCTATTGAGCTATCCGGGCTGACTAGAAGAAGAAGAAAGAGACCAATATTTTATTTCTGATATAGTGTTTGATTGGAAATAACAACTTTTAACACTCCCATCAAAGTATTAAACCAATCGATGTTAAGTTTTACACATTATGCTAATTATGTCAAGGGTCAAGTGTTTTATTACCATGTTACATAACCTTGTTGATTAGACAATGGTCTTATCAGCAGGGGTGTGATATATGTCTTTTTGAAGATCAATAGTTCACTCTGTATGGGATTAGACCTCCTGTGGTTTTGGAGGTTTCAGTTGTCTTTAATAAAGATGTACTAATCGGGTAATCGATCTTAAAAGACTGATTTAATAAATTTTGGCAACTAATTTGCGTGAACTTCAATTGCAGAAAAGTGCCCTTGGAAATTATATTTCTAATAATTTTGAATATTTCACGGACCTATATACACATGTGTACACATGTGTATATAGGTCCGTGATATTTAAAGCAGAAATTAAGGAAATTATCATAAATGAAAAATGAAGAAATATAAATATATATTCGTATATGCCTCATCTGTTGCTATCGAAAGTAGAACAAATACCTGTCATATATATGCTTATTGAAAACCAGGAACCGTATATTAACAAATAAAAACTTGTTGCTTGATATGCTTGTTGACATTATTTACTCCAAGAAAACAATGTAGTTCTCACAACGTTCTAGTATTCCGTGCAAACTTTTACTCCCCTGACACCAACTTCCGTGATCATAATGCTCCTTTCACGCTCAATCAAGTCTGAACATGAAAATTAATTTGTACTTTTTAATTCATTATTAAAATCACTTCTTTTCTCACTTGCAGTGATTTCCCCGAGCAACTCGTCAAGATCAAGTTCATTAAAATTAATAAAATCATCTTTTCCATAAGCCTATTAAAGAATTTACTTTAAATACCCGTTGAAATACGTATCGTTCAATAAAATTGAGAAATACCGGCGATTTTGCAAAAATAATTGATAAATAATGTTTGTATAATTATTATTATTTGCAAACTGTAGAGAGATCAAAGTGATATAAATGAAAATACATATGAATTGCTGCTAATTAAAGTGTTTCAACAGACGTTTAACAATCGAGTAGGATAAATTATAAATATTTTAACTATAAACAGTTTTCAGTAAAATACTGGTAAAATTCCCGTCATTAGGGCTCATTTTTGTGACAGTATTTACAATTTTTTGGTTTCACAAAACGAAAACAAATCTATAAATGTATATCACTATATATTGAAATTTTAAACTTTCGTTTATTAATATATAGATCTAATATAGCGATGCTAGAGTGAAATAAGCAAAAAAAATGATATCGGATGCGGCTCGCTCTTATCGGCGCACGTTATCAGTGGACGACAGCATAAAATCGATACTACATAGGTAGATAAGCGAGTTTCATATCCCGGTTATATAGCATTCCTGATATAACGTTATACAATTATAGACTAATTTTGAGGTCAATATATATCATTCTTTAACAGGTCCGCAAAACTATATATTGACCGAAACATTAATCTAAAATTATTATATCGTAAGCCTCATAAAAAGTAGTAAAAATTACACGAAAATATTACAAAAATGCCGTCTTGAAATCCGTGCAGGTCTACACATCATTTACCAGGTCTACACATACTTTTGCAGACCCGGCACGTGAGCGCTATCGGCCAATCAGGATTAAGTATTTTTGACAGGTATACGATATTGATTTTTCTTTAAAGTATATAATGTATCATTAATGAAGATGTTAAAGAGAAGGGGACCAAGGATTGAGCCTTGCGGTCAGCCCTATTTTAATTTGTTGAGATCTGTTTGTTAAATAAGACTGAAGAAGACCGGTCGCACACATATATATATAGGCCATATGCATTTAACTTGGCAAGTAGAATATCATGCTGAAGGCAATCAAATACCTTGGAAAAGTCCATAAGAATGGCCACTATATATTCATTTCTGTGTAATGCTTGCTTCCAGTCCTCCGACAGTCTTAAGAGTGTGGTGTGACAGCCGTGGGTTTTCCTAAAAGCATAAAGAAACGTATTAAAAATTTGGTCAAAATAGGTTGACAGTTGTGTTTAAAAATTCCTTTTCAAAAATTTAGATGGCATTGGTAGTATTCTGACTGGTCTGTAATTTGATTTTGAAGAGGGCCATTTTTCTTGCAGGTAGGTTTTACTTGTGCTTTGGAAAGGTATTATGTGAAATAGACTCATTTATATGGTTTGTAGGTGTTTCAGTTAAGGATGCCTTATTCAGTTTAAACTTAAAGTCATTTAGCTGAGATCTAACGTGTTCCTGTACCTTTTTACATTAAATGAATTTATAAAATTTGAGGCAATTTCATGATTAGTTTTGTTCGAAACTAAGGTTATCAATATTTATATTTAGCTTTTTAATTTCCTTTAAGCGCTGGGTTGTTTTTGTTCATCAAAAGCATAGTCCTTTCCTATTGAGTCTGCAACATGTAAACATAATTCATTAAAACTTTCTACAATGTTTTGATCCTCTGAAGTTATTTTGTTATTTTCATTTAGTTCCATTTTACTTTGATTTGCGGAATAAGGCTTAACGTTATTCCAAAAATATGTTTCCTTGCTACCGCCTATGCATCTTTCCTGAAAATAAGAGTTTATACATTTACGTTTTAATTTCCTGAACAAATTTTTAAAACTTTTTTATTTGTTCAAATGTCTTTGATGTTTTATAATTTTGATATTTATTATAATACCTTAATTCATTGTATATAGCTTTTCTTAATTCTCGATTCACGTATGAAAGTTGTTTTGCCTTTCTATAAGACTGCTTTATAGGTGCATGTTTGTCAAAATGCCTGTGATATTTAAACCAAAACGCATATACAACATGTATATATTATACAATTATGGACTCGTGAGCCTGAGGCATTGATTATGATGTGATATTCACCAGAAGAAGGTAATATTGACCGAGGCGATAGCCAATGTTAACATTGATCTATTCTGGTGAATATCACATCATATTCAATGTCGCACTAGTCCATAAATGTTTTATTATATGTATAATGCTTATTTCATGCTCAAAAAGCAAGTTTTGGATACTTCATTAATACAATCATATAATTGCGCGGAACAACTTCCGTCATATAATAATATACAATTATGGACATGTTAGGCATTAGATATGATGTGATATTCTTCATATGTACTGCAAGTACTAGGCAGATGAAAAGTCAATATTTAGTGCAGTTGCATTGAGATTTCTGAATCTTCAATATTGAAACTTACTTTTTTCATTTTTTGGAGTGAAATTATTTATGATTGTGCCAATCAGGTTATGACAGTCACTGACGCCATACGAAAAATTTAAAGTTCTCAAACATAGCTTTTAAAAGTTGGTAAGAATTACATCAAGTATCAAGTACAGTATTACTGTAAGGTGTGCAGTTTTTCATGAAGCAAGTTGGACCCTTCATTATATTTGATATATCAAATAGTTCCATAAAGGCTAACAATGGTCTACTTTTTGAAGAGTATATCATAGTTTATGTCACCGATTAGCATGAAGTTATCAGTGAATGACATAACTATATCAACTGACTCTTTTCCTTTTATTGGCTTAGATACACATGAAATAATACATTTGGTCTTATCTAAAGTTAAATCAAAATCTATATTTTCAAGCTTGATACATTCTCGGACCTTTTCTCTTTTTACTAACTGGGATCTCACTACGTACATATACAGCTAATATGCCACCGTCCTTATTTATAGCATGCCTTATAAAGCTTATAGCCAGGAACACCAAACAACGCGTCTCGATATGATTCATCAAGTTTAGTGTCTGAAATGAAGAACAAATCAAATGGTTTCTTTATCGGCATGTCATGAATTTCATTAAACATTTTTCTTAAACTGTTTACATTAAAACGAGCTACCAACAATATTTGTGCAAATGTCGAAGGTTTCACAGTTCCGCAAATGTAGACTTTTCCATATCACTTTTATCACCAGAAAAAAACTGATGCAGTAAATTACGTATATAACGAACCCCTTTGGACCTTTTAAGTTTGTTCTTTATATCCGGAGTATGTTATATCCCTATAGCATGTTCATGTTACATAAAGAA
>JAFMSR010000008.1:28749801-28757301 GCA_022818135.1 Saxidomus purpurata
ATAATGGTGAACCATTAACAAGTTTATAAAGATCTCACTGAAAGTAAATCATTTATAAGTCCATGCCATTACTGTTTGCATAGCTCTTAGCGTTACAATGGCAACAAAGGTTATTTTAAGTTTTATGCATATTCAGAACTTAACGCTTATATGATTATCATTTTCAAACATCTTTCCTTCCCCATAAACTAACCAAGCCTTGTTTTATGCACCAAAAGGCGGGCATGTTAAAATCGCACCGTCCGTCTGCCTGTCCTTCTTTGTGCCCGTCCGAACATTTCGTGTCCGGGCTGTAACTCTGTCATGCAATATAGGATTAAAATAACTTCCCACAGATGTTCAGCACATCATGACGACGAGTCGCATGCAAGACCCATGTCCCAAAAGTTGAGGTCACACTCAGAGTTTTTAGGTAATGGAATCCTGTATTTATATATGCACACATTCGTGTACGAACTGTAACTTTGTCATGCATTGATGGATTTTTTACAAACTTGGCACAAACGTTCAGCACATGAAGACGACGTGTTGCATACAACATCTACGATCCTACATTAAAGATCAAGGCCACACTTAAAGTTTAAATGAAATGGGTTCATGTATGCATGGTAACTCTGTCATGAATGGAAGTATTTTAAAATTGCATGGCACAATTGTTGAGCACATGGAGATGACATAACATATATCGAGTATGCTCTCTCCTTATATTTACTCCGGTCTCTTGTACCGGAACAAACAACAGGAGTATGACATATAGTTAGGGGTTTATACTCTTAAAGGTCCACAACTAAGCGAAAATTGACAGCTATTTCAATGGCAATTACATTACCTTATGCAAGACACTAAATAATGAAGATTTGCAGGTTAACATTTACAGAAAGTGTTTTGAACACGAAGAAAAGTATGTGTATTAAGTTGAAATCTCAGTGATTCGACAAAATGACTACCCAGGTCTTTTTAACTTTGTTCATAATTCATAGAAAAATAATTGTACATGTACTGGAGTTTATTTAGAATTTCTACATACCAACTTTCATTTTTTATTAAAAATAACTTATTTCTGTGTTTTTTAAAGTATATTTGAATTTTCGCTTTCGTTAGTATTGGACCTTTAAAATAGCACTAAGATTTTCCCACATGTTCATAAGGTGAAATAGGGCCATATAACCAAGCGATGGATTAAGCGAACCTGTCAAAAGGTGCTAAACTGGTGGAATAAAAACGAACTAAGTCGTAAGTGCGAAACTGAGTGTATTAAAGGTCTGCATTTATTTGTATCGTGACACAAACAACCGCATAATGTCGGTTATAGGCTAATAACGATGCTCCGTACTGAGTACGGACGCAGTACGGGCTTACGAAGTTTTATTCGTAGTCTACAACGCATGCGCCATGGATGCTGGAACGGAACGCTTCGGTCATTTCCGTTGGGTTTACAGAGTGATTCATTTATTACAATTTTTGTTATTATAAATAAAAGAGAACAAAATGGTTTTACACATATATGTATGATGGACAACAAAAATCTCGGACAAGACGTGGTAGACTTTGGAAGAAGTAAAGGTATAGCTGACAAGGAAAATACTTAAAATAAAATAATTTGGCTATTCGTCCCAGATTTGATTCGTACTAACTTTAGTATATTTTTTCCCTTTGCATGGCCATGTCTGCCAGATGTGTGTATCATACACCATTCAGTGTATTTTGTTGTACATACATTGAGATATTCAGAAAATAATTAAGCTGATTCTCAGACAAGGTAGAAACAGGCTGATGCAATTGTCCGATCGGGCTTCCAAAAATAAACTTTTTTAAAAATGAATAATTTCATACAATTTACATTCTATTACAAAGTTCAGATGTAGAGAATAAATTTAAAAGTGAATAAAAGTCATCTTGAGATCTTTTAACACAATTAAAATAAGTTTGAAATCACCGAAAAACACATTTTTTAAGATTTTCAGTGCAAATCTTCATGAATGTTTCTGAAACAGCTAGGGAATGTTATTTGCATTAGTAGGGTATGAAAAAACTCCACATCACCAAATTCCATCCAGCCATTTCTTGCGCCAGGTTTTTGGCCCTTCTACTTTCAGTTTCCATATACTTTATATGTGAAATCAAAAAAAGGACCGGTGCAACAAACTATACCTTTGTGTATCTTAATTTGGGTTTCTTTATAATTATGTGTGTATTTTCTATGAATCTGAGCTGTTTTAGAACTTTCTGTCAATAAGTTTAAAAGAAAATGCCAAAAATGTCTTTTTTTCACAATTCGGAGACAAATTTTTGCAGGAAAACATGAATAATTCTGTACTTTTAAACTTTTTTTTAGATCTATGTTTTTATCATGCACAACGTGTTCACACCTTTTCCAAGTGAAGAAAATCATTTTTAAAAAAGCTGATTTTCGAAAGCCCAATTGGGCAATTGCACCAGCCTGAGAAAAGCGTGCATGATGCAGTACACGCGTTGCTCATAATCTCGGGCCGTGAACGAGTCTGTTAAGATTACTTATAAATTTATCTGGCATCCAAAGTCCACTATCACTAAGCTATAATAGAGACAGTTTTGACCACGTTGTGGAGTACTTAAAAAAATGGGACACTACTTTTTTGGACGGGACTCCTATTGTAGGTGGCCCTGTTTCGGTGACGGCCTTGTTTCAGTGACCCTTTGAAAGTATGCAGTCATTTTTAATTGCAATATTTTGGATAACTATTTATACCTGGGTTGTGAACTATACCATTTAAGCTTTCTTCAGATTCGAAGAAAATGTGCTGACAGAGACAGTTTAATCATTGGCAGTGGCTAGAGTTACGGTACTATAACTCTAGCCTCTGAGTCTAGAGTTACGGAAGTTCCGTATATCTAGCAAATCCTATGAGGATTGGCTAGAGTTACGGAAGTTTATAAAGGCATATGTATGTTGCTTTACATATGCATGGTAATGTATTGTAAACTTAAATATTTCACCAGTAATAGTGAATAAACCGATCTGTAGGCAAATGGAGCGACTTCATAGCAGCCATTTTGGCCTTAATCATTGGGTTGATATTTCCAGGGTAACCTCACTTTTGAGGCCTTTTTCTTATTACTTTTTTACTGTTTCAAGTTGAGATGTAGATGTGTGGTCAGAAACATTATTTCAACTAATTTTCTTTCCCCAAGTGACTGTTGTATTGTTTTCTTCCTGTTTGTATGGAGATATAGCTGACCTATAAGAACTTCTTGATAAAAGTTATGTTCAAAGCATATGATCTGCTTATAGTTTTTTAATGGAAAAATGGCTGGTCTGAGAAGTGTTGACTAACTTTCAGATCTGATGTTATTGAAATAAGTTTGCAAATGTCTTCATATTTTTATGAGATATATGGTAAACAGACTCTTATTGCATATGACAACTAAAAATCATTACATCTTTATGTAAAAAAAATCATTTTTTGCCCACTCTTTGAACCCCACCCCTTGTGCTTCATAGTATTTATAATAAGGTGTACAGTACACGCAAGGTGTTTTTTCCAAATGTCACCCAGTCACCGCGACAGAAATTCATTCTGGGTGACCAGTCACGGTGACAAGGTCACCCTAAAAAAGTTTTGGTCACCCAAACGGCCACCGCGACCATTTACGATGCGCTGAGATATTCGGTCGCGGTGATTCACGGTGGCCGATCGCGGTGACCAACTCGACTGAAATAAAGTATTTTACAATTATTTTATTATATTTATTGGTATACAAAATGTAGAATACATCAATTTCTGTAAATACTTTTTATTTTTAATCTACGGTCTCTATTATTAGCACATCGTCGCCGCGGTATTTCTGTTCCGAATTGCCGCTCGAGTATTACTGCATAAAAAATCATCATTTTTAGATACATGTACAATTGTTTCAAAACGTTTTCTTTCCTTCCTGAACTTATATTTATCACGTTTATGTAGATTTAAAATAATAATTCACGTAAACAATGTGCCGTAATTGGTCAATCTTTTTAATCCCAACTTGCCTTTTGTCAATCACGGTGGGTGTGAAAAATATCGCCTGTAATAAAGGATGACATATTTAACTCAAAAAATTGTTTGCAAACCCAAGCTATCTGACACAATTACTTCTGAAAGATAACTGTCAATGTTGAGTGAATACGCATATTTGTCTGCGGAGATATTGAGTATCTCTGTCTTACGAAAGTCGACAGACAATGCATCGAAAGTGCGTAAATATTTAAATTATTGTAATAATTATATTGTCCAATGTTCGAATTTCGCAAATGCAAAAAAATGATCTAGATTTATATCAAAAAGTTCCGAATGTTGTGTACCCGAAACACAATTGCCGTCTGCTATATTTGGTGTACCGCAAGGTTCAGTTGTGAGACCTCTCTTTGTTGCGTATTATGCTTTCTTTTATATTTAATTTTATTATTTTGTACGGATAACACAAACAACCGGAATATTACGGAAATGCACATTATTAATGACGAAATCTTGAATATCAAAACGAGTTTCTTGTTCGCAGCAGGAACGTAGAATCTGTATATTCTACGTTCGTGTTCGCAGCGTAATTTACGATTGCCTCTAATTTTTCAGTTTCTGCCAACGTCCATGCTTTCCCATTTATTTTTTTTCATTTTGCCAAATAAAGTTATTTTTACTGCAAAGTGTTTTCTATATCAAACGTAAAGCAGCAGGTGTTATGAGATCAAAGAATGCCGCCGCGATGGCCGGTTTCTTTGATCTTAGTGAGCACGTGGTATTAAAAAGAAAAAGTTTGAGACATTGACAATAGATTGATATTTTGGATTATTAGATCATAAGTTTGGAATTGTTAAAGTAAGTTTGTTTTTTTAGATTTATTGTGTTGCCGGGGTTGTGTTACTTGATCCTAAAGTATGTTAGTTTGTTGATAGCGGCATCGTAATTAAAACGATTTGGGCGTCGGAAAGTTTCGAAAAACATCAAATTACAATTATTTTTCTATTTTTTATTGACAATTTAAAGTTAATCAGTAAAAAAACATAACAAATATTCAAGTCTCGACCCGAATGTGGACACCGCGAAACACCGTGACCAGTCACCGCGATTCGCGGTGACGATGGTCACCGCGACCGGACACGCTAATTCGCGGTGACGGGTGACTCAGGGGGGCATCTGGGTGACCAAATTTGCGTGGTCACGATGATTGGAGATCGCGGTGATGGGTGACAATTGGAAAAAACACCTTGCGTGTACTGTAACCATCAAATTGAATGTGCTCTGCAGGGTTCCCGCTGTCGGTCGCCAATGGCGCCAAATGCGAAGAAGGCGGAGCTAATTAGACGCTATCTGATAACGCGCACGTGGCCGTCTCGGTCGTGATCAGAGGTGTTAATTGATAAACAATCATAAAACGAAATATGATAGACCTCGGCGAATTTATAATACGTTGTTTGTAACACGGATTTAATTAGCGTTGCTTGGTTGACACGACGCTGTGTATTGTTACTTTGTAATTCGGGCGATCATAACACAATTCATGTATACCCGTTATTCCGATAATCACGTGTCATAACAGACTTATAATTTCGGCATTGTTTTTTTGGGTCGGTAATTAAATTATTGACTTACATGGTGCAATCTCAAGGTGCAAATTGTCCTTGACGTAAATTTTTTCTCTACATGAATATATCTTTGGCAATATTCGGCGCCTTCAAAACCTTCAGTATTCGTTAATACTTATCAATACTTATTTTAAACCATTGAACATACTTTTGGACACATTTTGTTTAATTTAAAACTGTTTAAATCGTTAAAATCGAAAGAAACATTAATGTACGAAAATAAGTTCACGGACATGCGAGGTCGCGAAAATATGTGTCAAACGAGGAATGCTAACTGTTACTTTCATTTTTTGGGTTCATGTTGCTGCAAAACACGAACAGAAAATTATGATATGCAATCCTAGAGTATCTGTGCCATAACCATTGAAGCCTCATCCTGGCTCCAGAAAATGAAATTTTGACCCTTGAAAATTTACAAAAATGTTTGAAATAAATTTCGCATCATTTAGATCTATATACAGTGTTTGCTATCATGCAATCAAATCTTAACTAAAAGTGGTATGACTCCTCTCTCCTCCAGTGTGTTCTGTAGCCTTTGAAGACTAGTGGCTCCAACTTTGGAGCCATTGGCGCAAACTTTTTCTGATTGGCGAATTTGTTGGCGCAAACTAAAATTGACCCAGAGGGAACCCTGCTCTGTATCTCAATATAAACAAGGTCTCACGCTGGTTATTAATTATTTTTTGTTCAGTTTGTGATAGTAAACTTCGAGCAAATGCAAATTACCGGCTATTGTCACTAGTTTACAAATGAAGTAGGGGTCACTGAAATAGGTTCGACTGAGTATCTGTAGTGCAAAACAGGGGTGTCTATGATAAACAGCACAATGTAATTTTGTTGGAGTATTTTCCACTTTATCATACATCACACAAGTAAAGGACTAATAACACAATATTTAGTAATTCATAAAGATAATAGGTCTTCCCCAACAGATTTGGTAATTCTGCCTGAAGTATTCTTAGGGTCACTGAAACTGGTCCTTCGAGGATATATCAAAATCCTACTGAGAACCCAGGACACTAATCAGTAGTTCATTACAGCATACATCTCTATTTGATATTTCTTCATCAATATGCCCATATCTGGAGGTGGACAGGGAGACAAACCCCCTTATAAGCTCATCTGGCTCTGCCAGGGTGAGTTTTGCGATAGATAATTGTCCGTTGTCAACATTTTGCTTTAAATGACATCTCCTCTTAAACCACAGGGCCAATGTTGATCAAACTTGGCAGGCATGTTACTTGCATTCATGAACCTCTATCAAAAGTGTTCAAAAAATTGCATTCAATGCAGATCTTTGGTTGCTATGGCCACAATTAGGAAAAACTTAAAAAATCTTCTGCTCTGAAACCACAAGGCCTTAAGCTTAGATATTTGGCATTGCCCAGTGGACCTCTACCAAAATTGCTCAAATTATGACCCCTGGGTCAAAATTGACTCCGCATGGGGGTGTCACTTGATTTTACATAGGTTTCTATAGAATTTACTTTAAAAATATTCTTCTCCAAAACCACAAGGCCTAGAGCTAAGATATTTAGTATATAGCATTGTCTAACGGACCTCTAACAAGTTTGTTCAAATCATGCCCCTTGGGTCAATATTGGCCCCACCTAGGGGGTCACTTGTTTCGCATAGACATTTATAGGAAAACCTTTAAAAATCTTTTTCTTTGGAACCACAAGGTCTAGAGCTTAGATATTTAGTGTGTAATAGTGTACAGTGGACCTCTTCAAAGTTTGTTAAAATTACATGCCTGGGTTCAATATTGGCCCCACCCAGGGGGTCACTTTATATAGGGAAACCTTTAAAAGTCTTCTCCTCCCAGGGCTTTTTCTCCCTATCACCAGGGGCCGTTACCAATCGAAAATAACCTTCATTTTTCCCAATTCCCCCCCCCCCCT
>JAFMSR010000008.1:28762301-28882873 GCA_022818135.1 Saxidomus purpurata
CTACTATGAAAAACCTATTGGCCAGGCAAATTATGATGGCACCCGTGCCAGTCATTGTCAACATCAGAAAATGGGAATTTTTAGCAAAAAAAGAGAAATGTTTGTAGTATGTGAATTGGCAAAGCCAACATTAAATTCAATGATCTGTTGATAAACTTTCAAATTGGTGAGAAGTTTAGACATTGGAAAAGTAAGTTAGCCGTAATACCAACATGAGACACTTGATACTATCACAGTATGATTTTTTTTTTACTTTTGATTTCAACAGAAAATGTCAGATTTTGAATATTGATGAAACAAAGAAACAGAACTTAATATTGCATAGTAAATAAGTCAACTGTTTGACTTTTATGTCTGTAACTTCGCTCCAGTACAGTTTGAGGACTTTTATGTCTGTAACTTCGCTCCAGTACAGTTTGAGATTTGAATGAAGGTAGATGACTCATGTGATAGTCATTTTCTCTCAATCTTACTGATTACTTCCCTTGCCAAAAATGGTCTAAAGAATCTAAAGATAATTTAGTGAGTGCATTTATTGTCTCAGATGTCAGTGGTGACCATACAAAATGTATATATGACTGTCGCTAAAATTCCTTTGTGGATTACCGAGAATATAATATTGACCCTTCAAAAATTTTACCCTGATTGTACTTTTAAACCAAACTGGTCAGAAAGCTGGCTTGTTTTGAATTACTTATGCATACCTGAAATACATTTGTACTGTACCTGTTATGCCAATGTTTCAAAAATTTTGAGAGCTTTTGTAAAAATTAAGTTTTACTTAATCAGAACCTGTATACATGTGACATAAATGATTGTGTTTCCTTTCTAAACCCCAGTGAGTCAGGTTTTCTGAAATGTTTGAGACACAATGTATCACCTAGTAAAAAATGATGTAAGTCATGCTTTATAATGCTCGTCCATTCTTTGACTATAGCAGACTTAGCCAGATGTTTTATATATCCAAAGTCTTTGTTCATTTCAAATGTGTCCTATTGAAATACATGTACTACGCTATTTAACTCAAACTATTTAAGAATCTTGAAAAGATCCACAGGGACTTCAGGTAATACATTTACAGGAAAGTCAGGGCAGCTTAAATGGCTTATAGTAGCGTTTTATGAACTCTCCCTCTTCCTGGAATATTTTTCAACTTTATATCAAGGCAAAGGCCATGCTTTACTGATCAATGTAAATATAAACTAGGTTAATTAGTCTTTTATCGTTATTGGAACAAAAACTAAAATGACTGAAAACCTCTGTGACTGATTATATGGTTTCTACACTGAAATATTGATCGGCTGGAAGTGTATATCTAATGTCTTGTGAAAGAGATGTCATTGATTTCTCTATAGAGTTATAAAAATAGATTGTGTCACACAGTGATGGGCAATAAATGAAAAAAGTAGGGAAATTGAGTTTTAGTACTGACATAGGTGGACTTAATAAGGCCTTTGGGCATTTCATGATTAATTGCGATGTTGTTTTTCAGAGGAAATGCTGTGATTGCATTCTCAGAGAGGCCAGTTGTTAAATTAAAGTTTTATTCTCCATAGAACTTAAATTTACACCAAATGAATATATACTAGACCACTTATCATAATAATATTTGTGTATGTGACTGAATTTTTTTTTAGGGACATCGGCCCTCTTCTGAAGCCCCTTTAAAGTTTTGTTATGGTAGTAAAAATCTGCTGTATAGCTCCTGTGTATGTTTTTTGTCTGCCCTTACAGATATACCCTTAGTTAAGTAAAAAGCTTGACTTAATTAAGTCAAGCCTAGTTTAAATTTGTTCGAAGTTGAAGACTGACTGTGTTAATCTGTAGTCTATATCATGCTGGTAAATACAGTAAACAAATTAGGACATTGTGGCCCTGTTCTTTAACCAACATGACGTGATAACTTCGCTCCTTTGTTGATGTCAAAGTATTTATAAAAAAGAATCCATTCAAACTTTTTCCACATGCATTTATTAATTTTGTGGTTGTGAAAGTGCAAATTTGATTGGTATTGAAATCACTTGATTGACTCGTGGCATCATATTAAATTTTTCAGAACTCTTGCTGTAGGAATGCTTTTACAGCATTAGTCAAGCCTGTAAATTGGGAAAAGTGGAATTAATCAGGCTGTCACATTGAAGGACTTGTTGAAGAATTGTTGAGACATGTAGGGAATAGTGAGATTTCCCGAAAGAACACTGCGCCGACTGATACTGTCCAGAGTTAGTATAGATTCAGTGGCACGTGCGTCTTATTACGAAAAACCAAAGGCTGTATAATATTCCTCTGTGGAATTGCTAGAAAATTCAGTTGTCTGACTTGAATGTCAATTACTGTGTGCTGGCACATTAGAAAAGTTTGCCTTACTTATGTGATCACTGATTTCTGGAGAAGTAGGTACATACATGTATGTAGTTCTGTTTAGAGACAAACATGCAAAAATAGGCATGTTTTAATTAAAGAAAAATGTAGTTATTATGTCTCCCCCACCTCGGGGGGAGACATGTTTTGCCCTGCCCCCTCCGTCCAGTCCGTCCGTCCGTCCGTCCCACCCCCGCCTCCGGTTCTTCCCTTCCCCCCCCCCCCCACGATAACAGAGTTCCTTTTGACCTACAGCTCTCAAACTTCATAGGATGAATGGTCTTATTGAGCAGATGATCCCTATTGTTTTTGGGGTCAGTAGTTCAAAGGTCAAGGTCACAGTGACCGTTGGTCAATTCTCGTTTCGGATGATAACTAGAGTTCCTTTTGACCTACGCCCTCAAACTCATAGGATGATTGGTCTTATAGAGCTGATGATCCCTATTGTTTTTGGGGTCAGTAGGTCAAAGGTCAAGGTCACACTGACCGTTGGTCAATTTCGTTTCCGGATGATAACTAGAGTTCCTTTAGACCTACAGACCTCAAACTTCATAGGATGATTGGTCTTATAGAGCAGATGATCCCTATTGTTTTGGGGTCAGTAGGTCAAAGGTCAAGGTCACGTGACCGTTGGTCAATTTCTCATTTCCGGATGATAACTAGAGTTCCTTTTGACCTACAACCTCAAACTGGGGACCGTCCCCCCCCCCCCCCCCCCCCCCCCCCCTCCCTCGCCCCCCCCCCCCCCCCCCCCCCCCCCGACGAAACTAGAGTTCCTTTTGACCTACAGCTCTCAAACTTCATAGGATGAATGGTCTTATGAGCAGAGTCCCTATTGTTTTTGGGGTCAGTAGTTCAAAGTCAAGGTCACGTGACCGTTGGTCAATTTCGTTTCCGGATGTAACTAGAGTTCCTTTTGACCTACGCCTCAAACTTCTAGGATGTTGGTCTTAGAGCTGATGTCCCTATTGTTTTTGGGGTCAGTAGGTCAAGGTCAAGGTCCTGACCGTTTGTCATTCTCGTTCCGGATGTAACTAGAGTTCCTTTAGACCTACGACCTCAAACTTCATGGATGATTGGTCTTATTGGCAGATGATCCCTATTTTTTTGGGGTCAGTGTTCAAGGTCAGGTCACAGTGACCGTTGGTCAATTTCTCGTTTATTTGGGGTCTAACTCAAAGGTCAGGTCAGGGGCTTTTTTTTTAGTTATTGTTTCCTGTTTGTAGCAAAAAAGATAAATAGTTTTGTGCATGTCAGTTTGTCCATTGTTTTATTTTCAGTTTAATATAATATTTTAGGTTGAGCAGGTACCTCGTCATGTGCAGAACATTATCATCACAGTTTTAACTCTCTGCAAAGCATCACTGGGAGACTGACACTTCCTGAAAATTTCCACTGCTTTTACATAAAAAAATACTGAGATAGTCCATACCTTATTTATTTGGCTCCCCTGTTTGATGTGATTGACCAATTTACATGTATAATCTGATATTTTGCAATATCATACCCCCCAAGGACCATTTAAAAATATCCTGTTGGTTTGCACAGTAATATAATTAAAACAAGGATAGTCCAGTTTCTTTCCAGTGGACCTTGATTTGCTCAGAAGTACATGTTAAATACTGGCTTTGTTCAGAGAACGGATCAGACAGTTTGACACATCAAAATTGGTGGGCATATTAAAATTGCACTATCCATCTATCTGTGTGTCCGCCTGTAACCCTGTCGTGCATTGAAGGATTTTTAAATAACTTGGCACAAATATTCAGCACATGGAAGTGACATTTCATGCCCAAGTCCCTTGTCCTTACCTTGAAGGGGCAAGGTCACGCTTAGAGGTGTTACATTAAGAATCCTAGATCCTGGAGATAAAATGACATGCGCAAGTACGGCCCGTCCACTTCTTGAAGGTCAAGGCCACAGACCACATTGTTACTTACAATTATTTTGATAGTGATAACAATGAAGCTTGGATAGTCATTCTAAACCTTGAATTAGTAGCATCTAGACAGGTCACATAGGCTTCTCATTTACGTCTTATTTAAAGGATAAACTCAGTTTACGACAGAGGCTTCATTACCAGTAATTGAAAGATTTTAAATGTGCTACTTTTACTAGTTCATTTGTAATTGTATATTACATATATGCAAATGAAATGAAGGAAATGCAAATTGAGCTGTAGTCTTAGAGCCCTCAGTCTCATTACCTCCAGAAAATTATTACAAGTTATATTCTGCTCTCTGTCATTACCGTATCAGTTCCTGAAAAGCACCTGCTTTTAACGCCAATCTTACGGTAATGTACTAGGTATGTAAAGATTCATTGAAGTTATGCAATACCAGTAAATAAGTTCATAGGATACTGATTTAGCAATAATATTGAATAATGATGTGCAAGCAATTAACCATGTTATTCAAGTAGCAGATCATGGTATTAATTCTAGCTATGAATCATGATACTAGATCAGCAAGTAATTATTGATCGTAATATTTATATAAAAGAAATAATTTGAATTTGGATAAAATGTGACAATTCAAACAGAGCATTGTCATGTTCAAGTAATAAATAGTAATGAAATAGATTGAAATAGTAAATCATAAAAATGTTTAAATGATTTAATAAAAGCCCTAAGTTGATTTAGTAATAGTAGACTGTACAAAATTAAGCACAAATCAAAGAAAAATTCTAGCAAAGGGTTCGTGGTTGAAGGTGTAAGCTCAGTGGATACGACATTAATAATTGAAGACTGGTTAGCAGGATATATTGTTCCATAAAAACCAAGATGTGACATTAACAATGTCCAAGGATCTCTAGGATTACAAAGTCTTAAAGGGACCGACACAAATTCTGCCAAGCTTCCTGTTTCTTTAGAATACCTATTTTTGTGTGCACTTTCGGAGAAAAGGCGATACAGTCGGGGATTGCTTTCTTTGTTGGTCTGTCACCAAAACTTAATGTTGGCTATAACTTTGCAATTTCTTATTATGATTTCGTCATGAAACTTTACAATTGTATTGCTTATGACAAAAGGGTCGTGATGCTGACACATTTTGTAGGTCAAGGTTGTATTTGACAGAGTTATTCCCCTTTTTGTACTTGGTTTTTGTCACAAAAACTTAATGTTGGCAATAGCTTTGCCATTTCTTAAGATTTCTTCATCAAACTTTCAAATTGCATTGCTTTTGACAAAAGGATCGTGATGCTGCTAAATTTTGTAGGTAAGGAATATTTGACAGAGTTATGCCCCTTTTTGTACTTAGTTTTTGTGTTGACTATAACTTTGCCATTTCTTAAGATTTCTTCATCAAACTTTCAAATTGTATTGCCTATGACAAAAGGGTCGTGATTCCTCCAAATTTTGTAGGTCAAGTTAATATTTGACAGAGTTATGCCCCTTTTTGCACTCAGTTTTTGTCACAAAAATTATTGGTTATTCTGACAAAGTGTAAGAGGGCGACACAAGTGTTTTACTGAACACCCATCTAGTTAGATATGATAATGTTATTCATTCGAAACTGCATTCAGTTTTCAATGATCCAATTGTTCAAACAGTGTTGAAAGTCACTTTTTTGGTCCAATTAAGATAAAATATTATCTTTGACGGACTTTGACTACATTACCATACTACGCAGTAAGAGTATGTAACATCAAGGGAAGTAACTCACTCCTGATATTACAGTGTAAGTCTTGGTGCAGAATACCCAAAATTTACCCATCAAATGGGACAGCCCTCACTTAATATGAATTAAGGCCTGAAAACTCTCACTACTGGTCTTGAAGAAGTTCAACATGATTATAGTTTTCAAGCTTTTTTTGGTATCTAATTACTTCCAAGGTGTTTTTTCCAATTGTCACCCATCACCGCGTCTTGCATCTGACCGATAATTTGGACCTATGGATGCCCCTTTGTCACCCGTCACTGAAAATGAACTTGTCAGTCTGGTATAGTATAATTATATCTCCGGAAAAATATTGTCAGTTCAAGACAAGGTATCGGACTGGAAGTCTTGAATATTTTTAGTTTTTTTACTGATTACCTTAAATTGTCAATAAAAATAGAAAAATAATTTATTTGATGCTTTTTATGAAACTTTGGCGCCCAAATGTTTTAATTACGTTGCTATCAACAATCTAACATACTTTAGGACTCAAGTAAACAACCCTGGCAACACAATAAATCTTAAAAAACAAACTTATTTAAACTGTTCCAAACTTATGCTAAAATCCAAAATATCAATCCTATTGTTAATGTCTCAAACTTTTTGTTTTCACCAGTAGCTCACTAAGCAATGTAATATGCCAATGAAATATTTTTTAAACTAATAAAACCTGCTGCTTTACGTTTGATTTATAATGCATGTATGCAGGTATAGATTTCTTTATTTGGCAAATGACCAACTAAATGGGATTGCCTGGACGTTGGCAGAAACTATATTTAGCGCCAATCAAATTACGCCAATCAGAAATAAGTTTACGTTCCAGTGGCTCCAAAACTTGGCCGCTTTGATCTTCAAGATTGCCTACATTAATAATGTGCTTTGGTAAGATTCCGGTTGTCCGTGTTATCCGTACAATTATTAAAATTAATGATAAAGCATGTCATACTACGCAAAAAGTGTATGTTCACATCTGAACCTTGATACACAAATTTAATGCATGTTGTAAATTTTAAAAGGGTCTAAATAACATTTTCCCTGTGAGACTTTTTTTATGGTCTAGGTCATTTTTTTGCATTTAATTCTAGACTTGGACAATATAATTATTATAATTTAACTATTTACGCATGTTCGATGCATCATCCATGAGACTTCAAGACATAATAGTAGACAAATTTGCTATTCACTCAACTTGACAGTTATTTTCAGAGTAATTGTGTCAAATAGCTTGGGTTTGCAAACAATTTTTTGAGTTAAATATGTCATCCTTTATTACAGGTTATTTTTTCACACACCGTGATTACAAAAGCAGTTTGTAATAAAAAAAATTTGACCAATTACGTATTGTTTACCTGAATTATTATTTTAAATCTACAGTGTTAGATAAATATTAAGTTCAGAAGGAAAGAAAACGTTTGAAACAATTGTACATGTATCTAAAAATGATGATTTTTATGCAAAGTAATATTCGGCAGATGGAAAAAAATACCGTCCAGAACTAACTATGCAACAGATTAAAAAAAAATGTATTCACATATATTGATGTATTCTAAATTTTGTATACAAAAAATATAAAAAAATAATTGTAAAATATTTATTTAAGTCGAGTAATGACACGTGATTCATCGGAAACCGGGCATACATGATACATGAATATATCTTTGGCATCGTAAATGGTCGCAATGGCAGTGAGTGACCAAAACTTTTTAGGGTGACCTGTCACGTGACAGGTCATCCCGAATGAATTCGTCCGGTGACTGGGTTACATTTGAACAACACCTTGCGTGTATTATAATTACTTCTTTGTGTATAATTCATGGATATGATGTATTATAGACTATGGATAATGTTGTGATATCAAATAATTCATTCTGGTATTGTATAATTATATCTCTGGAAAAATATTGTCAGTTCAAGACAAGGTATCGGGCTGGAAGTCCTAATATTTCCAGTTTTTGTAATTCCCTGCTGAGAAAAGCCATTTCTATGAAGTGTCAAGTTAGTGCTTGCTATTGTTTGTTAAATTTCGACATGGCAAATTGCCGTCTAAGAGTAATATTTCATGTTTGTCGCTTTGCCACAGAAATTTATGCCCAGTAATTCACAGTATGGTTTCACCATAGCATAGCAAAGTAATATGCGATTAATATTTTTAAACTAAGAAGTTAGTATGCTTTATAATGGATGTATGAAGGATATGGATTTCTCTATTTGGCTGCTTTCTGGTGAAGAAGTTGGCTTACAAACTCAGCCTCAATAGTAAAAGGCTAGCTACAAGTCTGTCCACCTAGAATGGGATGAATTATTAAGCAAGACACTACCACTTTATGATATATTGTGCCTGAAATATGATGTATTGTGCCTGAAATATGATATATTGTGCCTGGAACAGGAGACTCAATGGTAGAAATTAGTGGTATAAATTTTGGCTCAAATGCTAATATTAAAGAAGAACATTAGCTGCTGTAAGCTATGCAGTTTTATGTATTGAATTCTTAATGACATTCTATTCATGTTTATGCATAGTACAGATGGCTGTGTTTGAACATTTGCATCTTTTTGTCTGTAAGATAATGCCACACAGGGCTTTTTGTGGAGGAATTTACATATTATGACAATATTGAGACTGGAAGTGAGAAGGAATTACTGTACACTTTGTTGTTGGGGTCGGCAGTTATGGGTTTGAATCTTGACTGTGGAAGTCTGAGACTTTCACTTCACAGTCTTTTCTTTCGGCGTGAGTACTGGCGAGAAGTCAGTGGACCAGGAAGCAGTCATGCGGAGTAGTTAATATGGTGTAAGAGCAAGAGTCATCATACAATGAATCAATGTTGATAGGAAACAAAAGTTTTAGCACGCATTTACAAAGCTTTAGTTTATGGTCCATCTACATGGTTAATTTAATGTAAGGTGTGAATCATACAATTTAAGTACAAATCAAAATTTTACTTCACCAATGACTGATAAAGAAATCCTTTAAAATGTTATAGATGGGCAGGCTGATCATGATCTGTACTGACCGCAAAAGCAGACTTGTTTGCTGCAAGCACTGGTAAAGGGTATTATCATGCTTCGTTTTGAAAAGTGTTTCAGTGTGCTTTCGTTTTGATCCTGTTTTCATGTTGAGTTAATCTTTGTCCAGTGTATTATTTAGCTGACCACTCCTGGCCAGCTTTCTTTTATAAAGGTGCCTATTTAGGTCTCTCAGCGCAAGATATATTACCAATTTCGAAGCAACTTTTTTCCTAACGTTTGGCATTTCCGAGACGCCAATATTGAGTGCACTTGTCAGTCTTCATTTGGCTTACCATACTTGGAACAGCTTCCTATTTTTAAGAAGCCTTTTCACAATTTGGCCAACTAAGCACAAGACTGGCTTTGAGAGTTATTTATTTGTGAGAAATCAAATACAGATGTCAACTTAGGCTTCTTGGCTATTGGAAGTGTTCTGATTCAATTTTATGTGTTAATAGGATTTCCATTCTGAATGTCGGGAAAGTTGTGTAATGTAGGAAGTGATGGAGAAACTTTAACTGATGCGTTAACTCTTAGAATTAATACTATGAGGGTCTGTTTCGGAATAACTGACATAGAAGGCAGTTTAGCAATTTCAACTGAATTTGTGATTTAACTGTTTCTCTCCACATCAATTGGGTCTTGTCTATTTAGTGCTTAGACTCATGTTATCGCCAGTCTTTGGAATTTGGTAAATTCATTGGAATTTAAAGTAATCTCCTCCTTTAAGGGTGTTCGCTGGGCATAAGGTGCAGCAGGTATTCATATGTCCATCCGTACATTCATTCATTTTACCAGGTATATGTGCCTTCATTCTATCTAATTAATTTACTTATTCATTTGGTAGGTGTAACAGTTCTATAAAGAGAGTTCTCCATGCATGGTCATTTGACATACATTTGTTTTTAAAACGTCATGGCAGCTGATTAGACCTGACTGCAATTTTCCCAGTTATATACCACCCCACGTAGAGCCAAATAAACTGACGTCAGTTTTTTTTACTCACCCGAGCACAAAATGGTCAATGGTGTACTTATGTGATGACCGAATGTCTGATGTCTGTTCTACATCCTCTACAAATGCTTCAAAAGACATCTCCATAACCACTTGGACAAATTTTATTACATTTCTCAGGAATAATCTTTTGATGGTTCTCTTTTAAATCTGCTCAAACCATTTTGCTCCTCTTATGTCCATAAAAGAGCTAAAAACAAATTTTTATCGGACATCTTCTCCTAAACGAATGGTACATTTTAAAAATAATTTCACACAAATGTTCCTCTAGTGACACTGTAACAAAATTGCCCAAACTGTTCCACTCTGTTGCACCAGATGACCACAGGAGCTAATATTAGAAAAATCTTTCAATACATATGACTTCTAAAGGGATGGTCCAGTTTTGGAATAGTTTCTTAAGTGACCTTTAGAGCAATGGTTTCCAGGTGAGTGTTAAAGGGCCATTATTGCCCATTTCTTGAAGGAGAAAGTACTTATTGTACATAATTTTAGGTTCAATGTCATATTAAAACCTGGCCTTACAAGTTTTTCAAATTCACTTAAATTTCACCCAATATCTGTTTTCATCTTTCCTAAGATATGAGCGCTGTTTCTTAAAATTCAACTGTCACCAACATAATATATCACACAGCATTACAGCAAACCATATGCATTTTTAATAGCATCGCAGCAGAGACATAGAGTCACTTAGCTTGCCGGTGGATAATGTCTGTGATAGTAAATTATACCATATTGATTGTTGGATGATTATTATACAAACAGGAAAATGATGGTGGCGAATTGCTATGATTGGAAAAGTAAGCCATTCAGGCAAGGTTATTGTAACTTTAAACCGTCAGCTTTGCAAAAGCCATGTTTGAATATTGGAAGTCTCTGTTTTTGTGTTCACTGACAGCAGGAAAAAACGATTCTGGATTTCAAAATACAGGAAAAATGATCTCGACAAATAATATGGGAGAGTACATGCATTGTGTCACAATGTGAAATTAACGTAAAACTTCAAAATGTCGGCGTTTGTTTGACGACAGGGATCGGTATAGATTTTATGTGTAAACCTGCTTTGTGTGGAGGGAAATACAAATTTCAAACATTTGAACTGGAGTGGATAATACATTTTTCTTTTACAGTTTTAAGCATACTGGGTGTGGCATGGTTATCCGTAAGCAGATTTTGTGTATGTACATGTTCTCTGCCTTCAGTACCTGATTTGTTCACATTTTTGTCAGCTAGTAGCACACATTCAGTTCATGGATTCAGTTTACATTGAAATGTTTTGTATGCCTCAAGAATACAGTGTATTTTCTTGGGTCCTCAGTATTTATAATTGATTATTATGGATCATAAAAAATTCATCTGCCACCAGTATAGTTGACAAAATAGATACTTGTAGTGTATGAATACTGAGGGTGTAAGTGAGTTCAGGTGATCAGTTTTCGACGAGTACGGTGGCTGCTAAAGAGACTTACTATGTATCCTGGTGATGGTATTCCACTAGCTCCTGTGACGTCAGCTTGGGAACAGAGAAGTAAGTACTTTAATATGCCACATGCTATTTTGAGAAATTTGCCAAGTCATCAAGAGCACAGAGGGGAAAATCATAAGTTACAGTTCAGAGTATTGCACTGAACAGTCTGTTCCAGTATCATGCATTACAGTTTAAAGTATTGTACTTTAGAGTTTCATACTATACAGTATAGTGGAAACTTTACAGCTTTGGGTATAGTGCAAGCTAAATTACAGTTCAGAGTATTGTACTTTAGAGCATTCTTTACAGTTAAGAGTATAGTGCAAGCTTCACAGTGTAGAGTTTCATAATTTACAATGTAAAGTTTCATACTTTACAGTTTAGAGTATTATGTGCTTTACAGTTTAGAGTATTGTTTTTAACAGTTTTTTCCAGTATCATGCATTACAGTTTAGAGTAATGTACTTTAGAGCATCATTCTTTACAGTTTAGAGTATAGTGCAAGCTTTACAGTTTAAAGGTTCATACTTAACAGGTTAGAGTTTCATACTTTTCAGTTTAGAGTATAGTGCAAGGCTAGTGTTATGCAGCAAGATGTTGAGAAATTTTATTAAACTTTATTTGTCATAAATATTCTTCAAGATGGAAATATTTTATTAATTAGTAACAAGCAACTACATTTCACAAAGTTACTCGTCAGTCTGCATAAAATGCACATAAAATGCACATTTTGGAAATTAAATAAAAAAACATTCAATTTACAAAGATGACACATTTTTAGCTCGAGTTTTTGAAGAAAAGGGGAGCTAACCTACTCGTCCCGGTTTTGGCCGGTCGTTGGTGTCACACCTTGGTTAAGTTTTTCGTCCCACCCCACTTTATTTCAAAACTAAAAGAGGTATGGCTTTGAAACTTACCATACTTGTTTACTATCATAACCTCCATCTACAGACAAGAGCATATAACTCTGTCAAGGTTTAATGGCCCTTTTTATACCCCCGAAACAAAGTTTAGGGGGGTATATAGGAGTCACCCGGTGGTCGGGCGGTCGGTTGGGCGGTCTGTTGCATTTTCCTTGTCCGGAGCATAACTTGGAAACTAATAGTTGGAATTCAATACAACTTCATACAATGGTCAAGCACAATCAGAGGAAGTGCACTGCAAAAGAACAATAACTCTATCTTGACTCATTTAAGAGTTATTGCCCTTTGTTACTTTTACTTGTCCGGAGCATAATTCGAGAACTATTGGTTGGAATTCAAAACAATTTCATACAATGATCAAGCACATTAAGAGGAAGTCTAGTGTACAAGAACCATAACTCTATCTTGACAAATTACAGAGTTATTGCCCTTTGTTACTTTTCCTTGTCCGGAGCATAACTTGAAAACTACAGGTTGGAATTCAATACAACCTCATACAATGGTCAAGTACATTTAGAGGAAGTGCAGTGCATAGGAACCATAACTCTACCTTGACTCATTACAGATATTGCCCTTTGTTACTTTTCCTTGTCCAGAGCATGATTGAAAATACTGGTTGGAATTCATACACTTCTACATGGTAGCACAATGAGAGGAGTGGTGCGGAACCTAACTCCTCTTGTCTAATTGTTATTGCCCTTTGTTACTTTTCCTTGTCCAGAGCATGATTTGAAAACTACCAGTTGGAATTCAATACAACTTCATACAATGGTCAAGCACAATGAGAGGAAGTGCAGTGCAAAAGAACAATAACTCTATCTTGACTCATTTCAGAGTTATTGCCCTTTGTTACTTTTACTTGTCCGGAGCATAATTCGAGAACTATTGGTTGGAATTCACTACAACTTCATACAATGGTCAAGCACATTAAGAGGAAGTCTAGTGCACAAGAACCATAACTCTATCTTGACAAATTACAGAGTTATTGCCAAGAACAATATCTCTTTTTAGTTTGTTTGCAAGGTATTCTGTTACTACAAACTTCCTCAGTTTATAAAGCAGTCTTTCGGGGGTATTAATCACATTTAGTGATAGCTCTAGTATACTCAGAAAATACATTGAATATGGGTAAAATCCACTTACTGCCTTAACCCTTTGAGATATTGCTTTGAAACTTTGAATGCTTGTTTACATCATTACCCCCATCTGTAGGCAAGAGAAGGTAAAAATAAAGGCCCCTTTATTGACTTAGAATCTTGGTTAAGTTTTTCTTACCAGTCCACTTTGTAGCTCACCTGGTAACATTTTCAGCCCAAATATCCTGGAAATATGTCAGAAAGGTTGTTTCGATGATTTCTAGCCCAAGTTCGAATATGGGTCATCTGGGGTCAAAAACTAGGTCACAGAGCCCAAATATGGAAAAACCTTGTTAACACTCTAGATGTTACATTTTCAGCCCAGATATCCTTGAAATTTGTCAGAAAGATTGTTTCGATGATTTCTAGCTCAAGTTCGAATATGGGTCCTCTGGGTCAAAAACTAGGTCACACAGCCCAAATATGGAAAAACCTTGTTAGTTCTCCCAAAAAAATTCCCACCCCAAACACTGACAATTAAGGCGAAAAGGTTGTTTTGTGATTTCTAGCTCAAGTTCGAATATGGGTCATCTGGGGTCAAAACAGGTCACAGAGCCCAAATATGGAAAAACCTTGTTAACCTCTAGAGGTAACATTTGCCCAAATATCCTGGATTTGTCAGAAAGGTTGTTCATGATCACACTTTACTAGCCTTTTACTAAACTGTTTGAGATATTAATTTGAAAGTTGGAATACTTGCTTACCATCATGATCCCCAAACTTGGGCTGGAGAAGGTAATTCTGTCAAGCATTTTATTTGAATTATGTCCCTTTGCCTTTCCCCATATCGGCCTGCCTTCGATTGACTAATTTTGTATTCTGCAATTTGATTGGTAACAGGAACCAAAATCGACCAATCAAATTGCAGTTTACAAATTGGTGTCGGAGCGTTTAATCCCCCCAAAAATTCCCCGGCAACAGGTCTCGCACGTATATATCAGGATTACGGCGTTGGCACAAAATAAAATATTTCTCCAACACTGTAAACCGCTAGATTGATCGCTCTATTGGGCTTTTCACTCGTGGCGCAGTTCCTACATACGGTTTTGACACAGATTCGTTCCATTTGCAGTTCGATTGCGGAAAATCATTTCAAAATATTTAGAATCGAACTATATGTTGTTGTGGAGTATTCATTTAGCTGCAAGTAGCGTGGTTGTTTACTGAAATCGAGCAGGGATTTTTTTTAGTTTATGGTAGAAAAAGTGTTTGATGGTTAATTTTGAGATTATGTCATACTATTTACAGTGTAGAGTATGTTACTTTACAGTTTAGAGTATAGATCTTTACAGTTTAGAGTATTGTACTTTAGTGTTTTATACTTTACAGTTCCATTCTTTACAGCTTAGAGTATAGTGCAAGCTATATAGTTAAAAAAGTATCATAATTTACAGTTTAGAGTGTGGAACTTTACAGTTCAGAGTATAGTTCTTCACAGTTTAGAGTATTGTACCTTAAGAGTCTTATACTTTAAAGTTTAGAGTTTCATACTTTAAAGTTTAGAGTATAGTACTTTACAGTTACGATTATGTCTAGTACATTTATTATCAACTAGATGTCTGACCTCAAAGTTGCTATCAAATTTTATGCCTACAAGACTCATTTTGTTCTAAATAAATATATGTAGGGCTTCTTCTTTTGGTAAGACTTTCTGGGATGATGCCACTTTCCATGAATGAAGCCTGGGGTCATAGTACATCTTTCCTTGTTTGTGTCTGGACAGAGCTGAATAATTGCAGTTTTAAAGCTACATTGTACCTTCTGCAGGAAGTAGATGATCTTGCTAAAAACATTCCCCTAACCCTTTGGCACGAAACTATCATGAAACCAATAACATATTGTAAGAAACATGCCGCTCTTATGTGTCATTTATACAGGAAACACTGCTGTATGTGCCAGAGCAATTTTCTCTGGAATTGATTAGAAAGGATAGTCTTCCATTATTTAAAATGCAATTAGTTAATGAGAAGAAGTCATTTGCTCTTAAATGGAAGTAGAAGCACCCCAGTCTTCTTACATTACTACTATTTAGCCACAAGAACAAATTACTGGTAATACCATGGTTCTGGTAACTAACTCTCCCCTTTATTTTTAGCTCACCCGAGCATGAGGTGCCCAGATGTGAGCTGTTGTGGTCACCCAGTGTCTTGCATCTGTTAGTTGACATTTGTTGTCTGTCCACATTTACCTTGTGAACACACTAGTCTTCATGAAACTATAAATGGTCATAATGTATGTCTGCGTGAAATCTTGGATTAGTTCGAAACTGCATCATGTTGGTCAAAATCTAAGTCACCTGTTGAAGTAATAGATAAACCTTGTTAACACTCTTGAGGCCACATTTGACCCCAAATCATTCTGAAAGTTGGTCAGAATGTTTGTCTCGACAATTTCTAGGCCAAATTCGAAATTAGGTCATTTAGGGTTAAAAACTAGGTCACAAGGTCAAATCATAGAAAAACCTTTTGAACACTCTGGAAGCCACTTTTTGCACCCAATCATCATGAAAATTTGTCAGAATGTTTGTCTTGATAAATTCTAGGTCAAGTTCAAAACTGGATCACATGGGGTCAAAGGCTAGGTCAACCAGTCAAATCATAGAAAAACCTGTGAGCAGTCTAGAAGTCACATTTTGTACTCAATAGACATGAAAATTGGTGAGGATGATTATCTTGATGAACTCTAGGTCAGGTTCAGAACAAGGTCACATAGGGTCAAAAACTTGAACACCAGGTCAAATCATACAAAAACCCTGCCAACACTTGGTACTCAGGTGAGCGATACAGGGCCATGATGAAAATTTGTCAGAATGTTTGTTTTGATAAATTCTAGGTCAAGTTCGAAACTGGGTCACATTGGCCTACGCAAATTTTTAATTCATCAATAATCACACCATAATTTTTTGTTTGGCCTTACTGACATAAAAGAGCTGGGTACGGGTTATTATTGAATCTGGCCCTATAAAATAGCTAAAAATCATAGTTATGCTTTTTCATAAAGACAGTACTATGATGTAAATAATTCCATGCGACTTTTGTTAGCTCGGTCTGTTGGTTTTATGGTTTTCGGATGATAACTCATGAACAACTTGACCGATTTAAATAATATTTGGTAACAGGTGCAACACATATAAAAAATACAGGTCAAGTTCGACTTTGGGGTCAGTAGGTCAAAGGTCAAGGTCACAGTGACCCTGAACAGTAAAACAGTTTCTGGATGATAACTCATGAACGACTGGACCAATTTAAATAATTTTTGGTACACAGCTGTAACATCATGAAATACAGGTCAAGTTTGACTTTGGGGTCAGTAGGCCAAAGGTCAAGGTCACAGTGACCTTGAACAGTAAAACGGTTTCCGGATGATAACTCATGAAGGACTTGACCGATTTAAATGATTTTTGGTACACAGGTGCATCATCAGAAAATACGGGTCAAGTTCGACTTTGGGGTCAGTAGGTACGCAAGGTCAAGGTCAACAGTGACCCTGAACAGTAAACGTTTTCATGAAAGACTAAGTCTGAAGACTTGACTGATTTAAATAATTTTTGATGCACAGGTGTTACATCATGAAATAGAGGTCAAGTTTGATTTTGAGTTCTGTTAGGTCTCAAAGGTCACAGTGAGACGTTTCGGAATATGTAAAAACGACTTACTTCCGACTTATGACCAACGTTTAATTCGCTGTAACATCATGAAATACAGGTCAAGTTTGACTTTGGGTTCAGTAGGCCAAAGGTCAAGGTCACAGTGATCCTGAACAGTAAAACTGTTTCCGGATGATAACTCATGAAAGGCTTGACCTATTGAAATAATTTTTGGTACACAAGTGTAACATCATGAAATACAGGTCAGGTTTGACTTTGAGGTCTGTAGGTCAAGGTCACATGACTCAGAACAGTTAAACGGTTTCCAGATGATAACTTAAGAACGCTTGGGGCTAGGATCATGAAATTTGATAGGGAGGTTAGTGATATTAACATGTTTGAAATAAACCTATTAAATTTAATAATAATCCATACTTTCCAACATTACATATTTTGTGTGCTATTAAAACGATACATTTACACAACTTATTGTTTAATAACTGAAATGTATGTCCTTGTGGCCATTCCTTTCTTATGGTTGCCATACTTCTGTGACAAAGCTGTATTGTGGGGGTATAATTCGTCACTCTTGTGACAGTTCTAGTTTTTTTCTTGGCGTTACTGACATCACTAAAAATTTCTTCATTTTATGGCTGTTTTACAATTTACCAGCAATTTATCTTGGGATGTGATACCAGTCCTAGTCTTTTGGCACAAAATATGCAGGTTCTGGGAGAATTTATAGCGGGGAAGTCTTCATGAAAGACCAAAAAGCTCTTCCAAAATAGAATAAAAACAAGGTCTACTGTGTTTTCTAATATAATTCTATGTGTGAATCACTCTAATTTCAAAGAATTGTCAACGAAATGAAAAAGCAGCTAAAAAAGTCATGGAAGCATGGTAACCGTTGTGATGTAAACAAATGTTTCTTTTGAATCAAATTCTGTTCACTCAATCAAGTGTTTCTTATGGTTTATGGTATAAGCTAACTTCTCAGTGTCATAATTATGTAAAAGACATAGAAAACCCCCGTATCCCACAGACACTTGGGTTAAGTTGTGCGATTCTTGCCCAATGGTGTCTCTCTTGTATTTTTTCCCATTATACACACTGAACCGGTTTAGTCACTCAACGTACATATTTAAAATATATATGATTTTTCACTCTATAAACCACCTTCTTGAAATGCACATAAAATTTGTATTCTTATAGGCTTTAGCATCTACCAAACTGAGTCATTAGTCTCAGTGCTATGGCCTTGATAAGATCCACTATGAATACATTTGTAGATCTGGCTGATCTCCTGGCATATGCATCTTGCATACATTGTACAACCCAATAAATTAAACAATAAAATTGTCATTAGCCCAAGGTCTCATCAGCTAAAACTCTTGTCTGCATTAAGTTTTGAACTTCATCCAATTCCTGATATAATTTCAAAGTGCCAGAATGAGCTATTGAGGTTGACTATAAGTCCATCCACAACTAAGTCCATCCACAATTCTCATCAAACCACATCTCTTGGCCAATGCTGATGAACCTTAATGGCCGGGTTTGTTCGTTAAATGCATAAAAGCTTCACCAAAGATGTTCAGTGGAATTTCATTCCATGCAGAATTCCTGATTCCATGGCAGCATGAAGGAAAAACTTGAAAATTGTTTTCTTGTTATGCATTCAGTGAGTTTGGAGGAGCAATGGTTGGGATATGAATCACCTTCAGTGATAGCTCCAGTTTCGGTAAAAATGTGCTCTAAAAGTTCTTCTGTGATTGAGTTTTCAGACTTCGATTAACAATGACGTGGTAATGGGTGATAGAACATCATTCACATCCAGATGTCTCGGAATTTGATTGATTTTTGACAGAAGCTGATTGCCTCCATAAACTTCATTTGTCCATATACAGTATACAACAAAAGGATATTGCTGAAAAATTTGATTATTTCATTTACATTATGATTAAGCTGTGTCTATGGAATTGGTGTGTGGTGTAGAGGCAACTTGTGCTCATTCATTGTAAATAGGCTGACAATTATTGCAATGAAAATGGACTTTATTTTGGAATAAAAACTTGATTGTATTTTGTGGGTTGTTTTATCGTTGGTACTACAAATGGTCTAGTGCTTGAGTGATTTGGGAACTTTTCCATCAGTTTTTATGGCGTTGGTCTCTAGGGAGCCATTTTATGTATATTGGAAAGGCGTTTTTGTAGACATAAATAGCTAATTGAAATGTGATTTTAGTATGATTCTACTGTGACCTGTGATGTAGCTACTATTGCAATTCACATTTATTCTGACCACAGTTCTTATTCAGCGTGAAGAAATTAGAGGTAAGAATTTGTACTAAGGTTTCAGTTGACATAATTACACATTATATGTCACAATATGGTTTAAAATGTTCAAAAAGTTGTAGCATATCAAATTGCTCAGAAAGGTGTGTGACATCATTCTAATAAAAAAAAGTGTATTGAATGGCTTTTAGGATGTTGTCACATTACTTTTTAAAAACATTAACAATGAGGATGTTTAGAATGTGTCTATTAGGCACACTGCAAATTGGATTTTTCTAGAGCCTTTTGGCAGGGTGTTGCATCCTGCACTTTTTTCTTCCCTATTAGAATTTTGACTTAAATTGTTCCTAAATTGAGTGACTAGGGCACTTGGTTAGAGATTTTGATGTGATGCTTTTAATCAATCAGAAGAGTTAATGTAATATATAAAAACGTTTGTCTTTCTCTGTTAGTGGATGAAGGACGGAGGCGTGAATCCAGTCAAAGGTAGTTTTGTATTTCTGACTGTCATAAGTTTTGTTAGTCTCAGTATTATTTTCTTGCCGACATGTAAATTTTGAAATAAATAACCATTATGTCACTTGTCATAAAATGTATGTGCAAAATACACACTATAGAAAATATGACTAATTTTAAAGACAAACTGCGGACAAGTAGAAAAACAAATATTTATACCTTTCGGGAGTCAAACCTAAACGTCAGGTCACTCACGTAATCATTATAGAGTTATAGACTTAGACTGTGAAGTTAACCACTGAGCTATAGATGAATCGATTGAGAAGAGGTGAATGACCCAATAGTATGCAAAATTCAAGGGTTCAACGCAAAAGAATCATAAGTTATATAAAATAAAGAAGGACTTACTACTGTTTTGTGTTGAACCCTAGATTGATGGTCTATAACCTTAAATCTGCAGGTGCCAAATGATTTTTCCTTTGGGACCAGTGTAGATCATGATCAGGCCCTGCATATCACCATGATCTGGACAATTTTCTACTCAGTCAGGTGTTATCACTGTTAGTTCATGTTTCAGGGGCTCCAGAAACATAATTTACTTTGAAAACATTTAGTTCAGCCTAACCTAGAAAACGAACTTTGTTATTAAAATCGTCCTCTGTGAAGTGTAACTTTCCTTGGCAAGCTTTATGCTTGCATGTCATGCAGCATGCAATATGTATGATAACATTTAGAGTTAATTGTTCTCCACTATCAGGATACCGCTGGTTCAACAAATAATACTTCTGATAATCAGGAACAGATCAATAGCCTGTTACAATCTTGGTGACATTATTGTTCATATAAATCATGCTGTTGCAAGGTCCAGCAGAAAAAAACTTGATAATTAGTATGCCAGTGTCGCTAATGTAGCGTTAGACAGTAACAATTCACAAAGCCACCACTAAAGTCAAAGAATTGACAGGGGATAGTTGGAATGGAGAATCGGAATGCTGGATTTATGGTGCTTTCATTGCAGTATGATGTCCTTGTCTTCCTTTGGATTTCAATGAGTTTCTCGGAATTCCCTGCTCATGTATTGTGGTTCAATTAATCATTGGTGACCTGGGTTCATACAGGACATTGCTGTTGGATCAAATAGGGCTTACGGCCTAATTACAGACCAGATCTATGGAAGATCAATAAGCTTAAATACATTTAATGTACACAAATATTTTGTTCTGCCAGAAATTTTTTCTTTTGGATATAATTGCCATATGGTGTTCATAGAGGAGTACAATATCAGCCAATATAGTATGATTAAGGAGTCCGCAGTAGAAGGAGATAATTACCACAGGGATTTGGATGTACCACAACTTGTTGCTCGTATTTTTTTTTGCCCATCAGTGATTGGAAGATTTTCTTACCATCGTTGAGAATTTCTTAGAAATATGATGGAGATGATGGACTGTAGGAAAGATGATATATAAACATAATGTGAGATATGAATTTAGTAATATTGTAATATTAGGTGGCGGTCAGTTATAAAACTAGAAGGCGAATATGTGTGAGATAACACATGATAAAAAGCCTTTTTTTTCTCTCAGTGCAAACAAGGTTAAAAGCAGTGATATATTTTGATTGTATGTAGACTTGAGATATCAGAGGATTAGTCGTATTCATGACTGTGCATTAAATAGATTGAGTAATATTAGAATAATTAACATAGGAAATGGAACAATTAACAGCATGTTTTATACAGTATTTTAGCTCAGTACTGCTTTTCCAGTTATTGTACTGAGGGAAGAACACACTTTATGAAACAGGTAAAAAATAACAAGATTAATTATTGCTGACTGTATACTGTATTGCTTGAAAATGAATTCCTGTTTGCAAAAATTATTCTTAATTAATCAAAATCTCAGCTTAATTAATTAAAAGCTCAGATTGTGTTATCCAGAATAGGACTATAATTTCAAGTGGCTTATATTAATCACATAGTATAGACTTTCTAAAATTAAAACAACACATTTGGAGTTTTTTTATTTGGAAAGCGCCCCCAGGGCACGTATCAATGACAGGAAGTGATCGGTTTGATGGATTTTTAAAGTTTTTATTTGTGATAGATGAATTATACATGACAGCTGTAACGTCAGGCATTGTGCAGTCACTGCAGTTTACCAGTACTGTACTTTAGTTTCCAAAGGCAGCATTTAGATGCTGCACTGATGATAGTGATTTATTAATAGATTTTCTGGAAATTTCATCATATAAACATTTGAAGTGGTGAAAAGTTCGGATTTATTTCAAGAGGAGAAGTTACCAGCGCTTACTTAAAGTTATCATTGTAATATATGTAAAGGTTTTTACTGTATTGATGTGGATTAGTGATTCATGAAAATGTATAGTGTTATACTTGGGTATTAGTGCAGTTTTCACTGCCAGTGATTGCCATGCTCACTGTCAGTTGTGGAATTAATATTGCTGTATTTGCCAACAAATGTTTGGTGGTACAACATTTTCCTGTCATAGTGCACACTACTCCAGTTTTATTGCTCTGAACTTTATACAATATTGACCTTTTTTTCTTAACATCTGTCTTTGTTATTTAGATGTTTTACTTTTGCAGATTTGTTTTGCATTTTATAGACAGATTAGAAGTAAACTGTTTAATGATAATTTTTAAATGATAATTGTAGGAAGTAATTAGCCTCAAGACATAATTATAAATTTCATTAACACTTAGATTGAGATTTCAAGTTCCTGTAGTGAGAATCCCATTTGAATGTAATTAAATATAAGGGTCATCAGAAATACTTAAATTCTTAATCAAATAATAATTTCTGCTAGAGAATTTAGGTCAGTAGGTCAAACAAACGATTGTGCAGATTGGCACTAATTTGTACAGACTATATCTCATAAAGGTGTGTTTTACTTTTGGGTCATTTGAGGTGAATGGCCGTCTCTTTCTTATCAAACAATTCTTATTCAAGTATGACCTAGACAGGTGAGAATGTTTATGGACTTTATGGGAATTAGATATTAAAGCTTACCTTTACACTAGCACTGGAGTTACGGCCCTTCAGTTGCAAGAATTTGATCAAGCATTTATCTTAAATGTACAAAATTATGATGATGATTAATCAACTAGTGCCCAGTAATACTGGACCCCTCAAATGTTTTCTTGCTATACAGTCATACAGATCTATATAAAGTTATTATAAACAATTGGGATTGATAATTGCATGGGATTGATAACATGTGAACTAAATATTTTTGTGTAAATATTACTCATTAGATATCAGTGAACTGAATTTTTCAGTGTTTAAGTAACATTCGTTCATAATAGCCTATGGATATTTACGTATTGAATCTTTGATATAAGTATGCGACTATTTTTGATATTTTTGCATTTCTTTGTAGTTCAGTACTTTATCACAGTATGTGTTAATATTATGGTATTTGAGTACATGAGATTATGATGTATATTTTATCTTGGATTAAGGAAAAGACCATGAATTTCTTGTCTATTGATAATAGCAATTATATTGACAGAGAATCTTTGTCCATAATTTGAAATTATTAATTAAATGATGTCACATTGGCAAATGATTGTCTTGATGAGAACATTATACTCTGTTATAATTACCGCACTTTTTCTAATGTGACCTCATGATTTTTCTAATCATCTGTCAACTTCATATAGGTCTCAGATACCATAGTCAGTTACCAACCCTTTTTAAGGGACAAAGTCATGGGATTTATTCCTCTGGGTCCATATAATTTTTGCCCCCCTTCCCCACAAAAACCCGAAGCATCCACTTCCCCCCCCCCCCCCCGCCCCCCCCCCCCCCCCCCCCCCCCCCCCCCCCGTGAGCGCCACACCAATGTTAAAGTTTGCGTACCACCCCAAATATTTCCATTGAGATATTGCTTTGAAACTTTGCACACTTGTTCACCATCATGACCCCAACCTGTACACAGGAGGAGGTAACTCTATCAAGCATTTTGACAGAATTATGCCCCTTTTTCTTCGACATAGAATTTATGTTAAAGTTTGCGTACCACCTCAAATATTTTCAAAGTGCATTGACATATGGCCTTGAAACTTTGCATACTTGTTCACCATCATGTCCCCAATCTCTACACAAGAGGAGGTAACTCTATCAAGCATTTTGACAGAATTATGCCCCTTTTTCAACTTAGAATTTATGTTAAAGTTTGCGTACCTCAGATATTTTCAAAGTGCATTGACATATGGCTTTTAAACTTTGCATACCATCATGTCCCCAATCTCTACACAATAGGAGGTAACTCTATCAAGCATTGTGACATAATTATGCCCCCTTTTGGACTTAGAATTTATGTTTAAGTTGGCGCGCCACCCCAAATATTTTCAGTCCATTGAGAAATTGCTTTGAAACTTTGCACCCGTGTTCACAATCCTGTCTGTAAGCAAGAGAAGATAACTCTGTGAAAATGTTTCTTGATTTGTACTTAGAAGTTCCTAGTTAAAGTAGTTAAAGTCTTGTGTGCCCTTAACTGTCAAAGTTTTGTTTTATTGGCAAGCACTAAAAAAGTCGAGCGCGCTGTCCTACTGACAGCTTTGTTTATTAGCCCTGTGATTTGAAATCTATATCTAAATTGTGCATTTGTATGTTAATACAATATTGCTTCAGGATATGTACTTTTCGTTCTGTAGTATAAATTGATCCCCGAAACAGATAAAGCAAACAGCATGGATTCTGATCAGAGGGTACTCTGATACCTCTACTGATATAGGTATCAATGTTGGTGGCAATATACACTTCTTTGAACTTAGACTTGTGATCAATTAATCTGTAATGTAGAAAAGCATGTTCATTATTGATATATTATATTTTTTTACTCATAAAAATCACTATTATTCATTTGTTGTAGTAAAAAAACACCATAAAGTGTGTTTAATGGCCTCGATATGTATGTGCCCTTAATCAGAGGACCTTTGTTACATGAAAGATCTTTTTCTCGACTTCACATTATCTGTAACAGTTCCTTTTTAATTGTGTTTTTTTTTTCATCGATACAGTTACTTTACTTGATTATTGATTAATTCCACATCCTTTGGTTTATTTTTCACTCATTGGTATGGATATATGTGTTTTAGGGGAGATAAATCTTGAAATATGGAAAAGGATGCCAAAGAATTGGAGTCGTTTATAGAATCTGAGGGATACGATGAGTTAGACGCGACAGGTGAGTTCAGGTGTAGCTTACCCCACAAACGCTTATATTATTATGGCTATTTAACTGATACATGTATAAAGTATTCTACAGCAATGCATTTTAAGTCGGTCGCTGTGTATTTCATTAATTTTTTTTCCTACAGTTTATAAATTTGCACTACAGGTGTTGTGAGATGTTTATAATCGCAGCTATGCAGGTGCAGGAGTGATGCGGTTTTTGTTCCAGTTTCTGTCCATTGTTCTGTCTGCCAAAATCCTTTTGGACTATCATGTTTAGATGGGGTTATTGCTTTCACAAAGGCACCCTTACCCTTACACAAGCATTTCTTTTTCAGTGTTGATTTTGACATTTTATACATTTTATACATGGCACATTTAATTGACTGTTGAATATGCGCCTATAAAGTTTGCATATTCTGTTGGTGTTCGCAGCCATCGTTCACATTTAATTTAGCCTCTCACAGCCTTTGTACTACTGTTTTCAATGTTGCTTTAATTTTCAAAAATTGAAACACTAAGCTGTCTATGGTAAATTGTATTTTTATATTATATATGTATGTACTCTTTGCTTTCAATAGATGCTATTTTTAGTTCAAAAACTTCAACATGTCTTCTTTGTGTTTTGGGAAGTTAGTCTGTCAGGGAATAAATGCTTCATTGGTGCTGTTTTTTATGCAGACTTTCCCACAAATAAACAGACTGTAATTTTCCATCTATTCATATATTCAGTATCACATAATCAGCTATAAATTATAACTATTCTGAAGTTGTCCTTGAAATAGCCAAAAACACACAGGTATAGTTCTGGAAATGTTCTTAAATTGTTTTCCTTGAAAAGCCATTTAGAACAGTTGTATTCTGAGACAATTAAATTGCTTCATTGGTGCTGTATTTGTGCTTCCCCCTCCCCTGTCCCTCTCCAAATAAACAGACTGTAATTTCCTATGTATTCATATATCCAGTTTCAGCGTAAAAAATAATGTATAAGTAATCTGCCTTTTAGCCTACACACATAAAATATATATTCACATTTAATGACTATAATTCTTAGCAATTGGTAGTAAATATATTGTATGAGTAAGACACTTGTTCTCAGATCAAGATGAGGAAACTTTCAAGTATTAAACACAATTATCTCCCTTCACACATTGAATCTTAGGAGTTTTTACCAAATTGTCTCCCTTTACCAGGGATATTGAAAAGTCAGGCATTACAGAATGAATGTCAGTATCTAAATATAGTTGTTCTTAATTTAACTCCGTGCCATTTGCCTAAGCCTGCCTTTAAATCTGTTTTCATCGAGACTATTTTATCGTGCTATTTATCGGCCATTTTTAGAACATAATTGCAATCTTCTTAAAGGTATGATATCATAAAAACAACAGTTTGCCATGAATAGACATATATAGACTAACACAGACTTATTAGACTTCTATCAATTCTATTTATTCACTATTGTATAGAAGGCATTGATTATGTATTGATTAAGTAAGAGCATAAATAGCTCCCCTGGTACCATTATTACGAAAACAGAACCACTGTCTCCCAAAAATCTGGTGTGTTTTTGTTACGTCGGGTAAAATTATTGAGTACGTTAAGAAGTGTTGCTTATAGGTTAATAACTGACAGTCACTGTTCTTGAGAGTAAAACATTAGAACTGGAAAAGGGATTCTTATGGCAGAATTGGTGTCATATAATTATATACTGTTTCTGAAAATCATTTCACTAAGCAAATATAAAAAACACGTTTTTGGCATTTAGGAAAATTAATTGTGTGCTGTTGGAAAATATATTGATGAGACGTGTCAATATTGCCTTACTGCCTATGGAGAAATGATTTGAATTGTTTTAGTACTTATTCTGCAAAGAATAGAGACTACTTTATCGTACTATTTATCGGCCATTTCTAGAACATAATTGCAATCTTCTTATGGCTAAGTATTTGGTAATGGTCAATTTCCGGTCCTGGCTTGGGTGGTCTGGTTCCGTTCAAAATTTCTAATAACCAGTTGTTCTTTTCAAGAAAGTATGCATTATTTTGAAGTCATAAATGTCTTCTTAAATACATATGTTAACATGAATTGTGAAATAAATTGTTTTCGTGTCAAATTTAAAAAATGAATTTTGAAACCATCACCAATTGAAACCATTGGTAACACATTTTGATCGGATTATTTTAGAAGTGATTTTTTTCCATTCAGCTTAAGCTAAAATAAAGTTAATGCAGTTATCTGTTATAGAAATGGAACAAAATTCAATATTCTGCCTTGTTTTAATGTATTTCTTGAACAAATTGTCAATAATTTACATTTATTGCAAGTGTGACGGACGTCATTTTTTCCTGTCCACCATAACAAGATTTTCGTGATACAATATTTTTGTATAATGCAGAACCCAATTGTGAAACAGTAGTGGACTAAAGACACATTATATTAAAAACCTATCATTTCATATCGAAAACTGACCATGACAACCTTATTTGATATCAATTTACAAACTTTTCCAACACCACCACAAAATCTGTCAAACATAACGTCCATATCAGCAGCTAAAAATAACACCATTTTTCGATAGTCATGCAGTATTTTGCATTGCGCTGTACGCTATACCTTCAAGTACACACATATACATGACGTCATCATAATTTGAGCAGCAGCAGAAAAACAAAATGGCAAGCAGACGGGATCTTATCTTATCTGTCCCAGTAAATAACGTCCATCACACATATTTGTGACGGACGTTAGTGAAGACAGAAAATTTACCCAAAATTGCATGTATTTTATTCGTCTTTGAAATATATTGTCAACGATTTCTATAAATTATGATTTGGCCTGTTTTAAAATATATTTATGAACGTTTCAGAGACAAATACAGGCTTTATTGGTAGAATTTAACCTTTTTACGTGACGGACGTTACATCTTGAAAAAGCCTTTAGTGACGGACATTTTTCTGGACATTATTGAAGACGAAAATATGACATTATATGCATTTATTAATTTGTAGTTGGAAAATATTGACACCCATTCATTTTAATTACATTTAGTTGTGTTTTGACAAGACATTTATGAAGGTTGCAGTTAATATTATAACCACCTAAACGTCCATCAGCGGTTTTTCAGTCCAAAATAACGCCCATCACAGATTTTCTGTCCAACATAACGTCCATCACAGAATTTTGCAGATTTGATGATTTAAAAATGTATTCAGGCAAAGAATTTATTTGTTCAATGCATTTGAACAATTTATTACATATTTTATTGTTTGAAAACATTTAAACAACTTAAAATACAATTCACAGTTAAAAAAAAAAGACAAACAAATAATGTCAAACTTGGTCGTTGTTCATGTCCTTGTGTATGTATCGATTATGGGAAGTTTTATTAAGATAATTTTACTTTCAAGGTTCATATACATAGAAAAAACATTCTTCTAAATTGAAACTGTCTTATAACTCTGTTTCATTACATGTTCATTCTGGCAGGAACATATTAAGATTTTCCTGTCCATATAACGTCCGTCACACAACAAAATTTAAATTGTTACCATGGTTACACAAATTATAAAGTTATCTTTTTAAAACTTATTTCGGGGGGCTTTCATATCAAGTAATCATATGGGATAGATAAAATGACATTATTATACCCCCAAAACGAAGTTTAGGGGGGTATATAGGAGTCACCCGGTGGTTGGTCGGTCGGTTGGTCGGTCGGTCGGTCGGTCTGTTGCATTTTCCTTGTCCGGAGCTACTTGAAAACTACTTGTTGGAATTCAATACAACTTCAACAATGATCAAGCACATTGAGAGGAAGTGCAGTGCACAAGAACTATAACTCCATCTTGACTAATTACAGAGTTATTGCCCTTTTGTTAGTTTTCCTTGTCCGGAGCATAACTTGAAAACTACTGGTTGGAATTCAATACACTTCATACAATGGTAAGACATTGAGAGGAAGTGCAGTGCACAAGAACCATAACTCTATCTTGACAATTACGAGTTTTGCCCTTTGTTACTTTTCCTTGTCCGGAGCTAACTTGAAAACTACAAGTTGGAATTCAATACAATTTCATACAATGATGAAGCACAATGAGAGGAAGTGCGTGACAAGAACCATAACTCTATCTAGAATATTTTCAGAGTTATTGCCCTTTTGTTTTTTTTTCTTCTCCAGAGCATTCTTGAAAACTACAGGTTGGAATTCAATATAACCTCATACAATGGTCAAGTACATTGAGAGGAAGTGCAGTGCACAAGAACCATAACTCCATCTTGACTAATTACAGAGTATTGCCCTTTGTTACTTTTCCTTGTCCGGAGCATAATTCAAAAGTACTAGTTGGAATTCAAAACACTTCATACAATGGTCAGCACAATGAGAGGAAGTGCAGTGCACAGGAACCATCTCAATCTTGACTCATTACAGAGTTTTGCCCTTTGTTACTTTTTCCTTGTCCGGAGCTTTTCAAAACTTCTGGTTGGAATTCATACACTTCAAAAATAGTCACACAATGACAGGAAGTGCTGCGAAAGAACATACTCTATCTTGACTCATTTCAGAGTTATTGCCCTTTGTTACTTTTTACTTGTCCGAGCTTATTTGAAAACTACTGGTTGGAATTCATACACTTATACAATGGTCAAGCACAATGAGAGGAAGTGCGTGTACAAGAACCAACTCTATCTTGACAATTAGAGTTTGCCAAGAACATATCTCTTTTTGTTTGTTTGCAAGGTTCTGTTACTACAACTTTCTCAGTTTATAATGCAGTTTTTGGGGTATTATCACTTGATCATATTTTATTTTGGCTTTCTTGTTACTAAAAATTGACCAATACCAAATACTTACAGGTATGATATCATAAAAAAACAGTTTGCCATGAATATACATATATAGACTAACACAGACTTATTAGACTTCTATCTATTCTATTTATTCACTATTGTATAGAAGGCATTGATTATGTATTGATTAAGTAAGAGCATAAATAGCTCCCCTGGTACCATTATTACGAAAACAGAACCACTGTCTCCCAAAAAAACTGGTGTGTTTTTGTTACGAGGTAAAATTATTGAGTACGTTAAGAAGTGTTGCTTATAGGTTAATAACTGAGAGTCACTGTTCTTGAGTGTAACACATTAGAACTGGGAAATGGATTCTTATGGCAGAATTGGTGTCATATAATTATATACTGTTTCTGAAAATCATTTCACTAAGCAAATATAAAAAACATGTTTTTGGTGTTTGGAGGAGAAAGACGTTTATTTATTCATGCGATGATGCCATTTTAGTGCTGTAATTTGTCACTGAGCATGCTGAGTCCAAATCAGGAATAGAGAAAATCTTTAGTTATTAAACTTAATTTTCTCGACAATGCAATCTTCACGGACATGCGTATCTACAGAATGTTTCAGTATTATATGTTGAATGCAGCATGGAATATTAATTGTTGAGTTTCTATTTGCCTCAGCAAGGCTCGCGCTTAAAGAACGACTTTAGAAAGAAACATTTATCAACGTCTGTAGTTACATTGGTTTTAACATTGACAGTATAATACAAGGGGGGATAAAAGGATTATGTCTACCAAATCTGATGAGAATTTCTCTTGGAAAATTAATTGTGTGCTGTTGGAAAATATATTGATGAGTTGTGTCAATATTGCCTTACTTGTTCCGTGGAGAAATGATTTGAATTGTTTTAGTACTTATTCTGCAAAGAATTATGCAATTTGTAATTTGTTATTCAAAGAAATAAGGGATGAGGCATTAATAAGAAACTTTGTTATATTGGTTATTGATTTTAAGAACATTGTACAGTAAAGGGATATATGACAAAATAGTAAAGTTATTCTGATTACCTCCCTTTATAAGTTTTTTTGCAAATAAAGATTGGATGTCAACAAGGAACAGGTTACTCAATTAAATGTCTGAGTATGGGTTAGCAAACCATTAATTCAAGTACAAAAAAGCATTATGGACCTGTTGCCATGGCAATATTAAATTTGAAATACTGTGTTTCTGTATATATCTAGAAACAGTGTCAGACCAGTTCATGACAGCCTTGGGATTTCTATAACAAAGTAGTTCCAGTTATTGACCGAGGTCTGACTTACTTTTAAGGGATTAAAATGCTTCTCTCATTTTAGCTTTCAAGCATTGACACCATCAGAATTGATAATGTCATGCCTTTGGACCTAAGGTCTGCCCATCTCAGTCATAGCTGAAAGGTAAATAAAAGAATTAATGTGTACATTCTGGTTTAGAGTCTCCAGTACATTGACACGTTTTCTGAGCTCAAAATGAGGCTGTTTTCTGAGCTCAAAATGAGGCTGTTTTCTGAGCTCAAAATGAGGCTGTTTGGCAGAGGTTGTTCTAGAACTAGAAGCATCCATCTAGCCCCGGAAAGCTTATACTAAGGAGAGCATAATGGATGTATAGTGGACTATGCTTTCAAGCAAAATAGGAATATTTATACAAGTGTTCAAAGCAAGATATGTCTTTTGATGAAAAGGGTTGATGGTTAACTCTTTGAAATCTTTCACAGAACTTATTTGTTGCAGTGACAACACTAATTAGGCCAGAATTTTTTTATTTCTTGTTACTCGAAGTTTGAAATTAAAAAGCTCCGTACGGAGGAGGGAAGAAAAAAAAAAAAAAAGATTTTTTTTTATACAATAAGTCATGACAAACTTTGTTTCATCTCGAACCTGCTTTCTCTTCTAAAATCCGACATAAGAACACCCCCTGCCCGAGCAAAATGCCCTTGAAAATTTGTTGACTCTAATTACATTATTCTTTTCCCAATTATATAGAGAAGAAACAGAAATTTAACATAATATTTTCAGATAAAAAGTACTGGTGTCAGTAACAAAGCAACAGGCATTGGTCATAAAACACACATGAATAAAATGAATACTGCTATTTTCAATTGAAAACATTGTATATATTATCTTTTTGAGTCTTCTGTTCACCATTTTCGTTGCAAAAATAACAAAAGTCCGTCCGTCCGAAAGTAGGTGACAAATGAAAAATCGAAATTTTCAGCTGACTTTTTACATGTCAGGATGGCAAGTGAGTGCTTGCTTAAACTGTCCGTGATGAACAACCTTAATTTGATTGATGGTAGTAAAGGTTGCATTTTTAGCTCGACCAAATTTAACAGAATTATGGCCCTTTGTTGATTTTTCACTATATATCTGTGTTGGCTAAACTCCTTTTAAACGATGGCAAATTTTGCTTGAATACTTCAGGGATCAACAACCTTAATGTGTACTTGGAACTAAACTAAGTATGTTTTGCTGCGACCAAATTCAACATCTCAATTATGGCCCTTTGTTGATTTTTTGACTATATATTATGTAGACCTTTTTTGAGCGCAACTCCTCAAGAAACCGGATGGCAGACTTTTGCTTAAACTTCCAGGGATGACAACCTTAATGTGTAGATGGCAGTAAAGGACGGATTTTGCTGCGGCCAAATTTAACGAATTATGGCCCTTTGTTGATTTTTTCAATATACATATAGAAATTTTTTGAATACTATCAAAGGTTTGCAATTTTGACTCAAACTATCAGGGATGAACAACCTTAACCTGAGAGGTAACAATACCAAGTAATTTCTGTTTTGAATTTTTAACAGATTTATGGCCCTTTGTTAATTTTTACTAACTTAGAAATATTGGTTAACGCAACTCCTTTTATAACCGGATGGCAAATATTTGCTTGAATACTTCAAGGGATATTGCTTGAAACTCATAGTATGGTGTAAAGCCATTTTTGTTGCAACCAAATCTTAACATTACCCTTTGTTGATTTTTTAACTATATACCCTATAACTTTGTTTTGATTTTTAACAGATTTATGCCCCTTTGTTGATTTTTAACTATATACCATATAAATAATTGAAATATAAAGTTTTTCATTTAAATTCATATATCTTAACATGTACTATCAAAGGTTACTTGACTTGATAATTCAAGGTATATGTCTACACAACATATACACTGGAAGGAAAAAGTTCCACATAAACTCTTATTTGATTTATGCTTGCTCTTGCTTATTAACTTGCACAGTTTGGGCATCCGTTTTTTTTGGACACAATTCAATATTTTGATCTACTTTAAGCCATTTTCTTTGAAAAAAACTCAAAATATAGGTTTACCATAAATAGCTGACACATGAGAAATCGATTTCCAGCTGACTTTTTTGATTTATGATACATTTGTGTGCCATAAATGATTCTGAAGTTTTTTTAATTGATGGAATACTTGCATTTTTACTGTCAACTCTTCACCAATAAGTTTTTGATTTTGACATATTTATGCCCTGTTTAACTTAGTTTTGTCAAAGTTTTTTTAAAGTCAAATATCTGGAAATACTATCAAAGGTATTGACTTGAAACTCAAACTATTGTTTGCAATGTCATATAACTCTGTTTTGATTTTTGACAGATTTATGCCCCTTTTAACTTAGATTTTTGTTAAAGTTTTTTATAAATATCAAATATCTTGAATACTATCAAAGGTATTGACATGAAACTCAAAGTATGTCTACCATCGTCATCTATTCCTTTGAGAATTACCCAACCCCATAACTCCTATTTTGATTTTGACAGATTTATCCCTTTTTAACTTAGAATTTTGGCCTTGAAGATTTTATAATTTCAAATGTCTTTGAACTACTATCAAAGGTATCTTTGACTTTAAACTCAAAATAGTGTTACCATCAACATATCCGTTCTTAGGAAACAATCCCCATTTTAACATCTATTTTGATTTTTGACAGATTTATGCCCCTTTTTAACTTAGAATTTTTGGTTGAAGATTTTTATAAAGTCAAATATCTTGAATACTATCAAAGGTATTGACTTGAAACTCAAAATATATGTTTACCATCAACATCTACACCTGAGGAAACAATCCCCATAACTCTGTTTTTGATTTTTGACAGATTTATGCCCCTTTTTAACTTAGAATTTTTGGTAAAAGATTTTATAAATTCCAATATTTTGAATACTTTCAAAGTATTGACTTGAAACTCAAATTATGTGTCCACCATCAACATCTTCACCTTGGGAAACAATCCTCATAACTCTGTTTTGATTTTTGTTAGATTTATGCCCCTTTTAAACTTAGAATTTTTAGTTAAAGATTTTTATAAAGTTAAATATCTTGAATACTATCAAAGATTTTGACTTGAAACTTAAAATGTATGTTTACTATCAACATCTTCACCAATGTTTTTGATTTTTGACATATTTATGCCCCTTTTTAACTTAGAATTTTGTCACAGTTTTTACCAGACTATTATTAGAAATACTCGAATTGGCTTACTTTTGAAATGTCATAGAATAATTATGCAGCATGCAGCGGTCATGCTCTTTTAATTTTATACATATCAATTTTGAAACATTACAAAGTTATTCATGATCAAATATACAAGGTGATGTCTTTCTTTGAAATTATCTCCCCCTCCTCCCCCCAGTTGGCTTACATAATCCAGAGTAAGGCTTTGCACGTAATGTTCATTTACAAAGGTCTTTGAACAAGTTTCATATCTTTGACCTTAATTCTTATAGACAATTACACAATACACCTGTTCCTAGACAAAAAAACCCATTTTACCGACAAGCTTTCGAATAGTCGAGCGTGCTGTCATGAGACAGCTCTTGTTATAAAACATTTGGCCAACATTTGATTGAATAAATCAAAAACATTTATCAGCATTTTAGGTAAGTCAAAAAATGTTGTCAATATTTTGAGGGGAATTTTTTGTAAAAAATTGGGGGATAATTTATATCATTTTAGGGAACTTCGGCCAAAAATCGCACTGAAAAAATAACTAAATTTTCAGATAAAAAATACTGATGTCAGTTACAAATCAGCAAGCATTTGTGCTAAAACACATGAAAAAATGTATTGTTATCTTTTTTGAGTCATCTGAACACTGTTTTCTTTGGTAAAATTAACAAAAATCGGGATCGCGAAAATAGATGACAAATGAAAAATCGGCGATTTTCGGCTGACTATTTCAATCGTAAGGTATCAAATAATTGCAATAAGTGGTTATGAAACGTTTTTATTGATGGAAACTTACCTTTTGAAACAATTTTGGCAACCATAGATTAAATTAATCAAAAAATTTTGTCAGCATTTATTTTGAGGGAAATTTTTGTCAAAAATGGGGGGAATGTACATCATTTTAGGAGGGGAATGGGGCCGAATTTCGGTCCCAAATCAGTCTGAAAAAATTCACTAGACGAATGCAGCTTCTGGATGTTATCATTTGTATAAACGGACCTATAATTTCGTAATTTTAAAATTTCAACTTTTGGAAAAAAAAATAATGTTTTTTTGATTTTTTTTTTTTTGAAAATACGAAAAAATAGGGGCGGCGGGTTCGAGTAACGACAAATTAAAAAACACTGGCCTTAAGGAAGTGAAATTACCTCCCTTTATCAGAATCTAACGTAATGCAATACGAAAGCTATTATTTAAGCACCAATGTATGATAAATATTCATAAACTTAGTTATAAATCAAAGACATTTGTCTCAGTCGGTAATTCAAATACTGATATTCAAGACTTTTCTAACCTTTGGTAAGATTATACCTAAACTTGATTAATGTGCACAAAACATTCCTCCAGCTGCCTGCAGGCTGTACAAACATGTCTTGCAGAGCTCATTTGGAACACTGCTGTGCCATTTATTATTTGATTTGAGACATGTAATTACATCATCTTGACAAACTGCTGGCACAGAATCTGTGATTTTCGAATTTCTAAAATCCTCTTGCTGACAATGACTATAAAGTGTTAGAATATGACGCAAAATATATGACCTCATATGTCCATATTAGACATTATTAGAGACTCAGTGTTTTCTCATTCAGATTGTTTATAGTCTCCTGATACAGGAGAGACTATCCCTGGGTTTCTTAACCAATTTATCTCCAGATGGGTGGGAAACGCTCAAAAGCATTTCTGAAATTGCCAATGCTCCGGCTGAGAATCAAATCGGGGACCTCCGGATTGTTAGTCTATAGAGCATTAAGCACTCAACCACCACGCCAACCCATTATTAGCGTTACAGAGGTGTTTCTTTTAAAAGTGCCAGTACTTCTTATTGCTCTGAACAATTAAATCCAGAGTGGCATAATCTAGTTACCTGCTTGTCCATGTGTACATTCAGGTCTTTAGTTGTATTGTTTCCTATTGGATGTGAACAAAAAGAAGCGTTCCAGTTTTGGTTTAGAGAATTGGTTGAGCTTCTCTGTTTTTAAATACATCAAGAGCACATAGTATTACCTAAATGTGCTAGTTTACATACTACTTGAAAATATAACCTTAATCTTAAACATCTCCTTACCGAGTTGTAGACAAATTAATTAAAGGGAGATAATTACAACACCACGACAGCCTGTAACTGGTGTAATAGTCTTTAAAGAAAATGTGTTTTCATTCTTCCTATTTGAAAAATCCAAAAGTTAAAATGTAAGAAATGATGCAAGCATATGCTCAGGGTGAGCTATTGTGATCACTCACAGTTCAGCATCAGGTGTTATGATTTTGTAACTGATACTCAGATGACCTATTGAATACTTGGTTAGTTTGGTATAATCCTTTACATTCTGGATGGATTACGTACTATTTCAGTATTCCTAATGAAATTTGCCTGTTAAATATTAAGTTAATTTGTATAGACAAAGACATAAAAGGGAAATAATTAGAAATACATGTAAATTACTTATATGAACTTGCTGTTAAGTTTGAAATTTATGTCACTTTCTAAAAGACCAATATGCACAATAACTATTATTTTAAGATAAAGACATTGTTGTTTATAAGTAATTTGATATATTTGTTGTTGTTGTGTAGGCTTACGCTTTACCTAACCATTGATCCTGGGAAGTTCAAAGGCAGTACTAAAACCCTGTCCGCTGTAAGAAACTGCCACTTTCTCATTTAAAGAGACATGGTTGGTTTCAGTGGGGCTCGAACAATGACAGCTGACTCAATGGATGAGAGGTTACTGTTATTTCAAGTCAGTGACTCTAACCACTCGATCACAGAGGCAAACATAGCACATACTTTATAGAGCTGAAAAGCACATAGAGAACGTTTTACTTTACCATGGCATAATTATCCGAGACTTCCTTTGGCATTTCCACCAGTTGTGTAAAGTGTTTCAGATTCTATTAAGGAGTGTTAACCAATAATTATCTAGCAAAATTACGGTTTGTTCTTACAAATATTGTTATATATAATGACAGTTTGATAGTAGAGAGCACGATATTGACCTAGTCTACTGAATAATTGAAACCCATTCTCCGAGACTGTCCAAGACGTAAACAGGAAGTGTATGAACCATTGATTTTTACTCATCTTTCTTGTCAATTATGTGACTGAATGAAAAGTTGTGGGTGTGGATATTAATATCCAGTGATTCTATAAGATTTTTATCAGTGATTTCAAGGAAATGACAGAACCTATCGTGGTGTATATGATTCCAGTGTCAAACCGTAAGTTCCTGCTTGTATTGATCCTTTATAGATTTTACACATTTCTGGCATTTGTATAGCAACATCTGGAATTGTCTGGTGTGTGGCTGGCACTTTGAAATGTTCTGTATTTACCATACTTGAATGCTTCAGAGAGCAGTAAATCCTTACTGCACCATGCACTTGAATAATTGTATTGTGCATATTAAAACAGATGTCATTGTTTTCTGTAATGAAGTGTTGAGAAATGTGCTGCGTTAGCAAAGTGCAGTGGATTTTAAAAGCTAAGTGAGAATATTTCAGTCACTGTTTAAAGAAAAAGTGAGAATTCTTTTTGTAAGTACATTTGTTACTAAGTACATGTACTAGCTCTACATGCAACGAAGAATGAATACAGTCTGTCATACTCTTTCCTGCCTCTGATCATCTGCATTCCATCCCAATTATCATTATGTCATAGTTACAGTGTAAAATATCATCTGATGTTTATCCTTTATCATCATAACTTTTCATTTTGTCCCAGATCATCTGAAGTCAACATATTCTTTTGTCCAAAATAATTCTGCATTCAGTCCTTGATACTTTATCATTTAATCACAAATAGCTGCAAATGCATATCTTGGTCACCAGCTTACCATTTTGTCATCAATCATCTGCAGTCAGCCCCTATATTAGCTAGCATACCAGACTATCCTAAATCATCTGCAATCACACATCGAATAGCAACATACCATACTATCCAAAATCATCTGCAATCAGCCCCTGTTCAGCCACATACAATTCTACAATCAGCCCCTGATCAGCCACATACCATGCTGTCCAAAATCATCTGCAATCACTCTTTGATTAGCAACATACCATACTGTCCAAAATCATCTACAAAAATCAGCCCCTGATCAGCCACATACTGTACTGTCTAAAATAATCTGCAATCATACCCTCCTAAGATCATCAACATGCCCCTATAGTTACTGTCTAAAATAATCTGCAATCAGCCCCTCAGATCATCAGCCCCTTCCTGATCATCAACATGCAATATAGTTACTGTCTAAAATCATCTACAAAAATCAGCCCAACTGATCAGCCTACATGCTAGTACTGTCTAAAATAATCTGCAATCAGCCCCTCTGATACATCAACCATGCTATATATCTGCAATTACCCCTGTCTAACCACTCAATTCTACAAAAGTCAGCCCCTGATCAGCCACATACCTATACTGTCCATATTGAAATCAATCTTAGCAATCATGCCATACTCTCCAAGATCATCTACAAACCCATGCCACATACTTACTGTCCAAAATCATCTACAATCAGCCCCTCAGATGTCTAACTGTCTATTACTGTCGTAGACCATACTGTCCCACATCAGCTGCCATTTGAAATACTAATGCATACCGCTGAACATACGTGTCTTGTAATGTAATATGCACAAAATGGATTATTTGCATAAAATATATAATTGTTACACAAAATGCAACACTTGGGTATCTCTCTGGCAGACGTAGAACTCCATACACATTATATTCAGTTATCAGATATTTAATCTAACAGTTGTGGAATTCTTTGTTTACAATATTGACAATTTCCCCAATGTCCAATAAAACACTGGAGAAAATTAAATCTTCGAAATTCATTTATATTTACTAGAATGCATGCACGGGTCAGTTATCAAATATTGCTAGACTTCTATTCTGAGAAACAATTAAAAGGTCTTAGAAACCATGTACAGTGAATCCACCTACAGGACTCATAAAAAGTGACCTTAATAGCAAAGTGATCATGTTTTGTGCACTTCTAGCAAAGGTAAACTTGGTGACCAAATGACATTGCCTCATTCAACTTATTTTAATTCATTTTCTCATGGGCTTTCATAAAATCATGTTATATGTAACCTTGTGTAGAAAGTCAGTTGTATTTTCAAGCTATTTAATAGAATTGGTAATGCACACTGTTTCATCAGTCAAGGTATTTCCAGGTTGATTGGTTTGGCTATATTTTCAAGGACAAAATCAATTATCAATCTCAACCAAACTTTGTATCTTGGTTGGGTTACATTTCATAACATAGTGAAACTAGAAAAAAATTCAGACCAGCTCTCAATAAGCATCTTTTACAGTATTTACAATATTTAGCTTAGTAACATAGTAAAAATAGGCCTGTAAATATAACCTGCCATACAGTATGTTCCAGCATCAAAGAGATGTTGGTAACAATCAATGAAATAAGCACTTGAAATTCACCAGTCCCAAAGGACTGAAACTATCTGATACTACATTTGCTTATGAAATTCCAGTGTGCTAGGACAGTTTTGATTGGCTGAACACAAATTTTAGTGGCCAGACTATTGGACCAGACTGGTATAACAAACAAAGGTTGTAATCAAACTCGAGAAACAACAAAATGTTTGTATCATACTGATGTACTAAAGTTACGTTTTCCATTGCTATACTTTCAGAGTACCAGCCGATGCCTCATGTGTTAGGCTCGGAGACAACGGAGGAGGTACAACCACAGAATGAACGAATCATCTACCTTAATTCTTCACAACCCGTTAAATACTGCTCAAATAAGATCTGGTATGTATGAACGTTTTCTGATATTCTTGTTTTTGATGATATCTGGTTATATTGTAATTAATGACAATTTATATTTTATGGCACTCACTTTATTACCCTTACCATGTGGCTATTTGTCAGCTGTTTGGATATTTGGGCAAATGGATGTATTGGCTGTTGGCGCTTCTGACCATTTAGCCTGTATGCTCATTGGGCTTTGGCCTGTATGTTAGAGTCTGTATTATATTTAGGGAATTCATAATTGCATTTGTGTAAAAGATGAGAATGTGAAATAATTAGTTTACAGTCAACCCATGAATAAACCTTCATAAATGTTTATAATATTCTTCACAATAGAGATTATTGCACAGTGGAATTTAACGATCAAAGTTCTGTCAGACTCTTTAGTCAATAAGAGGAAGTGGACTTCAGGCATCACATCAGTGTGTAAGATTATAAAATTAAAATAATTGATAATAACTATTTATAGTACCTGTATCATTGAAATTTGTGTCTCGCATGTGGCAATGATATAATGTTTTATCAGAGATTATGTCATGATGTACTTTACAATGACTGTCACCGATGGAAAGGAGATGAACCAAATATCATCTGTTTGCCCTTAGTTTAGTCTATATTGATCACATGTATTTTATTTCCATATAGACTGAAGTTCTTACATTGTTACACTTTTCTTAACCATTTTCAATGACCTGTTTCTGGGACTATTTAGTCAGTGCTCAAGGCAAAAAAAAAAAAAAAAGATAAGGGAAGTTGTCAGCAACTATGCAAAAGGCGAGATTAAAACTCTGGAATTCCAGGCTAGAAATCTAGTCTTAATCGTAACCTTATTGCTTTTGTTTAATGTAGCCCTGTTTTGTATATTTCAGCACAGCCAAGTACAGCTTGATATCATTTTTGCCAAAGTTTTTGTTTGAACAGTTCCGTAGATATGCCAACATCTTCTTTCTCTTCATTGCATTACTACAGGTAAGTCCTTTATTATGTACCATCAATATGTTTTCCTTTACTGTATTGCTGCAAGTGAGTTCCTTGTAATGTGCCACAAACCTGTTTTGTCTTTGTGCCATTGCAACTCTCATCTCGGAGGTTATGGGTTCAAGCCCCACTGAGGTCATGACTGTACCTCCTCATATGACACCAGTACTGCTTTTTCAAGGAAGCGGACTCGAGAGTGACTCTATAAGCTTTAAGCTTTCTTCACAATCGAGCTAAAATAAATTAATATAAACTTAACTAACTCTGAAGTTCCTGCTATGATCCTCATATGTGTAAACATCCTGTTTCCGCATCATGATTTTACAAAAGGTAAGTTCCTGAACTCTGCTGTTATCCTCTTTCCTCTCCATGGCATTGCAAGAGGCATTTGCATTTGCAGTCGTGACCGACACATGGGCATTAAAAGAGCTAAGTTCCTTATATGTGCCGGTATCCTGTTTCCCCTTCAAGACATTACAATATATGTGCCAATATCCTGTTTCTGTTTCATGGTATTTCAACTGTCGAGTTCTTTTCACAGCATACATTCATAGGCCGAATATGATATCCAGACTTTTAAAACGACCCGCCCCTTTTTGTATGACGGTTGAGGTATAAATAATTACTGTAGCTATTCTGTTTATATACGGTAGTATATGATAGTTAATTGACCAATGAAGGCTAAATGGGTTGGAAAGTATTGGTGAACTGTTTTCAAACAGCGTATAAACCTAAAATTCCCACTCTGTGCACTCAAAATACCAAATTAAAATAATAATGTCGTATAGGTCACTTGAAACTTCCAGTTTAAAAAATAAAAAGGTCATATAGGCTGTTTTATCGCATAGACTGTACCTAGGTAAATTCCTCCTTTTACACCTATAGGCTGCGGCATATTGTCCAGAAATTACGGTATGCAAGTTTTTCAGAATTATTAGTTCTTTAGCTTTAGATAATGATATATGAGTTTCAACCTTGCTTGCACTGAAGGAACATGGTGTTTTCCAGGGAAGTGTTGTTAACAGTACAGTAGGCAGGTTCAAATCCAGAGCCAAAACCTTGATCTTTACATTTACCATTGGCATTTGTTGTTTGTAAGCAGCACAGTACATTTCAGCAGTGTTTGCAACAATCTTTTTCACTTCATTTGTTTCATAATAAAGTTTAATGCATATGAAATAATGAAACTGAAAATAGAATTTAAAATTAGTAAAGTAAATACATTATTACCTTGTATGTTATAAATGCTTGGTAATAAGTTGACCAAATTCATGTTTAAAAATTGCTCTTAAAACTTGCATTGACTTATGGCTGTGTTATGTAAAAGTTGTTACCAAATTTAGTATATATTTGTATTTCAGCAAATTCCCAAGGTGTCACCTACGGGACGATATACTACTGCAGTTCCATTGTTATTCATTCTCTCCGTATCGGCCATCAAAGAAATCATAGAAGATTATGTAAGTACTGTAGAACAACATAAATTGTACTTAGAAGTCCTTATATAATACCAAGTTTGTTAGTTTAAACTGAATTGTACTTTACAATGCTTGCAATACAAGTTATAAAACATATTCTTGATCACGCTCGTTGGCATAGATGGTCACATTGTTGTGGCCTTTTACGGTGGAGGAAACCGTAGTACCTGGAGAAAACCACTTTGTCCGGTTTGGTGACCACATAACTATCCCACAGCCGGAGCTAGTGACAGAAAGATGAATTCCTGCAGAGTTACATCTGAATCTATGCTGACAAAAATACTAAATTATGTATTGTTTGCAAAAACTGGTACGTTATATTCAGATCACATGTTAATATATTGTACATTTAATTCACAGAAAAGACATAGAGCAGATGACACAGTAAATAACAGAAAAGTCTCGGGTAAGTTCAGCTGACATATATTTTGGTCCTGAATGTTAAATGTTACCATGCTGACAGTTAATGAATCTGCCTTTGTGACCAGGGTAAACCATAATCAGCCTTTGACCAGGGTAAACCATAATCAGCCTTTGACCAGGGTAGACCATGATGAGCCTGATGCACCTGTGACCAGGGTAGACCATGATAAGCCTGTGACCAGGGTAGACCATGATCAGCCTTTGACCAGGGTAGACCATGATAAGCCTGTGACCAGGGTGACCTGTCCCACCAGGACCAACCCAGGTAGACCATGATAAGCCTGTGACCAGGGTAGACCATGATAAGCCTTTGCCAGGATAGACCATGATAAGCCTTTGACCAGGGTAAACCATGATCAGCCTTTGATCAGGGTAGACTGTGCTCAGCCTTGTGACCAGGGTAGACCATGATTAGCCTGTGACCAGGATAAACCATTATCAGCGTGCACCTCTTTATCTGCACAGTTTGCTATTCAGTAATTTCATATTCATTGGACACCCCTTTGAACATGGAGAATTAATGGTTCTGTCTTGATGCAAAGATGGACATAAGGGTTAACAAATACCCCATTGAGGATGGAGGAAGTTTGTTGACTCGGCAGGTGGGTAGGGTTTAAATTGACAGAATTGAAGTCAAGGTCTTATTGGCCATGCTCATTTATTGTGTAGGCTGCACTAATTACAACTTGATTACCGAGTTAGTAAAGTGATCCTATAGGGTAGGATCAGTTTTCAGAAATAAACTTAAAGATATGATGGTGCTGTAACTTTGGAAACTGTGGAAACTGCAGTCCTAAATACCACTTTATCAGACATATTATTCACTATTACACAAATGTTATGTATAAATAAGTCAACAAATAACACATTAACCTAGAATCTGTCATTATGCAAAGAATATCAATGCTTTTTCCCTGTAGTCTGTTCAGTTAGGTACAGTAAAGGAACTACTTCATGTATATCGCTCTATCTGCTATTTGTGCTATACAGTATACAGTTGAGTAACTCTGGCAAAAGTCATATCGCCCATATTGTCATTGTTACTATTACCTGATGAAGGTTTATCCAAAATGATGTGATTAATATTCAACTTCTATACTAAGAATTATACATATTATACGTATATTCTTTCAGTATTACGGAATGGTACATGGCTGATGTTAAAGTGGAAACAAGTAGTTATAGGTGATATAGTCAAGGTCATCAATGGGCAGTTCTTTCCAGCTGATCTCATACTTCTATCATCTAGGTAAGTATAGAAATGCCAGAAGAATTCCAAAGACCTGGAAAAAGTAACTTGACATTTGGGTTAATAGTCTAGCTCTTGGAAAAATTATCTTGAGAGTTGGGTTAAAATTCTGCCTACTCGAGATTTGGGTTAAAATTCTACCTCCTGGCAAAAAATGAGATTTGAGGATTTGGGTGATCTGGGTTAAATTCTGCCTCCTGGAGAAAATAATTGTAGATTTGGGTGAAAATTCTGCATCTTGTTTGTTGTTACATTAAACTCTTGTTTAGCAGATTTCAAAAGTCTGATTATAAGGTTTGGGTATGTCTTTGCGGAGGCAGGCATCAACATGATAGTTTCTGCTTCATAACTGAAGGTAGGAATGAGGTTATTTCAGCCAAATTTGGTATATTTTGAGAAGATAAAGGTTAGGACTGTTCTGAAGTCATTCAAGTCAAGGTCATTGCTACTTAAAATAGAGAAATAATATTCATTCAGTAAGTAAATATGACAATGCTGGGCCTAGGGTCTCGAACCTTGAAGTAGAGGTTGGTCATGACAGGTAACTGATTTATATTCACTCTGATGTCAGTATGAACATAGACAATTCAACCGTTTCTGACCTTTCTATTTTGAACTCGCAGTTTAAGAACACCATGTTTATAAACGCATGTAATATCACTTAAATATTGTTGATCCAACAAGTGTTTTAAAACTGACTGATTGTACTTATTTAACCTCAGTGCCGACTGAGGCCATTTGACTGATTGGAAGGTACTGCGTCTTGTAAATCTGGATATGAAAAACTTATTTCCTAGGAATTTCCTTTTACACTAGTCAAGAGGGACCACAGATTTTTTAACAGCATTTTGTTGTTACATTTACGCTTGTGTCACTTCCATTAATAGTTTCTTACAAATTCAGTGACTTATTGTAAGACTGTCTAGACGTATGATGAATGAATCACAAGGAACATTGATTGACCTCTCTATGTCCATTTATACCTTGCACATTTTTACAATCGTAACAACTATTGCATTGTGTTACAACTGTCTTTAGATTGCTAATAGTACCGGTATGTTGATGACTGGTTAAGAATGCTGACTTAACAAAGTAACTAATCACTAAAACCTGTTGCTGTTGTGGATGGAGGATCTTTGGTTCTAGCCATGCTACAGATCTACAAATCTGAGTCTGAGTGAGGAAGTTGGCAGTTCTATACAAGGAATACCAGCTTCTGTATTGTCATAGTGGATAAAGCTATGTAGAACATAGAGGTTTCTAATTCAGATATTCTGTTTTTCAGTGAGCCGCAGGCCATGTGTTACATAGAAACTTCTAATTTAGATGGGGAGACAAATCTCAAAATTAGACAGGTAATTCTTTTGTGTTCTTCACCTCTGTGGTCTAGTGGGTAAAATCAGTGTTGCAGGAGCCATGGTATAACATAGATATGGGTTCTACCAATAGGCCCAGGCTTCTTAGATGAGAGTTGGATGTTTGCCAACGGAGGACAGTTTGACTTTTTGTCTTTATTTGATGTATTAGTTCTAATAGCAGATGACCATTAATGTCAACTGGGAATTTAGTTGAATGGTCACGGTCACATCAATTGTTTAAATCTTATTAATGTAAGGGTTTCAACTTTGAACTTAACACATCCTCTTCTAAAAATGGTGGTAGCGTTAAAAAATTCAGCGTCTGTCACCTAAACAATCTCTTCTTTGCCATGAGTTCTTGTTTTCTAAATTTGCAAAGACTGCATAATGTTTCATAACTTTCCAGTAATATTTTTTTTAAAATTGCTGATTAGATTATGGTTTTTGAGTTTGACCTTTAGGCTAGACCTTTATTGTAGTCAATGCCATTAGGAATAGAACTGTAGACATTAAAGTGTAGTATTACAGGATTATTACATAATGGAGGAATTTCACCTTTGTAAATGATGAAGGAAGTAATGCAGCATGGTTTCTATCAATTTATTGACAGCTGTGCAAGTATAGGAGTAAAAATAAGGAAGCTTTTCCTAGACCAGACTAAATATTCTTTTTCTTGGTATATATTTCTATGGTAATCATTAACAGGTTCATTAATATCAACTTCAGAGTGGTACCAGCAGTTTCAGGTGGCTGCGTGAAGCTTTTGCTTAATGGATTGGAATGTTTTGCTTTTAGCTTTTTATTTTGTAAGCACTACGAGACCTTTGGGTTCCATTTAGTTTTGGTGTTGTTTTAGAAATAATTTCAATTGAATGGACACTGGAGTAGATTCTCTATGAGATGCAGGACTGGTGTAAAAGAATGTCTTGATGTATATTTCAATTCAAATGAAGTAGTAGGTGTTACATTCAGGGTTTCTCACCATGAATTTGATACAGGACTGTGTTACTTAGTTTAAAATCCTAAGACTTTGTAAAATCAATTACAGTTGTCCAGTGAGGAAATATGGTCTGTTAAATTAAGTGTACAAGGTCAAAGGTCACCCAAATTATAACTTTTTTTTTTTTATTTCAACTAGACCAAGTCTAGCAGAGCTAATGTCACGGTGGTTTGTCCGCTGCCTGCCCCTCGACTTTTCCTTGATAACAATTTACAAGTCACAATTTCTAACAAAGTTCAACTTTTCCAGTCCAGTTAAGTGATACGACTATGAAGTCTGGTTGATGAAATGATGGTAAAGTGTTGTATTCAACAGCCATTGGTCCCCCCTAGATGAATTAGGTTTAGGTCAATGACGAGTTAAGTAGTCTATTCTCCTAAATGAAGACATCTTGTAGAAGAAATTGATTCAACTGTTCAGCCATTATAAGTATTCTATACAACTGTAGGGCACCTGAGATCTTGAAAGAAATGAGGAATCCATGTTATAGCTGACGAGATACAAGTGTTTTAAGACGGCTATATTTCATAAGACATTTCTCATTACACACAGATAGCGCTAATGTACTACTGGTTGTATAATTACAGGGTTTACCACAGACGGCGAAGCTGTTAAATAAAGCAGATCTGTCAGAGTTAACGGGCACAATTGAATGCGAACAGGCAAATAGGCATTTATTGGACTTTGTTGGGAATATACGACCGTCTCGTAGACAGTAAGTACTTATAGAAAGGAATCATTAGCCTTATTTCTGCTCTTCAATCTAACTCATTATGGACCTGTTTAAAAGTGTGTTTTCAATCATGCTCCAGTTCTGCATTTCCATGCAGAGTATGATTCGAGGTTGGGTTTCGGCGTAAAATATTCAAGCCAAAGTCCCAATTTTTCATGGTTTGTCTACCGGTAGCTTAGCAATTTTATGTTTGATATTTTAACAAGACCTTTTTATACCCCTGAAATGAAGATACATTTGTAGCTAATGTACAAGGTTCTGACTCTAGACCTTTTGATCTTCAGAGCCATACCACTGGGTCCAGACCAGCTGTTACTGAGGGGAGCAATGCTGAGAAACACCAACTGGATATTTGGTATGTTCTTTTTACAGTCATCTCTGTCTGGTATAAGGTCACTGACTGGGGAATTTGTTAACCTTACTAATTTTTTTTTTTTGATTAAATTTTTTTTCCCTTTTTTCCCCCCCCCAGGACATCAGTGTTTTTGTTTTGTTTACAAAATGTATAATTATTGTAAAAGGAAGATACAGAAATGTTATCTAGTGTGGAATACTGCCATAATTTCAATGTTATTCTCAGTATTTGTGATGAATGAGTGAATAGTTTGTGATGAATGAGTGAATAGTTTGGTTTAAGAAGATGCTTCACAGATGGTGGTAAAACTCTCATGTTGGGTTTTGCAAAAAGTGTTGGAAAATCCACTAGAAGCCAGTTAATAAATACTCTTCAGATCTAGTTTTAGTTTCGTGGTATAATGTAATGTGGTGTCATAAATTTTGCTGCATTAATGCAAAAAGAAACACCCTGTGTAACCCTTTTTACTTACTGATTGAATAGTAACTGTTACTATGAAAGATGCTTATAGTGTGTTATACAAGTACGCATGAATTTCTTGTTTGAACTTGCTCGTTTTTGCAAAAATTATACATTCGTTGGCACAGGAAATTGTGGGTTTCATTGGCATCTAGACTATGGTTTACCATGTTTACTTCAACAACAAAATCCATGAAAATATTAAATGCTTTATGAAAATTTATAACTTTGCATTTTATGTATTTCATTTTACAGGTACTGTAGTGTACACAGGTCATGAGAGCAAACTAATGTTGAACTCTACATCTGCACCATTAAAACGATCAACTGTTGAAAAAATTACAAATTTGCAGGTAAAGTTGCTTTTGTAACTGACATTCCAAACCATCCTATTCATGTTGTTTCTGTCTGACAATGGCAGGGAAGGGTAGTGTTATAGATTTAGTTATTTTTATGCCCCCCGAAGGGTGGCATATTAAAATCGCACCGTCCGTCTGTCTGTCTGTCTGTCCATCTGTCCGTCTGTCTATGCGTCCCCACTTACAAATTCGTGTCTGGACTGTAACTCTGTCATGCATTGAAGGATTTTAAAATAACTTGGCACACATGTCTAGCACATCAAGACGACGTGTCACGTGCAAGACCCACATCCCTACCTCAAAGGTGAAGGTCACACTTGGAGTATGAAGGTTATGGAATCCTGTATATATGCACACATTCGTGTCCGGACTGTAACTTTGTCATGCATTGAAGGATTTTAAAATAACTAGGCACACATGTCTAGCACATCAAGACGACGTGTCGCGTGCAAGACCCACATCCCTAGCTCAAAGGTCAAGGTCACGCTTAGAGTTTGAAGGTAATGGATTCCTCTATATATGCATATATGCACACATTCGTGTCCGGACTGTCATGCATTGAAGGATTTTAAAATAACTTGGCACAAATGTCTAGCACATCAAGACGACGTGTCGCCGGCAAGACCCACGTCCCTAGCTAAGGTCAAGGTCACACTTAGAGTTTGAAGGTAATGGAATCCTGTATATATGCATATATGCACACATTCGTGTCCGGACTGTAACTTTGTCATGCCTTGAAGGATTTTAAAATAATTTGGCACAAATGTCTAGCACATCAAGATGACGTGTCGGTGCAAGACCTACATCCCTACCACAGGGTAAGGTCACACTTAGAGTTTATAGGTAATGGAATCCTGTATATATGCATACATTTGTGTCTGGACTATAACTTTATTATGCTTTGAAATTTTAAAATAACTTGGCACAAATGTAGCACATCAAGCGGATGTGTCGCGTGCAAGACCCAAGTCCCTACTTAAAGGTCAAGGTCACACTTAGTGTTTAAAGTAATGGATAGTTAGCTGTATGCATGATTACTCTGTCATGCATGGAAGGATTTTAAAATTACATAGACATTTATTGAGCACATGGAGAGGACACAGACTGTGAGGCACCTCTTTCGGGGGCATTCGTCACTTGTGAGGGACAGCTCTTGTTTCAGTAATGTATGGCACATATAAAAGATTATATGGAAGGCAATAAGTACAGTATGAATGCCAGGGGGACTTTGGCGAAAAACATCAAATGAAAATGACTTAAGCTTGTTGCTTTGGAATGGAAGGGATTGACTTTGGGGACTTGAATCCTGCCAGGATCAATAAATTCTGTCAGATGCGGAAGCTATCCAGAGAATATGGTTCATAGTTCTTCTATGGTACCCGTTTGGGTCTCGTTGACTACTATTCTACTTCTTTGTAATTTGGTGCTTAGTTGTCCTTGGAAATGAATATAAAGTGTGACTCAATAAACTATGGACCAATATGAATAGCATTTATTAAATAACTAAACTTAGTTTGGGAAATATATTGAAAGTATGATATAGACATGTCTACAGATCTCCATGTACCAGATGTAAACAGGCATTTACTTAAATGTCCATTTTGTATTTCTATTTTCTGTTCCAGATATTGTTTCTATTTGGTATACTGTTACTGTTGTCTCTGATATGTACAATAGCCAACCAGATCTGGACGTCCCAGCATAAAGATGGACACTGGTACCTGGCTTATGAAGGTATATATTCTCTCAGTGTAACAGTCTTGCTTTTTGAATTTGAAATGAACAGTACCTGTAGGCCTGTTGAAGCGACCTTTCTGTTACTGATTGATTTTCATGAAACTTGAGATACATAACTTTATTTTGTTAAAAGAAATTCCTTTGAAAATCTGATGTTTTCCAATTAATAACTTAAGAACAGTTTAGCCTTGGATCCTCAAACTAAGCTTGTATGTTAAACTGACTGTAAGATGACCCATATTGATTTTGAGGTCTGTTGATTTAAGGTCAAGGTCACAGTGAATTAATTTATGAAATGATAAAATTTTATTAATTTTCTTCACATTTTCTTTGTTTCAGATTTACCACCTAGCAACTTTGGATACAACTTTCTCACTTTTATCATTTTATTTAACAATCTGATACCTATCAGTTTACAAGTCACACTAGAAGTTGTCAAGTTCATACAGGCAATATTTATCAACTGGGTGAGTAACCTTCATAATTAAACAGTGGTATAGGTGAATCTTTTTATTGTGTCAGAGATTCAGAAGCTTTTTAAAAAGACCTCCTATTTCAACTTTTACCCTATTCGTAGCAAATTACTTTAAATTGGTTAACATTCACAATGTTGCTTAGTACTTCTGTCTTTAACCCATTTGGTTTTCTGTTGACTCTAGGATGACCTCGACATTTTAAGCACTCTAGAATAGAAGTTATATGACAGAGAAACTTGGGAAGTTTACATCTTTTGTTGCTTTTAAAAGAGTGATCAAGTAGGAACAGTGAATGCAAAGACAAAAGATATGTGTAAAATTGTAACTTGAAAGGAGAAGTTGTATGCTTATTTTCAAATTCAGGAAGTGTCAGCATGTAAGAAGTGAGTAATTTCTTGCTATATTTCAGGATTTAGACATGTATTGTGAGGAAACAGATACCCCAGCTATGGCCAGGACATCAAACTTGAATGAAGAATTAGGACAGGTATTTCAGTATTCATTGTGTCATCTATTGCCTAAGATTATGTTCAGGTGTAGTCTTAAAGATAATCTACACAGCATTAAGTTTCGGAAAAGGTGATTTATTCCTACATATTTATATTCTATTTGTAAAGAGGAAAGTTTTTACATAAGTTTACAGCTCTCGTGTAAGAACTTAAATGTGTTTGGTCTGTATTATACATGTATGTCCATAAATTTTTATATAAATTTTCTTTTGTAAATACACAGTAGAATTCAACAGTCTTGATTGAGATTTCAGATAATATACATGTATGTCCACTTTAGTACACATTCCTAGGCATGTCAGATTTATAAATTTGTGTTTGATAGAAACTTTCTTGTAGTCAAAATGTGTTCGCTTTTTGTAATCAAGGTATTATTTTTAAAGTGATATTTTTATTTCAGATAAAATATATTTTCTCCGACAAGACGGGGACATTGACTCGGAATGTTATGACATTCAGAAAATGTTCAGTTGCTGGTATAATGTATGGGTAAGTTTTTTCCAAACATCTACACCCATGTTGATAGAACCATGTATTAATGGTTATTAAAACATGTATACAAGTTAGTGGCTTTCATAGCAAATGGGATAGTAAAGTTTAAATTTCAGTAAATGCTGTAAATCACTTTGAATTTGTAAGACAAAAAATCAAGAATTTTGATCTGTAGGTCAATTGATGAGACCATGAATTCACTAAACAGCAATCGGGCTTGTTTCCAGAAATCGTTATTTTTCGGTGAACTTCTAAGATTTGCAAAATGATGAATTTGTATACGAGTGTTTTCACTGGATAAAAAACGTCGAAAATATAGTTCTCACAAATATTTCATGAATAACGGTAGTCCGTTTGTTCAATATTTCATTAATTTGTACTCTCCATTCACCAAGCCTTGTCTATTTCGGAATATAGTCAGTACAATACCCAATAAAGTACTAGAACTTGTTTTCCACAAAAGGTTGCCTTCTCAGAAAAAAAAACAATATCTCCTATCATTTAATCAGTCCCAGCAGATAAAAATTTACATGTATTTATGATAAATGATGGCAGTTTTTGATGTTTTTAGATAACTGAATTATTAACAAATTGATATGCCATCCTCTCGATATTTGTGAATATTATAGTACGTGCCTGGTAGTTCCAGATAATCTGGTGAAAGCCTCGTAGGATTACTTTAGGTCTTTGAGTATTGAACAAAGTAGTGCAATTTGAAACTTATATAATTATGAAATGAAATAGATGGAATTGTCACCATTTAAGTTCAGATATTTGGCATCTGTCCAGCTGCAATTGGCTTTTATATTCAAGATAGATTTTTGTGACATTTACCAAATAATCCAGTAAAGCTTGTAGTGACAGAAGTATTATAACATTATTTCGGCCTAGAATTTACACATGCCTACCTTTGTGGTTTGCTAATGCTCTGATTCAAAGAAATGAAGCAGACTAGTTTTGATGTGCAGTTTTGCATCAGTTGACACATAATGCGCGTTACGAGTGCAACCTGGAACTCTCAAATCAGTGCTGCCAGAGACTTGTATTGTGGTGGGCCAGTCATCTGCCCTGGATATGTGTCAGTTATAAATAGAGTGTACATCAGGACCCTGGTCAACTGTCATGAACAGGGTGCACTACATGACATGGGCTTTACCTTGTGGCCTGAGGTCTGCTATACTATCCTTTGATTTGGTGATCAACTTTCCCCCAATGTGGTTATCTGTTACCATGTCATCAGTTCAGACTTGGTCAGAATTATCACAGTAGGGTATAGCTTTTTAGTACATAAAATTTCAAATTCTTCCAAATCATCTTTTTGATCACCCATCACATTCAGTAAACTTTTTGATCACCCATCACATTCAGTAAACTTTTTGATCACCCATCACATTCCGTAAACTTTTTGATCACCCATCACATTCAGTAAACTTTTTGATCACCCATCACATTCAGTAAACTTTTTGATCACCCAGCACATTCCCTAAACTTTTCATTTTTTGATCACCCATCACATTCAGTAAACTTTTTGATCACCCATCACATTCAGTAAACTTTTTGATCACCCAGCACATTCAGTAAACTTTTTGATCACCCAGCACATTCCCTGAACTTTTCATTTTTTGATCACCCATCACATTCAGTAAACTTTTTGATCACCCCATATATTTTATGTTTACAGGAACAATGAGGAGAGTGAAGGCTTATTTAATGATGATACGTTGGTTGAAAATCTCAAACAGAATCATGTAAGTTATTTGTTCTTGGCAAAGGAGTAGTTCTCAGCTGTGTGTGTAAATGAATCCAGGAAAGGGCTGTTTCCAGGCTTTAATAAGTTATTTTATGAGCAAGTTAAACAGTTTAGAAAAACACTTGATACTGATGTTCTGGTTAAAGATGGTATGCTGCAGAGCTGAATGATGTAGATTTGTTGGTTCTGAGGGGTGGCTTGTCCATTTAGAACATTGAACTGAGTCTTTCCATCAAGTCACTGTGACCACTATTACTATCACTCCGTGAATGTCAACAGAACAAGTATTGCAGGGAGGTGCATGATGTTGAATGTTTTAATTTTCAGGATACAGCCAAAGATATAAGGGAGTTTCTCACATTGTTAGCAGTGTGTCATACAGTGGTTCCAGAGAAAAGCCCAGATTCCACCATCAACTACCAGGCCTCTTCACCAGGTAAAGCAGTTAACATGCCAACATTTTATGTGGTGGTATATTTGATAATGCAGTCAATAGCCAAAGTTTGAGAAAAGATATAGATTATCAATTGTGGGTTTCACTTTCTGTACCTAATTTGAATGATTCTAAGTAACAGCTAGAGGTCTTACATGAGAACATAGTCATGATAGACAACGTTCAGTTGTATTTTTGACAAAATATGGATTGTTCTGTGACCAAAAACATGTGTTTATGGTCTCCCGACTGACCTATATATTTTATCTGAAATGCAAAAAATCACTTTTTAATGCCAACCTCAGACTTTATTTTTATAAGAAACAGACCAATTTTCAAGTAAAAAAAGGCACAAGAAAGTAAACTTTAAAAAAAAATCCTGCCAACCAACAGACCTCAATTTTTTTGCAAGGAGACAAGAAATGAAGCATACTCTTTTTTATGCCCAGTTGGCATATTAAATAATCGCGCACCGTCCGTGCGCCCTGCAACTCACAAATCCGTCTCCAATTGGACTGTGTGAACTCTGTCATCTGCCTTGAAAGGTATTTTAAAATAGACTTGGTACATCGACCCTGGTCTAGCTTCATCAACATGCTGCTACATGCATGGGCTTTACCTATGTGGCCTGAAGGTGCTATACTATCCTTTGATTTGGTGATCAACTTTCCCCCAATGTGGTTATCTGTTACCATGTCACAGTCGACGCGAATTATCCAGGACGGTAACTTTTGTACATACATTTGAAGGATTTTAAATCATCTTTTTGTCACATACATTCAGTAACTTTTTATCACCCATCACATTCAGTAAACTTGTTGATCACCCATCACATTCAGTAACTTTTTGATCACCCAGGTCATACTTAAATTTTGAAGGTAATCAATTCGTAACTTTTTGATACCATCACATTCAGTAAACTTTTTGATCCCCATCTTCGGACTAAACTTTGTCATCCATTCAAGCATTTTAAAAAAACTTTTGGCACAAATGTCCTAGAACTTTCATTTTGATCACCCATCACATGCAGTAAACTTTTGACCACCCCAAATGTTCATAGGTCAAGGGGTCATAGCTTATTGAGTTTGATACGGGTAATGAAAATCTCAAGAATCATGTAGTTATTTGTTCTTGGCAGGACTATAACTTGTGTAAATGCATTCCAGGATTTTAAAAGGGCTTTCCAGGCTTTAATAAGTTATTTTATGGCAAGTTAACAGTTTAGAAAAACACTTGATACTGATGTTCTGGTTCAAGATGGTATGCTCCAGAGCTGAATGATGTAGATTGTTGGTTCTGAGGGTCTTGTCCATTTAGAGAACTTTGAAGAGTTTCCATCAAGTCACTGTGACTACTATCATACTATCACTCCGGAATGTCCGAACAGTATTACAGGGATTTGTCATGCATGTTGAAGGATGTTTTAATTTTAGGATAGCCAGATTTACAAATGTTTCGCACATTGTTAGCAGCGTGTCATAGTGGTCCAAGAGCCCACATTCCACCATCAACTACCAGGTTCAAGGTAAAGCAACATGACATTTTATGTGGTGGTATATTTGATAATGCGAATCCGTTTGAGAAAAGATATGATTATCATTTGTGTCGGTTTCACTTTCTGTACCTAATTTGAATGATTTTAAGTAACAGCTAAGTCTTGGCACATGGAACTAGATCATGTAGACAACGTTGTTGTATCTTGACAAAATATGAGTTCCCTGACCAAAAACGTGTTTATGGTCTCCCGACTGACTTAGTATTTAATTGTAATGCAAAATATCATCTTTTTACTCTGTCATGCAAAATGGAATTTTTTTAAAATGATCATAGCAGACCATTTATTAAGACAAATGGCAGAGGACACAGACTTTAAAAAACCTCCAACAGCCGCATTTTTTTCGGAGACCTGATGCACAGCTCTTGTTTTGACCTAACTTTAAACTATGCACACATCAGTACCGGTAATAATAAGTTGTCAACTTTTTGTGACTGTAATGTGGAAGGAAGATGTAATATTTAGATTTTTGTATCTGCCAGTGTGATATTTTCATGAAATAAGGACTTTTACTTGTTTTGACTGGATCACACATGTCAATATCTATACATATACCATTTCAGATGAGGGTGCTCTAGTAAAGGGAGCTAAGCAACTGGGTTTTGTATTTTCTGCCAGAACACCAGATGCTGTTGTCATTGATGTGGTAGGTCTTTAGTAGTGCTGACCAAATATATCTTTTACATTGGTAACCTCTAGAACAGTCATTCATTAAAGAAGTAATAAAGTAGCTACTACTCAACAGTTTGTATTCATATAATCTAGATATCCTGTGAATGTGTCCTAACTCCACCCACTTGGGCTGGACACAGACAGGACTATGTGGTTTCAGTAGAGGTAGGATTAATATAGGCAAGTGGAAAAACTTGTATCTTGTTTTTGATGAACTTGTGGAGTGATGGAAAAATGACAAACACTTTTCTCATTTCAGTTTGATAAAGAAGAAAGATATGAGATACTAAACGTGCTGGAATTTACGAGGTATGTAGTGCTTGGTTTTTCAATATTTTTCAGAAAAGGTACTCGTTGTATAAGTGTCAAGTTTTGAAATGTATGCAGAGACCCTTTAATATTGCAATGCAAGATACAGTCTTTTTAATTGAATTAGTTTTTTACTTTAATAGTGTTTTGATCTTTGACATAATTTAGCTGATTTCTTTGAGTGATGTTGTTGGTGTTTTTCCAGCCATCTGTAACAACATTTTTCTTATTGATGGCTCAAAAAACAAGAACAACAGCTCTCAAGGACATCAGCTAAATTAGGTTTTCATGAAAAAGATTGTCATGTTTGTTGCAGAATTCTCAGAAGCTAGTCATTTACTAACATTTACATTTCAGTGACCGGAAAAGGATGTCAGTGGTTGTGAGAACTCCAGAGGGAAAAATTAAGCTCTATTGTAAAGGAGCAGTAAGTAACTTTAATTCAAACAATACTGTTAAGAATATCTACAATTAGTAGTCATTTCATGCCCAGGTTGCCATGGCAACATCACCTAGCAACGAGTATGTTATGATGAGAATGTCACCAAATAGAGAGTCAGTTTTAAATGTGTAAATTAGTGTTTGTTGGAATAAAGTTTGTATTATAGGCAAGGTATGGCATTAATTTGTTTGCCCAGTCATATATGGTCACAGAAATCTACAAAATACAATTACTTTTCATTGTTAGCGGGATTACCCACTAAATTATTCAAAGGCATTATTATCAAAAGTCACTTCTCTCGCAGCTGCTGTGTTTGTTGGAAAGGACATCTGTTTCTTCCAAGTAAACTTGTTTATTGTAGGAAATTAAGACAAATATGGGTATAGGTTTCAAAACCAAATGATTTACAACTTAATTGCAATATTCCTAAAAAGTAGTTTTATATTTACTAAAAATTTACTTAATTTTTTATTTGTACAGGATACAGTTATATATGAAAGACTAGAAAATACACATAAATACAGTGACATCACACTGCAGCATTTAGAACAGTTTGCACATCAAGGTCTGCGTACATTATGTATAGCCTCCACGGAAGTGAATGAAGAGTTTTACGATGAGTGGAAACATACTTACTATAAAGCCAGCACGTCTATACAGAATAGAGACAAGAAGCTAGAAGAGGCAGCTGAACTTATTGAAAGGGTGAGAAGTGTTCATATATATCGGGTTTCAGTCAGTATGAGGGCTGTCAAGTAGAACCCAGAAGGGTTAATGTGACCTAATAAGAGATTTTAAAATTGTTTGGTAGTCAAAACACTGATTTCCTGAATGAGTAACTGTTCTGAAATAGTTATGCACTCTGTTGAGATTTGACAAATACTTCGGCTTATATATATGAGGTTTTTATTGATTTAATGTGAAGTTTAGTTTCCCCATAAAGGTGAACATAATTATAGTTGGCACTTTGTTAATCAGTCAGTCACACTTTTGTTCAAGACTTAACTAAAAAACTGTAAATGGTAGTAATTTTGAAATATCACATTACATACAGGGATGTTGATAGAACATATGCAAGAACTGAGGGATACAGTATTCAAAGAAGCTTAATTCCTGCCTTCATATCAAGTTATACTTCACAGTTCTATATTTCTTTTTATGTTATACTGCAGTATGTTATATTTATCCATGTATCATAATGCAGAGAGTCATATTTCTCCCTGTATACTATTCAGGTATATTTCATATCTTTATTGTATCATTGTTGTATTTCTAGAACTTGAATCTCATTGGTGCTACAGCTATTGAAGACAAACTACAAGATGTAAGTTCATTTAGTCAATCTTTTATTTTTAACCTGGCCTGTACTTCAAAACATTTCCAAAAACTTCAGATTTGGAGAAACTTTGGTTTTTGAAACTCATAATTTGGCATGTTTTAAAGATATCAGCATTGTTTTAAGAAGTGTAATTGTTATTGTGAGGGTGTATAGTTTGATAGACAGCTGTTATATGAGTGCAGCTGCAAGAGTGGATTTGATTTTGAAGAACAAAATAAACTACACGCCAGTGATTAGAAAAACTGGCAATTTTGAAACTAGACTGAGTGTAAGTAATTGTTAAATTTTAAAATGTGTTTCACCAGAATGTTATATACATGTATGTTACGTATGTTTTGTTGTATTGTAGGGTGTTCCAGAGACAATAGCTAACCTTGCCAAAGCCGACATCAAGATCTGGGTACTAACAGGGGACAAACAGGAAACTGCCATAAATATAGGTCAGTTCGTAATTTCATCAGTTATTAAATCAAAATTGTAGTAAGAAATACCCTTACCATCCACATGCTAACATTTTTGGCAGAGCTCTGATAACTAGTGCATGTCAGATCCTCAGAAACCTCTGTACTTTTTCCCATCGGTTATACACCTGTCTTGTGATGACCATTATATTGGATCACCTGCAGTGGGCGGCGTCCACAAAGTTGTTTGCTCTCTAACTTCCACAACTCTCAATGAAGCTTCGCAAAGCTTACTGTGATTATTTATGGGCATACTATCTTGGCCAAGCTCAATAACCAGCCAAAACACCACAGTCACTCCAGAGTTATTGCCCTTGAATTGCCAAAATTGGACAAATTAAGACTTTTCCAGTCTCTAAATTAAACAATTCCTAGCCAATTTTCACCACACTACACTTGCTGTAAATGTTTATTGGCCTGATATCTCTGCCAAGTTAAAAACCCAGCCTAATTGCTGCTATCTCTCCAGAGTTCTTGCCCTTTAATCATATTTCCACATTTAAAACAATTTAGAGTTATCCTCTCATGGGTGTATTTCTGACAGTTTGACACCCTTGTTCATTTTCATAGACCTGATACTATTTTCAATGAATATGAAGGTTTTGGTAAAAAAGAATCGGTATTAAGAATTAATCTTAATTTATCATGTTTGTTTTTTCAGGTTACTCATGTAAACTTCTGACACAGGGAATGCCATTACTTCTTATAAATGAACATAGTTTAGATGTAAGTATTTGCTCAGTAGGAATGGCATTTTGGCGCATTAGTAGCTTGCTTCATCTGTGAATTAATGTCTTGAGTTTCTGAAATGGACTTGTCTATATAATCTGGACTGTACCATTATTTGTTGAGTGGATGTTCTGGTTGATCATGATCTGCAATTGTCATAAAGTTGCCATGTAGGTGCGAGTAACAAAGGTTGCTTTTTATCTTCAAGCTGGCCACACTTTCTGTTGCATCACTGCATCATTCATGCGGAAAGTTTTCAGTGCCTTGCAAGAGGAAATGTTTGAACAAGATTAAAAAGAAACTAAAGTTTACTGAAATAATTTGAACTTGTAAGAAATTAGGGTAAATAGAAATGTTTAAGCTAGTAAACAGACAGACTGACACTTAGAACTTACCAAAAGAATGCAAGTGATGACAAGTAAGAGATCTTTGTGGCTGAAAATTTATAATTGTCGACACTAAACCATTCTCCTATCATGTGAAAATATTGGAAGATTTGCAGACATTTCGTACAGTATATGATGCTTTAAAACTATGAATATAGTTTGTATTAATTGTACATTTCATGAAGTTAGTTTTCGGAAAAAAATCTGTTACATATCTTACAGGGAACTCGAGAAGTCTTGCGAAAGCATGTAGAAGATTTCCGCGAACTTCTAAGGAAAGATAACGACGTTGCAGATGTTGCTCTTATAATTGATGGAAAGGTATCGGTCGATGTTTTATTGTTAGATAGCATTAGAAATAAAGTAACTGTTATACACAGTAAGGTCAAATCAGCTTAGTGGTCAGATTTTCTGTATATAATGTGTTTATCTGTGATGGTTTTTCTTCTTGAATTTAAGCCACTTCACAAACATGTACAGTAAACACCGCATATAACGAACTCCTTGGGACCATTTAAATGTGTTCGTTATATCCAGAGTTTGTTATATCCATATAACATTTTCATATAAAATTAATAAAGAAAAAAGACTCGGGCAGAGAACATTTGTTCCTTATATCCAGATTTTCACTATATCCGGAGTCGTTATATACAGAGTTTACTGTAGTGTGTTTTTAGAGGATGTTTTCTTGTGTGCACTGTTTCTTGGATTTTAAAAATTTAATTTGACAGATTTGGATTTTGGCAGAAGCTTTATAATTATATGGAATGGAAATAGACTTTTTGGGGGGGGGCACGATAGATTAAAACTGCTTGAAGTCTTAGTTGTTACTACTTTGTGTACATTGATCAATTGTAACATTGTGCAGTCCAACCTCACTGGACAATACCTCCCTAGAGCGATAACTGCCCTTAAAAGACACATGTATCCTTCCTGTTGTGTCAATTATATAAGGAATAGACCTCTACAGAACAACACTTGTCTAGAACAAACACATTTCTGTGTTCCCAAGGGTGTTCACTTCTGAGAGCTTGCACTGTAGTTGTTAAAAGAGTTACAGGCCATTACTTCTTGAAACAATATTCTCACAGATGAAATTATCTTGACAAGAATAATGTTATATGATGTGAACCTTGGACAGGGCAAAAGGACCATTGTTTTTTCAGTAAAATTTTAAAGTTGGAAATACATCTTTTATTTAGACTTTTAAGATCTGACCAGGTGCTGATTAGACCTTACTGTTTGTATTTCTGGAGGTATACTGTAACACTAACCAGTGGTCAGTTTGTAGTTCATGTACTTTGTTTGACCATCATTTTTGCTTTTAAATACATTTGATGATAAATTGCGGCTGTAAATAATCCACAACAATGCACTTTGTCTGCTTCATATTTACACTAAATGTTTCTTTGTTTTGTTTAGTTCAAGGCAGCCATCTTCAAATTTTTATGATATAATTTGAATGAATTTGTTCACTATAGAAGCATCAGGGATTTAATAATTTAGTCATTGCTATTGGACCAAATACAAATTACTAAAATTTATATTCACCAAATGTACCAAAATGCAAAATTTGCTGTATAGAATACAAATGTATTGTATTTGTTCGTTATACAAGATGTTATATTCATTGTCTGGTTAGTTGCGTTGCACTAAATATTTGTTTACCAGTGGCAATAATCCCAGTCAGTAAAGTTACCAAGCCACTGTTGTACTGTTGACACTTAAACATATTTCCATTCTCTCGACAAACATCGACAATTAAGTAAACTGCAGAAATAAGGTCAAGGTATTTAACTAGTTTGTTGCTCCAGGTCTCCGTGATGGGTAAATTGTTTACGTAGAATCAGGACAATTCTACACATAAGAATTCATATACTGCAAACTTTGCATTTTTAAAGGTTTCTTTTTTTCCATCTTAGTGTAGTTATAGTTTTAAAGAAATAGAAAACATGAAATATTTATTGAAGTTTTACTCCAGAAAGTGGTTTATAGTTCAGATGTGTGTGAAATTTATGTTGGAGAAATAAATAAGTGCCTGACGTTAAAAGCGTAATTTATTTGATCAAACTTTTTGGCTGATCAACTTTCAATAATACTTGGTTCATTGATACTGGGTACCTGTTGCAATGTCTTTTCTCGCAGTTAATTTATATTTGCACATTTTTAATTTATTCACAGAGCCTCGGCCACGCCCTGTCATGTGAATGCCTAAAACCAAAAGATCGCGTAGGTTTAAAGAAAGTGAAATTTTATGCAAAGTATCAAGTATGCTGTTGTTTCAATTTTGTAAACGCTAGCTTCGTTATTGGCAGAGCTGTTCTTTTTACCTATCTATGTGTGTATGTTAACGGTATATGTGTAACAATAGTATTTTGACTGCATGGTTCCATGTTCAAAATTGTGTACTTTTAAGCGATATGATTGGTTGCGTGTTCAAAATCTGAATTTTTTAAATGTTATGATTGGTTGTGTGTTCAAAATTTTGAATTTTTTAAGTATTATGATTGGTTGGGTGTTCAAAATTTTGCATTTTGAAAGTGATATGATCGGTTGCGTGTTCAAATTTTTAATTTCTTGTAAGTAATCTGATTGGTTGGTGATCAAAATTTTGCATTTTGAAAGTGATATGACTGGTTCTGTATTCAAATTATTTTTATTGATATGGTTGGTATAGTGTTCAAAATTTTAATTGTTTGAAGTGATATTGTTTGTTTGTTTCAAGGTTGTTCAGATCCTGTTATAAACTATGTCTGTGAAAATGAAATAACAGATTTACACAGAAATTATAGTTTCCTGTATTCTTCCTAAGTACTTGATAATTCCTAACTGCAAAGTGTATATGGTAGTGTTAGAAAAATGATCACTTGCGCAATTAGTATCTCTATGCTGCAAATATAAACCTCTTTCTGCAGTAAACAGTTTCAATCTCTAATCTTTAACCTTTTTGTGCCACCTCTTATTTGCCATATGACCCAATGTGGTTAACTTACTGAATTCTCTACTGAGAGGTTAAGGGGCAAAAAAGAGTTATATATTCTTTCCTTATAGATTTTGATTTTGTTAAGGTATTATCTTTCCCTCTGTAGACAGCTTTCAGTGTTTTGTTTATGTTCATTTGCATTCAGTGTTGTCAGCAGAAATATTCTGCACTTGTATATCTTTAACACAGTGGTGTTTTTATGAATATATTTCACATAGTTCTTGACTCTATATACTATATTTACAATATTGATAACTCATCTATTATCAGCATGGAAGTAGCATTCAGCTGTATGCTGTTTGTTTGCCAAAGACGTAAAGGGCAATAAAAGGATGTGACCTATATAGCAGTGAAAAGTTGTTTAAGGAAATTTCTTCAATCCACCTTTCACAGATGGTGTTATAAACTCCCATCTATTTGTCTGTCAATATTTGGTATCAGAATGTGTATGACTATAAGATCTTGGATGAAGTTGATTATGGACTTTATTGGATCAATATTTCCTGAGTGATGGCCCCTGATTTAACAAAAAATTGCAATATTTAGCTATGTTTACACTCTAGGACCTTCATTTAATCCTAATAATATTTACACAGAATGTGTATGACTATAACACCTCAGATGGGTTTGATTATGGCTTTAATCAGATGAATACTTAGAGAGTTATGGCCCCTTATTTAAAAAAAAAATCTTTAAGTATGTTTATACTCTAGCACCTACATTACCTCACTTATCTTTATCAAATTTACAATGAATATGATTTTGTGTGACTGTAAAATCTAGACAGAGTTTGCCAGGTGACCTGGCATATTGAACTACCTTTGCTATTATGACGTAATAGGTATGAAATTCGAACCAGTCTTGGACAAGTTCAAATATTGCTCATTGGTGGTCAGAAACTAAATCAGTAGTTGGTGAATAATTTAAATCGAGTTTCTCAGGTGAGCAATCCGGGGTCATACTGGCCCTCTTGTCAACTTACAAATCTGCGTAAAGTTTTAAAGTTTACTTCAAGTTGCAGGATCAAAGTTCAGTTTATAGTATTCTATTCCTACTACAAAATACTAAACTTTATGTCTCATTCCGTGGAACCTTTTAAAGTCTATAAATGTTGCAAGTTTTTGTTTCATTTTTCTTTTCAGACTCTAAAGTATGCATTGGCTTGTGACTGTAGACAAGATTTCCTTGATATAGCTGTATCATGTAAAGCAGTTATTTGTTGCAGGTTTGTATATTAATGCAGTTTCATGTAAAGCAGTTATTTGTTGCAGGTTTGTATATTAATGCAGTTTCATGTAAAGCAGTTATTTGTTGCAGGTTTGTATATTAATGCAGTTTCATGTAAAGCAGTTATTTGTTGCAGGTTTGTATATTATGCAGTTTCATGTAAAGCAGTTATTTGTTGCGGTTTGTATATTAATGCAGTTTCATGTAAAGCAGTTATTTGTTGCAGGTTTGTATATTAATGCAGTTTCATGTAAAGCAGTTACTTTGTATACAGTCTTTAGTAAATCAGTTCTTTTCAGCAGGTTTATATTTGATGCTGTTTCATGTAAAGTAGTGTCAAATGCACTTGCTGTAAGCTTATTATATTCAATGTTGTTTCATGTAAAATAGGTGCAAATGTATTTGCTGTAGGTTTATATTAAATGCTGTTTCATGTAAAATAGGTGCAAATGTATTTGCTGTAGGTTTATATTAAATGTTGTTTCATGTAAAATAGGTGCAAATGTATTTGCTGTAGGTTTATATTAAATGCTGTTTCATGTAAAATAGGTGCAAATGTATTTGCTGTAGGTTTATATTAAATGTTGTTTCATGTAAAATAGGTGCAAATGTATTTGCTGTAGGTTTATATTAAATGCTGTTTCATGTTAAGTAGGTACAAGTTAATGTACTTGCTGTATCAATATTTAATGTTGTTTCATGTAAAGTGGCAATTTGCTGCAAGGTTGTATTTAAAAGCAGCTTCAGATAAAGCAGTTATTGGGTACAGGCTTTTACTGGTATGTTGCCTCTTTGTAAAGCAGTTATAATGTACTTTCATGTAAATCTGTCATATGTATACATTGTCATATTAAAGAAACAATTTAAGTCAAATCTTTTTCAAGATCTTCTCCAAGGAGTTTGCTATAAACAGAGTTTACTGTTTAACATTATAGTCTGTTAAATACAGTTTTATGTAATCATTTCCTCTCTTTTATCATCTTTCTGCTTAAAATTTAATGTTGAACTCAAACTGTATACATGTATATTACAGAGTATCCCCGCTGCAGAAAGCCGAGCTTGTAGATTTAGTGAAGAAGTCATGTAAAGCAATAACCCTTGCTATAGGAGATGGTGCTAATGATGTAGGCATGATACAGGCAGCAGATGTGGGTGTGGGTATTAGCGGGGTCGAGGGTCTACAGGCTGCATGTGCATCAGATTATGCTATTGCTCAGGTATAGACTTGATGTTTGGTACAGTGTTTGGTACAGTGTTTGGGCAGTTTACAAAGTATGAAATGGTTCAATGCAGTTGTTTGCAACATTTTTAGCTCGACTATTCGGAGAATATGGAGAGCTATTACAGTCACTTGTGTGTCGGCGTCGGCGTCGGCGTCGGCGTTGCTTCTTTGGTTAAAGTTTTGCCTGCTAAGTACTATCATGCACATATCTCAGTAACCACTTATGATATTGACTTGAAACTTTGTTCATGTCTTTAGGGGTGTCATACAATCAAGGCAGATAACTCTTGAAAAAATTTAGTACAAATTATGGCCCTTGTTTGACTTTTGAAAATTTGGTTAAAGTTTTGCCTGCTAGGTACTATCATGCAATATCTCAGTAACCACTTATGATATTGACTTGAAACTTTGTTCATGTCTTTAGGGTGTCATACAATCAAGGCAGATAACTCTTTGAAAAAATTTAGTACAAATTATGGCCCTTGTTTGACTTTTGAAAATTTGGTTAAAGTTTTGCCTGCTAGGTACTATCATGCACATATCTCAGTAACCACTTGTGATATTGACTTGAAACTTCGTTAATGTCTCTGGGGTGTCACACAGTCAAGTCAGATAACTCTTGTATAAATTTAGTACTAATTATGGCCCTTGTTTGACTTTTGAAAATTTGGTTAAAGTTTTGCCTGCTAGGTACTATATGCACATATCTCAGTAACCACTTATGATATTGACTTGAAACTTTTTTAATGTTTAAGAGGTGTCACACAGTCAAGACAGATAACTCTTTGTTTAAATTTAGTGCAAATTATGGCCCTTGTTTGACTTTGAAAATTTGGTAAAGTTTTGCATGCAAGGTACTATCATGCACATATCACAGTAACCACTTATGGTAGTTATATCAAACCTTGCAATAGTGTTCAGAAATAGTGTACCAAAAATTAAATCTATAGTTATAGATTTTGACTTTTTTTATGATTCAACTTTCCTAGGTTATACTTAATAGTTAGCAGAATTTTGTTTTGCTATTACACTGATAAAAGTTTTGTTTTATTAGCAAACACCCACAATAGTCGAGCGTGCTGTCTTATGGACAGCTCTTGTTATGATAAGGGTTATTGACTCTGACTTTGAACAAAAAGTTTGAAATTTGGTTTTGCACTTTTGATGAATGTTTTCCTTCTTAATCTTGAAAGTGCGTATATAACAGAATCAACAATGTTCGGTAGGTGGCTTTTTTATACGCCCGAAGGGGACGTATTATGTTATCACCTCGGTGTCCGTCTGTCCGTCCGTCCGTCTGTCCGTCCGTTAGCAATTTCCCTTCCGCTCTGTAACTCTTGAACCCCTTGAAGGATTTCGAAGAAACCTGACACAAATGTTAACCAGACTGAGACGACGTGCAGAAGCAATGTTCGGGATGGCTGGATTCAAGGTCAAGGTCATACTTAGGGGTCAAAGGTCATATGATTTTGTTTCCCTTCCGCTCTGTAACTCTTGAACCCCGTGAAGGATTTCAAAGAAACCTGACACAAATGTTAACCAGACTGAGATGACGTGCAGAAGCAATGTTCCGGATGGCTGGATTCAAGGTCAAGGTCATACTCAGGGGTCAAAGGTCATATGACTTTTTTTCCCTTCCGCTCTGTAACTCTTGAACCCCGTGAAGGATTTCAAAGAAACCTGACACAATTGTTTACCACATTGAGACGATGTGCAGAAGCCATGTTCCGGATGGCTTGCTTCAAGGTCAAGGTCAAACTTAGGGGTTCAAAGGTCATATGACTTTTTTTCCCTTCCGCTCTGTAACTCTTGAACCCCTTGAAGGATTTCGGACTTTTTTTCCCTTCCGCTCTGTAACTCTTGAACCCCGTGAAGGATTTCGAAGAAACCTGACACAATTGTTTACCACATTGAGACGATGTGCGAAGCCATGTTCCGGATGGCTCACTTCAAGGTCAAGGTCACACTTAGGGTTCAAGCGTCATATAACTGTGTGGATATTGCTCTGCATTTGCTCTTGATTACAGTGCTCTTGTTGCCCTTGAATTATCGAAAATTATGAAATTAGCCTTCTCAGCTCATAGTTCAAACAGGTGAATTAGCCTTGTCTGCTCTATAGTTCTAGCAGGTTTTACAAAACAAATGAACTGCCAGATACTGAGTTATGCCTCCTTGACGGGCGTATTTTGTGACAGTTTGGCACTCTTGTTAAAGATGTAGAAAAGACATTATGTGGAGTTAAAGCTGTCTATATTTGAGTAATACTGGATCTATATGTATAAACTTTTATTTCTACTTCAGTTTCAGTTCCTCAACAAATTGCTATTGGTGCATGGAGCATGGAGTTATAGCCGACTGTGTAAACTTATACTTTACTCTTTTTACAAGAACATATGCCTATATGTAATAGAGGTTTGTAACTTTCCTTCTTCTATTTCCTCTTTCATTTCATACCAAAGTTAATGTCTCTACTTATTACCATGTTGACTTCACAGGTTACTGTTGCAGAAAGGAATGAAAATATAGTGTTGCAGCAAGCATGTGCTGGTATTTTTCCATGATTGCTCTGAATTCAATTAAGGTTTATCCATTCCAAAAAAGATAACAGTTTAGGCTGTATGACAGGTAAAGAGAATCTCAGGTAAATATTTATTGAAATATTGAAATTGGTTAAAAATGTTTTAAGTCATGTTATTACTCATAATCTTGTTTACCTGATTGGTTAGTGTGTACAAGTGTTGAAAATCTGGATCCAGTATGGGAATAGTCACAAACTAACAAACAGATCAGCAATGTTTAATCTCAAATTTAGTTTTGAAGTTTCGACAAAATATAACCATGTCGTCATGTAATCTAGTATTTATGTTTCAGCTATGGTTTGCTTTGACCAATGGATTTTCAGGTCAGATCTTATTTGAAAGGTGGACCATAGGATTATATAATGTGGTATGTCCCAAATTCATTGCTGTATTTTCAGCTGATGTTGCCTGTATTTATCTCCCCTGGGATGTTAACAGATGTGCTGATCTACAGTGTTTTTTTGTACCAGAAATGCTAGTTGATTAAAGATACATGTTTTTGAAGATTTTCGGAGAAAAAACTCTGGAAAAAAATGTAAAAATGAAGGTTGAATTTATGATTGAGGAGAGGAGAGCAGATAAGGTTTAAAAGTGTGCTGTCTCCTTGAATAGCAAAATTATTAATGGAAAGGTTGATATACAGATAAGAAAAAAATGGGCAAAATTTCAAAGCGAAATTTCAGATAATTATAAGGAATAAATTTCTGGGCTTGATTTTTTCTTCTTAATATTATATGAAAATGCTCTGTGAATATAAACATTGTGGATATAAGGAACAAATTTAAATGGTCTCACGGTGTTGGCTATATACAGAATTTACTGGAATTAAATTTTATTCAGACGTTTGCCTCAATTTTTTGATTTTTGAAAAATTTGTAAAGTTAATTTTCAAGTAAATGAATGACGAGTATCTTTGTAAACTAGCATTTCTTTGAAATGTCATTTGTGCATGGGAATGTTAGAGATTGACATTCTGTATGATTATTGTGACGTGACATAACCCTCTTAGATTCTTAGACCACACCCACCAGATGGCGCTCAACGAGAAGCTTATATATTGTATTTGTATAGTTTACTGTAGATTCCCCAGCAACAGCAATTGAGAGGCAGATAGACGGAGATGCAGAGCGGCAAATTCTAGTCTAGCTTGTGTGCATGTTTTGTCTGGGACTGTGATAAATTAACCTCCATCAAACATGTTGGCTGGGAGGAGAGGGTGGGGGAAGCTTGGATGGGGATAGGAATCAGCTGAAGTTACAGTGGTATTTCAGTAGGAATTTCTTAAAAGAAAAATGCATGTCACTGGTTCACACAATCAAGATGGTCTTACACAGTCACCCGACAAAAAACAGCTAGACTGGTCACTGTACATAGGTTTATTAATTGTAAAATTTAGCATTTGGGATTTCAACATTTCTGCTACTTAATCCAGATTACTGTAGCACCTGAATGAGTTTAGATGGGTTTAGATGATTGAACTTATCACAGTCCCAGGTTGAGTGTCCACTTTCTAGATCATGTTCAGAGCTTGTAAGATGTATTTGACTACTGTTGGCTGTACATGGCATGTGCTATATTGTGTTACAGTTCTGGTTTGCATTACAAAATGGTTTCTCTGGTCAGATCCTGTTTGAAAGATGGACTATAGGATTTTATAATGTGGTAGGTTGTCTTGTCTGTGCGTGTGTATGTTTGTCTTCTACTACCTTTGTATATGTCACTGACTTTCTAGCATGATTACAAAGATATGTTAAAAGGTTCATGGAAGTGTGCCTTCCCTGCTGTGACGATTGCGTCCATTGTCTGGAACATTTTACATCCCGTTATTATGAATAATTACTTTTATGTCTGTCTGAAGACCAGCAGCAAATTAAACAGCACTTTATTTGAGCACAGAAATTATGTAAGACACAGATCTGTAAAGAGTTGTGTAAATAAGGACATATTTACAGTATGATGGCTTGCATGATTAAAAATGAAAATCGTAGCGTTGAGAGATCTGGCCCTGTGCTTGTAAAGGTTTCTTAAGCAGAATCTCGTGCTTGGCACGAAATCATGCTCAAGTAATTTTAAGTCGGGCCAAGTTATATTTATTTACAAAGTCAGGTTCAATATAAAGATGCATATGGTAAAGAACATACCTTCTGATTGTTGTTGTGAAACCCGACTTTGTAAAAAGATACAACTAGACTTTACTTTAAACTACTTGAGCATGATTTTGTGCTAAGCATGAGATTGTGCTCAAGAAACTTAAATAAGGGCGGTGCCTGTTCCCAGACAAGACGGGTGTGATCCTTGGAATAATACTGACAGCCGTTCCAGTTGAGTGATTCAGTGAGTTTTGTATTCAAAATTTCTACTAATTAACATGTGCAGAACTGAATCAGATTGATAAACAGTTAAAAGCTGCTGAAAAAAAGTTTCAAAATGCTGGTTACAGTTTTTAAATCAGTCCAGCAGCTATTTATAAAAAGAAATTAACTCCTCAAGGTCTTTTGAAATAATACTACATAAGGGGAGTGGTGGTATAGAGGTTAAGGTGTCATCCAGGAGGTTGTGGGTTGGAGCCCAAATGGGGTCACGACTGTACCTTCTAATATGACACCAGTACTGGTTTTTCCAGGAAGTGGACTCAAGAGTGACTAGATAAGCTACAAGCTTTCTTCACAATCGAGCTAAATAAATAAGTATAAACTGTGTTACTGAAAATCACTAAGAATTCACGAGACAAATTGTTCGTGATTTTGATCTCTAGGTCAGATCACGAGACCATGCATTCACGAACAAGCAATCCCGCTGGTTCACACTGTTGAAACAATATCGATTATTCCTGGAGAACATGATGAATTCACAAAGGAGTGCTCTCACGAAAATAAAGTTCTTAGGAATATTTCTTAATTTACAATAACTTTATGGCACATTAATACGTTCGGCACTGCTACAAAGCATTATTAACTTCAATAAATCGATTTCAAGAGGGTTATATTTTCACTATATATACATTATTAAGATATTTACCATTCACTATATATACATTATTACAGATATTTACGGCAGCTCCACCCCTAGCGATGGGTTTGTTTGATCGTTACTGTAGTGCAGAGAGCAGGTTAAAGTTCCCAGAACTGTATAAAACATCACAGAATGCTCAACAGTTTAATGTTAAGGTGAGTGGATGTGAGACTAAGATAAGGTAATATTTCTACATACAGTAATCTCCATATAAAACAGACTCCTTGGGAACCATTTAATTTGTTTCTTTATATACAGACTATGTTATACCCATATAGCATTTTTTAAGTTGAATGAAGAAGAAAATCGAGCCCAGAATATTCGTTCCTTATATCTGTAATTTTGCTATATTCAGAGACATTATATATGGAATTTACTGTATTTATTTTTGCACAGTCAGTGATGTAGATTTGCAGATTGAGCTTCAGTGGCCAGAAGAGGGCAGTAAAATAAGGGGTAGCCTGTCCAACAGTATGGTTGCATGTTTTAATTCTACAGGAGTCGTGGACTGTAGAGCCTCCAAAAACTGCTGAAGTAATTGCACTAAGAATGGCAAAATTCATGTCAGTTCAGTTTATTTGTCAATGTGCTAGAACTGCAGGAATATTAATTTAATTTTGACTGAACTCCTCTGTGGTCAAGTAGTTAAGACTGAGGATAATGTTCCATTAACTGAGGGTCATGGATTTGAGCCCAATTGCTGACCATGTGTTATAGAAGATTGTACTGGTCCTTCCTAGGAATGAAGATTAAGTAAACTGCCCACCATTTAATAACTAAACTATTGTTGAAACGGGTATTTAACATCCAGAAGAGACCATTAGTTTGACTGAATTGATGTTATACAGTCATGTATATTTCAGGTATTTTGGATGTGGATTGCCAATTCCATATTTCATTCCATATTACTGTTCTGGATGCCTGTTATAGCTCTACAGCAAGGTGGGTTATGTCATATAAAACTGTTATAACAAGTATATAATCCTCTGTGTACATGTGTCTTATTTGTGTTAACAACATATTATACAATATGGCCACATTCTGTAAGCATAGATAACAGTGAATAGAATAAAAAGTTCTGTTTTCAGATTGTCACAGCATCTTTAATTCTATAGAAACCACAGTGTAAAAATGTGTATTGCTCAAGATGGCTGCCAGAATCATAAGCAATTTTATATCTAATTCACCAAATTTCTCTCTTTTTTTTTTAATTGATAATTTCTGGAATTTTTCATAGAAAAAAATGAACAGTTTTGAGGAGTGCATATTAAGTAAACAAACTCTTGAAATGAAACTTGTGTCTTTAAGCATGTGGCAGTGGTTCTTTCTATTTTCAGATGTAGCATTTTCAGATGGGAAAGTTGGAAATTATTTATTTGTTGGAAATTTTGTTTATACTGTAAGTATTTTAAAAGTTAAAATAAGTGTCAACCTTTTCAATGTTTTAATTTGAGCTCTTTTTTTTCGTAAAGACAAACATTTTAATATTGACCTGATCCTAAAAAATGTTTTTTTGTGTGTTTAACTTCTATGATGATAAGTGACTTGTATGAAATTAGCATAATGTTTCAGCATGTAAGCTTTTCATAATAAAGTAATACTTATGAAATGATATCTGTTCCAGCGGTGTTTATCATCTAACAAACAATTATTTGGAGTTCTGATGCACAGTAATTAACCACGAAAATTGTATGCAGGAGTTGTTTATAACTGCTTATCAGAACGACAAAGACTTGTTTATTAGACAATAACAACTCTGAAAAGGATGTTATTTTTATTCTTACATGACCAGATATTACAAAGGTGAATAAATGTAAAGCGTTATTTTCTATGCGGATATTGATTTTACATCAAGGGGGAAATGACGTCATATCTGTTCCCCATTACTTAGGGCATAGTAAAACATAATTTTCCTTCTCTTTGTATATAGAGACAAAATCGTCAGTATTAAGTAATACTTTATGTTTCAATGGAGGTCGTCACATAATATTTGTACTGTATAAGGTAATACTTTATGTTTCAGTATGTAGTTGTCACAGTTTGCCTGAAAGCAGGGATAGAAACCAGTGCTTGGACCTGGGTACTGAACTTTTCTTTAATCTTTGCCACACAAGTTTGTGCTTGATTGTCATATATTATTAATATGGTTTGTTTTGCACATAGTTACTTTTTTGACTATTTTTGACTATTTAGCCAGAATAACAGATGATTTACTGATGTAAAATATGCTACATGTATGTAATGTGGTTGCTGAACATGTTTTTAAAATGCAGTGTGTTTCTCAAAAGATTTATGCACTTGATCAGCGACATATTTTATTTAGCATATAATTATCCATATAGTTTATAACAATTAAAAAATGTAAAAACAAAGCTTTGGGTGTCAGTTTGTCAGTCAGTCAGTCTGTTGGTTATCATGTCTGCTTTATATCTCCTGACTGCGTTGAAGGATTTTCATGAAACTTTGGTCAAATATTCATTTTACCAAGACAACGTGCAGAACCCATGTTCCAACCGCGTCACTTCAAGGTCAAGATCTAGCCAAGGGGTCATTGGCTTTATGTGTCCGCTCAATATTTACTGATAGGGCTAAAGGTCATGAGACCATATTTCCTAAAAATTTTGAAGCATTTTCTTTAAAGTTGGGTCGAGGTGTTAACTCATGGAGACAACCAAGGTCAAGATCACTTAGGGGTCAAAGGTCATTAGACTATACCTCCTTAACCTTTCGAAAGATTTACATGAAACTTTGGTCAAATGTTCACCATATCAAGATGATGAGCATAATGTGTTTCTTTGCAATCTTGGTTAATCATACAGTTTTTGATGTTAGGGTAATAAGAGAAGCCATTTCATTTGACAAGACATGTTTTGTCAGTGTATTTTAATCACATTCAGTGATAGTTGTAGTTTTATACATTCCTAATGGTGCAGTACAAGCATTTTTGCATTGTTTAGATAGTGAGAAAGTGTTCCCACTGTTACTAACAGTACTTGCTTGATTGCTACTAAAATTAATCAAGTAAACATAGTCTGCTGAACTTGTTGTTATATTAACCTATCATGCTTATTTATCTGTATTAATCAATATTCTATCTGTTTCAGTTAACACATTTAGCTATATGGGGCAGTATAGCTAGCTGGTTCCTGTTTCTGATAGTTTACAGTCATGTGTATCCAACCATAAACCTGGCACCAGAAATGGTTGGCATGGTAAGTGGTTCCCATTCTTGATAGTATGTAAGATGCCCACAACGTTTTACTCTTAGACTAGTTGTACTGTAATTAGAAGGTAGATGAAGATAATTGTGGAAAAAAAAGAGTTAAATTAAATGTGGGGTTTCAGTGTTATAAAAAAATACTGTTGCATTTATTCTGATTTTTGTGAGAAATTTATAATGAAATTTTAAAAATAAGTTCTAAGAACATTTTTATTGGCATAAAATATATTTTCTTCAAGAATCACTAAAATAAATTATCTGTATATTAATATTGATTCATGTACTAGACTGTTTTCTGTTTCAGGATCGCTATGTTCTTGGTTGTTCAATATTTTGGATGGGGTTACTTATCATACCATTTACATGCCTCATCAGGGATATAGCATGGAAAGTGTAAGTTGTTTTAGTCAAATATCACTTAGCCCTTTTGAATTGAGAAAATCCTATAATTCCAACTGGAATGAAAATGATAGCAGATTTGAAGACCCCTTACTCCGCTTTATTTCTAAAATTGATTTTTAATTTGGATAGGTGCAATGAACAAAATGAATTTACCATTTGAATAGCAGTGTAGATCAATAGCAGTGTAATTCAGTAGCAGTTTAGCTCAATAGCAGTGTATATCAGTGGCAGTGTAGATCAATAGCAGTGTAGATAAGTAACATTGTAGATCAGTGGCAGTGTAGATCAATAGCAGTGTAGATCAGTGGCAGTATAGGCCAGTAACTGTAGATCAGTGGCAGTGTAGATTAGCAGTGTAGATTAGTAGCAGTGTAGATCAATAGCAGTGTAGATCAGTAGCAGTGTTGAGTGTAGATCAGTAGCAGTGTAAATGATGATCAGAGTGCAGAGATGTTCTGCCTTATGATCTACACTAGACACAAAGACTAAAACTAACTTTTGCATGTTGTGGAAATTTTACATCAAGTATTGCTTATGTTGCAAGTACAGTCAAACCTGTGTTAAATACCACCTCTGAATAAAGACCACCATGCAAATAAAGACCCCCTACCCCCCAGGGAGAAAACCTTGCACTATTCAGCTGTTATTGGAAACATCCTTGAATGAAGACTGTCTGTCAACAAAAGCCACCATCTGTCAGTGGTCTTTATTCACAGTTTTGACTGTACTAATGTAAATAATAAGCATTGAAAACTAGCAGCAGTGAAAGCATTTGTGTTATGATTAAAAAGAAACATTTTAGATACAGATTTATGCTTTATAAACATTTTGCATTATTTCAGATTGAGACGTACCATGTTTAAGACTCTGAGGGAGGAGGTGCAGGAGGCAGAGATAGCACATGTTGATCCAACTACTATTGTTTTAAACTCTACCAAGAAAAGGTAACTCTTGCTGATACTTTTACTGGTATTAAAACATTTCAATGTGCAATACGGAACTTAGTTTTGTTAAGCATATGAAAAAAACAAAGTCAACAGAAGTGTAATAATTGAGGCAGGTATCGTATAGCAAAAAGTGAAATACATGAATATTGTTGGGGGTGGAATTAGCAGTGGTTGTCTGAATTGTCTTTATTCTTTATGCAAGAACTGTAAACTGGGTGACCAAAACTGCAATTTGTGAGCAGACAGACTTTTTCAGGAATTTAAAATTTGCAGAAGGAAAATTACAAAATAGTAAAAATATGTCAAATAAATCTTTGCAAGATTTAAAAAAAGGGAAGTGGGATATTTTGCAAATATATTAAATTTACAGTGTGTGTTGAATGGCATTTTGTGTTATTTCTCTACTTTAATTAAAGAAAATAAAAGATTTAAGAGTTACATAAACCAGAAAGTGATTTGATGATTTTTTTTTTTCTCAGACTTACAGAAACTGCAAGGTTGTTGCGCAATGTGTTCTCTCGTTCCATGAACAGAGTACCAGCTGGAGACCAGCCACGTAAGTTTCTTATCCATGTTCTTAAGTTGGTATACAATCTCTTGTGTTGTGTTATAGTTTTGTCTAATTATTCTATATCATACAAGTTCTCTTGTTGTTTGTTAGATCTACAGTTTTATTTGAAAGTAAACAAAGGACCGTCCAAGAAATATTATTACCGTCCTGTTTTGTTACTACTCGTACTTTTATGTATTTAGAATTAACATTATCTGTCATTACTTAAGGATTTTGCTGGGTATATGGTTCTTTCTGTAATCTACAAAAGCTGTTTTTTTTTTTAAGGTGGAAGTGGGGGGGGGGGGTTGCTACGGGCATACAGAATTGCCCTTTTCTGCCAGTCTGTCAATATCTTTGTTCCTAAAATCATGCGGCATGCACTGCTCCTTTACTAATTTACCTAGAGTCACCAAACGCCATACAAAATGTCTATTGTTTGTCCCAATGAATTCTAGGCAGAGTTTGAATCATGGTCACCCGGGAAAAAACAGGTCAGATGGTCAATTCAAAGGAAAAACTGGGTTACACAGTTAAATCAAAGAAAACCTTTGAACACTCTAGGGGCCACATTTAATACCCTATCATCATGAAATTTGGTCAGAATATTTGTTTCAATGATTTTTAGGCCAGGTTTCAAATCTGGGTCACTTGGGGTTTAAAAAAACTAGGTCAAGCACCAGGTGAGGGATAAAGGGCCATCTTGGCCCACTTGTTGTTGATATTAATCTTTCACATACATTACCATATGTATTAACCAAGTCTTTCATTATGACAGCTCCATCACCAGTTCCTTCACGTTAGTATCACCTATTATATCTCTTTCTCTGCATAGAGGTAACAGTTGATGCCACATTGATGATGTTCATTCAAACCATTTTTACATAATGTTGACAGATGCTACACAATAGGGGCTGTTTATTTTAAAACATACCATTTTTCCTACAGCATTGTATAGATTCTGTGAAAATAGCAAAACTTTAGTACAAGTTTATGTCATTTTTAAGATGGATGCATATTTACCTTCAGTAACTCGGACTCATTTTTAAGATAGATGCACGTTTCACTCTGACTTGATTTTAAAGAGAATACTGAGTAGATAGAATGCTAAATGGACATGTAAATGACAAAACATGAAATAGTTTTGCTTCAGTGATTAAGTTATGGATTAGTGGTATAAAGTATGTGAAATCAATTGATTGAACATTGTTTTTATTTTCACTTATTCATGAAAAAAATGGATGTTTTAGTATTGGCCAAGAGCCTAAATGAAACAGGACATTTTTGTGTTTTGCTGAATTAATGCAATTTCTGACAGCACAAAAGCAGGAATAATTTTAATGATAATAAATGAAATCATGTTACAAAAATTGCAATATATACAATGGTTCGGCAGATTCATGTATTGAGGAAATCCCGTGTGGTAAGTGACTGACCCGAATGCATGATAGATGAAGAGATGTGTGATGGGAGAAATGGTGTACAAAACCTGTCAGAGCTATGTGTAACTTTGAATGGACATCATAAAGTCACTAACAAACTGCATTACACAGATATACTGCTTCTTATTAACAAGCTGAACAGCCTAGTAAATAACCAGAAATTTCTTCCTGTATTTAGCTTATGTCAGGAAAAAATATTGAAAAGAGATTCAGCTGAGGAACTCACAAAACAATAAATGAAACTAGGGGCCAAAATCAGGGTCGTTAGGAATACCACTGCACGTTTTCCCTTAGTGCAATAGCTATGTTTGCTGAAAACAAATCCAAGTCTTACAGTTGGATGGATGCAGGCACTAAGCCATTACCAGGCATAAAAAATGTGTGTTTCTGGTCTTCCGACTGACTTCAGCTTTATATTGTTGACTTCAAACTTTTTTCTCCGACCTCAAACTTTTTTTTTTATGAGAAAATTATTAAAAAGACCAATTTCAAGTGTTTCAGAGCAAAAACTGCTATTTTTTTTTAAACTGCTGAGTGACTTACTTCTTAGGCAAGGAGACCAGGAACACACCTTTTTTTATTTGGCTCTTGACAGGAACACACCTTTTTTGTTTGGCCCCAGGTCTCGTATATAGCAGACATTTGCCTTATACTATCAGTGAGAATTAAACTGTTAGCAAATTTCTTGGTAAATTTCCAATTTGAATGAGAATATGAGTTAATTTTCCCATTTTGTGTGACATTTTGAGAAAAATTTTGGCTCCTTCTAAATTTTCAGAACAAATGCCCTTAAAGTCCTTTCATTATTACTATAGCATTACATTCCCAGCATTAAATTCTGTAAGTTACCTGTGTCCATGCATAAAAGTATCATGGAAAACTGAACAATATCATTTAAAAATCATGGAATTTTGTTGGCTGAAATCTGTATGAACCCCCAACTGATCTTTCACAGCTTAAGGATTCACTCTATATAGATTTGTTCATAGAAACGCATGCTAGATATTCATCCATGCATACTTGATACAACGATGTATACTCTTTTCTTTAGTGTAGATTCATTAAAAACTGGCAACAGTGCATATTGTATTGACAACATATATAGAAGCTTATTTTCTCACACATAATGCTATTTTATAACAAATACCTTAAAATTTGAACAAAGAAAACACAAAGCTTGTAAGATGTAAGCCCCGCAAAACGCTGAATAACCTCACTGTGCTTTTTGTTCTATAACAGAGCAGCTCCGGTGAACTCCATTCTTACAACATTATCAAGTTCTTCGAATCCTGTTCCCATCTGACATAAAAGAGAATGAATCTATGTCAAGATTGGGATAGTGGATGTGAAGTTCTAGAAAAATGAGTAATTTCATCGCTTTTGTGCAATTTTCATTGCTTTTGTGCAATTTTCATTGCTTTTGTGCTATTTTCATAGCTTTTGTGCAATCTCTTAGGCTATGCTTAAAGAAAATGACAGGAACATACATAATAGATGTCTTTTTCTTTGTACAGAAGTCACTCAAGAGATTTAAATAATAAGCCTTGATTGTTTGTGAGTGTAAGTAGAAGTTAATGTTGGAATCAGATAACAGCTGGTTGCTGGGACATTGTCAGGGTCAAAGATAATGGTTGCGAAATGTGGGGATCTAAACATTGTTATTAACAGTTAACGGTTAAAATGGTGAATGGAAATGTACAGTACATGAACATTGTTTTAATGAGGTTTTTATGTGGAAGTTTTACAGTTTCTTACAATTAGATAAACTATGGCCTTAAAATGAAAAAAGAAGCTTTAATAATTTTCAAGTAGATATAAAAGAGTTCAATTTTTAAAATGGAAGGAATTTTTTAGGGTACGCAATACCAGTTTTAGTTACAAAAATTAGTTGTATGGATATCAGCCGAGTATTAATTGGCTGGAAAGGAATGATGTTTTGCATGGAATCATAAGAAAGAAAAAACATTTTTAGGAATGTATTTCAAGATGATTTATTCACATTTCAAAGTACAAACCTGCATTCATGCGAAAAGTCTTGCATTTTACAAAAACAAGATGTCGGACGGCAACTGAAATTTCTTACCATATAAGTGACATCACAGTCCTCCTGATAAATGATGTCATGTATAAACAACAATATTGAATCAAGTCTGTTAATACCAAATAAAGAAAATGTGCATGGTAAAATAGTATGCTAGTTGTCTGACAAATTTCAAGATTCATTTATTGTTGTTTGGTAACAGAATTGCATTTTGTTCATATCAATATGAAAGTATATAATAAAAAGGCTATTGAACTTGCATGGCGAAATATTACTTGGAACTGATTGATTTGGCGTGAAAAACTCACTAGCTCATTGTTCCCGCCAAATCAACTTGTTCCAAGTAATATTTCACCATACAAGTTCAATAACCTATAATACATGTTAGTGGGGTTTGGAAAGCATGCTAGATGTACTAACGAATGGAACCAACAGGGCACACAGAGCAAATTCACTTTATTTTTAACTAACTTAAGGCCAGAAGATGTTTCTAGATTTTACACAAGTCATGTCATGTTACAACAGATTTTATGGTAATCCTTATTGCTAACTTGGACTCCAGATTGCAATATTGTATGAAACTTCTTTCTGGATTAAATATGATAGTTGAACGGACCAGCCACAGTAGTATTAGCACCAGTAATGGTTTTATAATACTTGACAGTGTTTTGGCAACAACTTTCAAGTTCAAATCCTTTCAGAAGAATTCAACCGAGACTTCCATCATCTCCTGTTTGGGGCATGAGTATTGGATAGAACTCCAAATGACAAAGAATAAAGCAAGCATTACACTGAAGGCTGGCTTTGTATAAAAAAATAATTTAAAGCACTGAAAATTAAGACCAGAATGCTTTTGCTTGAAGCAAAACATTTTGTTTTATGATAACAAAGCTGTACCAAAATCTCTTCAGAGCTGGTACCAGAAGCTCCTCAGAGCTGGTACCATCTATGAAAGACATACAGATCTTGGTCTTCATTTTTGACAAATTTGAAAACATCTCTAAAATTATAATAACAAGTACTTACCATTGATTTCTACAGCTCCATACTCTAACCTGGTGGTTTAGAAAAGGTGATGTATTTGGGCATGACAAGGTGATGGGACACAATCGGGAATATTCTGACTTCTGGAAATACTTTAATTTGCTAGTAGTAGAAGAAATTTGTGCTTGTTTTGACATAAATTGGAAAATATATTTACACTTTTTTGTTTCTATTTGAAAATATTGACATTTTTACTGCAATACCGAAAGTGGAAAATAGTGTTTTGATTTTGCTTTTATGGTATAATTTTAGTAGCATAGGAGCCCAAGGGTTTTGTAAATATAGGTGTTATTGAAAGAAGACAATGTGGTTTGAGATAAACAAAAATGGGTACAAGTTATCTCCCCCAAAGTCTTTGTAAAGTGGTACAGAGTCATTATACAAGTGCCTACCCGATAAGTTTAGCAAATCATAAAAAGCTTGTGGTTTTCAAGTTGTTTTTATTTCGTTAAAACTGCATTTAGCGCTGGTAATCTCAGCAGAATACCTTACTTATTCCCTTTCCCTGCAATATATAGCTTACTCATTATTTTGTTTACATTTAAAGATTAACTTACACATACTTATTGGCAACCTTACCAAAGGTCATTATTCCATCAGTTTTATATTGCTTATTAACAAGGTATTTATTCATTGTTTTTGTAGAAGCTGTCTTGTCTGTAAATATATGTTTGATTGGTTGTAAAAGCGAAATCATTGACATTCTTTCATCTTAACATTCATTCATTAAATTTGTTCATGTGTAATTTTCATTTAATTGTTTCATGTGTCAAAGTGTGTGGTAGTTTTCACTCCAAAATGCAAGTTTGACATGTACTGACTCACTGCACTGTAGTGGATCTTGGATACACAAGGTGGTGTTTTTGCTCACAATTTAAGCCTGCAGTTTTGAACAAAAAACAAAATTGTGACATTTGCTAGAAGATACCTCAACTTTTTGTGGAGCAAAAATAACATAGAATACTGACTTAGGATGCATTAGACCACTATCAGACGGAATGGTGACATTAGATATTCATAACTAAGTTTTCGTTCTGTCACTAGAGCAGACGAGAATATGGATATCTTTTAACGCAAGCTGCATGTATACTTCCGTGATTTTAATACTGGTATAATCATAAACAAAGCATTTGGGTTGAAAACTATCACTTAACATGTCGTTTTAATAAGAGTTCATGAAATAAGAATTTTGTTTCAGTATACAGTATACAATAACTGTTGGTAATTATTTAACATGTGTATTTTCAATGATTTCAGATGGATTTGCTTTCTCTCAAGAGGAACATGGTTCTATTGCTCAGGTAATGTATGATATAACAGGCATCATGCAGGGTAGATTATAGGTGTAACTGCAATCATACAAGCTGACCAGACTTTTCAAAAGAAATCAAGTGTGACAAAAATGTCCTTCAAAACTACATTGTATTTATATAATATAGAATGATAGATGTCTTTTAATATAGTCAATGAAGTTTATGGGGAGTAGGTACCCCCCTAAAAAATGACAAAACAGTATTTTGCTTCACGCTTGTCATATATATGAAAATGACCACACCTCAAGAAGTGCAAACATTCTTGATTAGCATTTTTTACTGTGTTACAGATTCTTGGACTTTTGTAAAAAATATTTGGTTCCTATCTTTAGTTTCAAAGGGGGGAGAGGGGAGGGAAGAAGAAACAATTCCTAATAAATGAAAGATATCTTTCATAGTGATTTCTGAGATAGAATACTTAACACTATATCTCATTGTTTTATTCTCCCAAATGGCATTTAAATTCAAATGTAATTTGTATTTTCAGGCTGAATTGATTAGAGTTTACGACACCACCAAAGAGAAACCCACAGGCCACTAATGATTGGATCAGCTACACATAAAGATGTGTTACATTCATAGACAAATAAAAAAATGCTACTGTGTGCAGGATTTAAGCATTAAAGTGCTTGCTTTACCACCACATTTTGAATTATCATTGTGCTACAGATGTACAGGTGACTGTTTTGGAAATGTTCGGTGATGGTCACGTAGTATGTACAATAGCGGCAATCCAGACTGCAGAAATGACAGAAGAATCATAGACAGCTTTAGCTACTGGATAAATATCCCACTGAAAAATGATGCATGTAGCATCTACTCTCATTATAAGAGCTTGTGTGCGTGTAATTGGAACATCCCAACTTTCAAAAGTGAGCACCAGCTCCCATCATCTCAATATGTTCATTTATAGCTGGAGCACAGACTTTCAGACTCATCAACAAAATATCTGCTTTCGTCTTCAGTATATATGTTCAGATCATCTAGAGAATATCTGTACTTGTCACTTTTGGAAAGTCTACTCTCATTCCTAGAGTATCTGCTTCCTCACCAGAGCATCAGTCAGCACTCGACAGCTTCTCTGCTCATCACTGGAGCCACCACTCAACAGCTTCTCTGCTCATCACTGAAGCACATGCTCTCCTAGCAAAGCTTTCCTGCTCATCACTGGAGTACCTGCTCTTGTTAACATAACATCTGCTCTTATGTTAAGAATATCTGTGCTTGCTGCTATATGATTGTCTACTCTCGTAACTGGAGTATCTGTCTTTAATCACTGGAGGTTATACTCTCATCAATGGAGCATGATGCTTCATCATCTCATCATCTTAATGAATCTTTGGAACATATGTGCTCATCTTTAGAGCACTTAGAGCTTATATTATTGTGTGGCTACCAATATAAAGGTGTGTTTTTATAATTGGGAAGCAAAGGTTGTAAGATTTAAGAATAACTGCCTCTTATGTACATGTAGTTTGTAGAGAAATTGCTTACATTGGTACAAACTTGTGACTTAGTTTTTGTTTAGAAGTCAGCTTTTGTGTATCGCCATGTCAGGTGTGGGGTTAACAAAAATAAGATGCAATGTAAAGTTGCGGACTTTCCTTTTGTTTTTTGTAGAACTTGGGTAGAAGTCTGTGGATGAAGTTAGACTGGACATGTTATTTCATAGTAAGTTGATAATTATGAAGCTGGGACTTTTGGTTAATGTGGAGGGGAAAATACGGCTTTAACAATGATTAAGTATCAATTCTTGACAATTTAGAACAAAGATTTTGAGGTTGATAGTTATCTAACCTTAAAGCTATTATTATCTTGTAGACAAAAATACTATTGGTAATTATCAATACAACATGTAATTGATAACTGATAATTCAATGGAAAGATATGATGATTACTCAACTTTGATAAGATGTGAAGATGTTAAATTTCAAGCTATTAATGCTTCAAAATTTGAATGCTACGAATGAGTACACAATATTTTGTAATTGTAAGTGACCTACATTTGTTTGTATGTTTACAGATTATGTTTTTACTGAGTGCAATACTGTGTTAAAGAGTTGTGATTTGTGCAATATAATTTGGGTTGTTTGCTCTGTCCTTGTTATAAAGTTCCTGTTTAAATATATGATACTGAAACAAAGGAGCTCAAAGGGACCAAAAATAGCTCATTCTTCCCATTTATTGTCTGTATCACTGCTAACACATCCTTTTTTCCCTGACCCTGTAAGATTTCTGAATTGGACGTGTCCATTTTACTTCTTGTCTAATTGGATGATGCTGTGACTTGTTCAAACGGGTATGCTTGCTGAAATTTAAGGACTGGATAGAAAGTGATGCAGATCATGACCAGATGTGCAGGCTTATTGTTACTTGACGTTGTTCCTGAGACAGAATCATTTCTGCCAGTAGCGCAGGAAATAGAAAGATACAGGTTAAAAGATATATATGCTTTTCTGCTCAGCTGATATACTTTAACTCTCTTAATGCAGTTGTCTGTACTATGAACAGTGTAGATCAAGATCAGACTGCATAGATAGCCAAGCTGATCATAGTCTACACTGGTCAGAAAGGTAGAGGTTGATTAAAAAGAATGTTTAAGCGTATTTACTTCTTTCTTTCTTTCTTTTGTTCATAGATCTGTCCTCTACTAAACAAAGGGTAGTGTTTGGCTATTAACATTTTAATGTTTGTTGAAAGAAAAAATGTGACAGTTTTTACATGTGGTTGTACTGTCTGTGATACAACAGTGTACGCTTCTAATTTATTTAGTCTGAAAGATTCTCATACTTTTTTAAACAGTATTTCTTTATTGTTACTTTTGTATTATGTTACTGAGATTTCTATTTTGTTCTTGTGATATGCAAAATATTGCAGATCAGTTTGTTTAGTTATGAATATTTAATATATTTATGATTATTTTATTATATGATGCACATACCAGAGATTGGTTTCTGTAATGCGTTAATGGTTAGATTCTGTAATTATCAATATGTAATGCAGTAATAACACTAATGACTATTAGTGCGTAAATGACAGGTTTCTAAATATACAGTTGAGACTATTTACAGAGACCCTTTACGGGAAATAACCAATATGGTCACATATGCCGGGCAGTTTCTTAATACAGTCTGATCAGTTTGTATCTACAAGTTGTTTGGGTTTACAGTACAAACCATTTTGTGAACAAATCAGCTGATCTCGATCTTTCATGTGTGATCAGGAACAGTAACTCCAGTGGGAAAAATGCGGAGATCATCTCTAAACCTTTTCGGTTGAAGTTGTGGATTTTACAGTCGATTGTCGCATAAGACAGGGAGAATATACACCAGTTGCAAAAGTTTAGGTCGCATATGACAGGGAGTCGCTGAAAACAGGGGTCATTAAGGCAGTCTCGACTGTTGTACTGATTAGTTTCTGTCATACATGGACATCAATAATGACTAAGAAAAAGTATTTCCTAGGGACAAAATGTGTGGCTCATAGGTTGGTTTTTATTATTTTTATTTATTTACTTTTAGTTTTGGTTGTAAAAGATATATTAGGCAAGGTGAATGTCCTTTTACTGAATCAAAATTTACTATATATATGTTTACATGTACATGTATCTCTTTTTGTAACTGTTGCTCAAGTTTTACATGTAATTTATTGTCAGTTTTAATGCCATGTTTGATTGTACTCGTATCATTCATTCGGGGGCTTAAGGGATAGCGAAAGTATGCATTTTTCTTTTCTGGTTTACTTTAGTTAGATTTTTTGGCAGACTATAGGTCAGCTCTTTCATTCCTGTGGTTTCTGAGAGATATATTTCATTTGTAATATCTGTTACACTTTCCATTAAAATGTAAGAAGAAATTACGAGGCTGTATTGTATAACAGACAATCTTAGAGTGAAATAATCTGTGTACACAACAGTTACTGCCCTTGTTGTATATTTCAACAATACCTAGTATGATGTGACTAGACAGGTTGTTCTTGTAATTTAATGTACATTGTAGTGTTTCAATGAGCCTTTTGCGCATATGGCTTACTGAACATTGTTAATCTGTAGCAGCATATACCAGTAGACAAACACTCACAAACAAATAGTCTAAACCGTTTATTCTGATACCATACAAAATATACAATTTTTTTCAAATCATGTGTAACTGTATGTTCAACAGCATCCAGCATCACTATTTTTTAACTGCTTCATGTGTGGATTAAATGTAACCAAGTGACCATTGAAGTAACAGCTTTTTCACCCAATTTACAAAGCACAGTCAAGATATCAGGATTTTAATTTTGGAACTTGCTTATATTGCCGACAAGCCGGGTTTTGTTTAAAGATTTTATAATGCAGCATGCTTTTATACACCAAATATCATTCAAAATTTCTCCACATTCTCCTACTATATGACATTTAGAATATTCTCATGTAAATTTCATTAGGGGGAAATATTCAGGTGTCCAAACAATCAAAACATAAGCAAAGCTATTCAAAATGTGATGAACAATACCCACCTAGTAACAGTAACATACCCTGAAAGGGAATCTCTGTTCCCCACAAAAATCATTATGTCTTTCTTCTTTGATATCATTATATTTCACAAAAAGGGTTTATAACTAAAGCCTGATCAAAACATGTATAATGTCATGGGAATTATATATTAGATCAGAAAAATTGAAGTGTTGTGCCATCCCTAGTGTACATGTACTTATGCGATAAATGTCAGTTACACACTTATAGTAATAACTTAGCATGCATTTACAATAGAACTTTTTGTGTGAAAATAATCATGCAGTGTTGAATAGTGGTAAGTGCTCAGTTTGTACATTTTGCTGCAATATTTGATGAGGCAGATGCAGATGTTTTTGTTTATATTTCATCAACCTGAATTATTTCTCTAAAAATCAGTTTTTCCTGCCCACAATTTTTCTTTTCATGAAAATTAAATCTCTGTTCTCAGGAGAATGTTTGCATATAATTCTGCAAGTGATAATGCTTTGCACAATTTTACACTCAATATTACATATTTCTTCAGTCAGACTAACACTTAGAAGACACTGCAAGTAAGTCTCACTGTCGTTGTATTACAGATTTACCGCAAAAAGTCGTAATCCTTCTTTTATTCCATATCCCCGCACAAATGGGGTTGAATCAGTTTTCCTCGCCTACATCTCGTTTTTCTTGTCCAAAACAAACATAACCAAGAATATTCATTAGTGCACCAGATTTTTCTATGTGCAAATGATACAATGTTTGGCTTATTGGTAAGCCCTATATTTTGGGGTTACCGGTAAAGGTCAAGGTCACAGGGGCCTTGACTTCAAAAACTTGTCCGCCCATTTAAGATTCTTTGCCCCCCCTCCTATTTGGCGGGGGTTCCCCCCCTAAAAAACCCCCCCGACCCACAGCTTATATTTTTTGATGTCACCAGGAAAGCAGAACAGGTGCTTAACTTAAAAGCTTGTCCGCCCAACTTAAGGTTCTTTGACCCACAGTCTTCATATTTGGCATGGAGGTTAGGCTTTATAATTAGGACCCCTTTCCTTTTGGGTAATTAAAGTAAGTAAAAGCTAGTTTATTCAAAATAATTCTTTGAGTATTAACATTTCATCTCCATCTACAATTTTACTTTGAAGTATAATTATGTGCTATATATTAAACCGTAAAGTGCATGAAGGAGGGGGGACTATTAAGTATGAGTTTAACATATGTCAATGTAAGATGTAGATCTTGATAAACTGACAATGCTGGCTTATTACCCTCAAATAAATGAAGGTTCTCCTTGGCTCTAGCCACTGTTGTCTGACAAAGCGGTGCCGGTTGCATGCCAGGTGACAATGGCAGGTCAAGTTCATGCCTGGTTTGCACCAAACCCCCGATGTAACTGAAGATACCTGCAAAATTTAGTCAAAACTACTATTAGAGCATGCCAGGTGAGACTAGTCAGTATACAGACAGAAGCTTTTTCCCCCCCAAAAGGTTTTTTACATTCATCTGTCATAAAGCGGCCATACATAACCAGAATATTCATATGACAATTCTGTATGTTCAAATGCATACAATGTTTGGCTTTATGGTAATTGTACCTGTATAGTTGTGTATTTATGCCCATTTGATGTGAAAAACAGAACAGTGCAACATGTTGAGGTTTTCTTTATAATTTGACTGTTTAAGTAAATTTGTCAAATAGTTTGATCTGTGAACTGTGTGTGTAGAGCTGTAGATGTTAGGGACTACTGTATGATTTGACAATGTCTGTAAATGTGATCTGATAAACTGACAATTTTAAATCATAAATGACTGGTTACTGGTCCAAGTGCATGCCTGGGTCAATATACATGCCAGGTGAGACTGGTTACCAGTCAAAGTGCATGCCAGTTGAGACTGGTTACCAGTCAATATACATGGCCAGGTGAGACTGGTTTGCCACATGGCGCATTAACTCATTTAATTTTCATAAGATTTTACATAGATATATTTGCAACTAGATATTAAATCAGAATGAGAAAGGTGGAAGAATAAAAGTTAAAATGTCAGAGATTTCTAAAATTTTATTGAATTGCACAGAGATTTTTTTTGCAACTTTTAACTGACTGCGGGCTTAACAGAAAAAAAAACAGTAGGTATAAGAGGGTTGCGCATTGAGAAGTCAGTATAATGCCTCAATCAAATTAAGACATTATCAGCTATTTAAATGAATCGACTAGGAAATATAATTCCTTATTGTTAGTATGTTGGTAAATGTATGTATTTACCATATTTAGTTATTTTTAAAGTACATGTATTGTGTGTTCAAACAGATCCTATAAAAGTCAGTTTCTCAGAAAACATTATTTATGTGACATGTAAGGCTTACTGCCTTTATACTAGTTGGTTTTCTGGTATAAGCGGTATTTAAATATTCCATGAATTTTCGTGTAGATAAAAATTTCCCCATGTTTGTATTGTTAAAATCTCTGAAATAGTAATGTTTTTGCATTTTGAAATACACTAGTTGAATAGAAATTGCAATGAAAACCTGTTTAAATGAAGTTAGTTGAATAGATGACGCATTAAAAACTTGTAAGAGTTGACTATGGTAGTATTTATAGTGTAGAAATTTTGTTACACCCTTTGGTTATTGTGAAATATATAAATATTTTGTCTATCATAACTCTGTCCTTTCGGCACTCTTGTTTAAAGTAGGTGCTGAAAAAACAATAAAGTCATCTATATCTCTTCTTTGCTTTTGTTTTTGAATATGTTCCCGGGCACTTTGACCTTTGAGTAGGTTTATATATTGCCACTGGTAGCATCCATGGAATTAGTCCTACTATTTTATGCGAAGTTTATAAACTCAAACCTTCTCATTTCTTGCTCTGCATCCCTCCTGCATCAACCACAACTCCCCAGTGTCACAATAACACACAAGCTAGAAATGAGATGTGATGTTAGCCTTTATTAGCTAAAGCATACAAATGCTTCCCGCAACAGTTGGGTTCTAAAACTGGATTCTAACAAAAATATAGAGATGCCTGGATATATGATTATCATGTGTCCCATGTAAAAACCACACCCTTGGCATTACATTGCAAAAGAAAACAAAGGATTGTCTTATGAGAATGTTTATACGAAATTGTAACCGCTTCCATCCGGTAATGTTTGGTTAAACCAGTCGCAGTATCTTTTGAGATATGATATGGATAACACAGTTGATTATCCTGTAAGGCACTCGTGCCTGCTGATAACTTGATGCAAACACCGCTAAATTCATAAAGTGGACTTGGCCGTTTTTTACAATTTTGACTGCGTAAAAGGTGTTCATGGAAAATTTACTGACTGAATAGTTAATGTGCAGGCAGATCATGATCTCTTTATATTGGTTGCAGTCAGGTTTATAGTGTTTTAGCAGGGAAAGCATTAAAATGGTAAAGTGAAGATACAAAAGGGGACGGATTATACACAGTCATCGACAGAAGGAGGGCATTAATGAAATGTGAAACGTGACATGTTACAGTTACGGGACTTCAGTATGTTCTCTCTGACAACTTCACATTAGAAATGTCCTTGCAAGGTGCATTTCTGGCTTGCTGACTACAGCGAAACAAGCAAAGTTGGGGTTAACATGTACACTAGTGAGAATAATAGACAAAGTCCAGTCATTTCTCTATCAACCCTTTCTATTTCTACATCAGCTTCATATGAAGAATTAGCAATACAATAATTGCGTTATTGGACACTTTTTGAGACAAATACGGTAATATGACTGTGGCACTTAACCTTTGCATCCCATGGGATTATCATAATGATGACATATACATGAGATAATATTAGATAACCAAAGTTTAATTACTGATTATTGAAACTTGGTTATCACTGTTAGTAAAAAATCTGGTCAACAATACAGAATAACTACGCATATTGAGAATTTATTCATTCAAGTCTTTCTCAGTAATACTGGAACAAACTTGTGGAAATTGTAAACAACTTGTCAAGGTGAGTCATTGCTAACTATATTTATTTACCACAACAACTACATATTTCATTGTTTATACATATATAAGGGGCAATGATTAAGGTAATGACTGACGCAAGTTCCATGATCAATCATTCAGATGTGGTCCTATATACGTGGAAACTGCAACTTGTTTCTTGCCATGGTGAAGCAATACAAAAAACATATTGTATTAAATGACGGAGCAGTGTAATCTGGAATTTATAAAAAAAAATCGGGGATAAAAAATTTGCTATTCTATCATAATTTATAAGAATGGAACATATTAATGATGCTACATTATATTCAAATTGAATGTACGATCTGATTCAAGTACATTACCTTCCTGAAGAAGGTGTTTTAGAGATGATCATGCGGAAAAAAAACTTGCAAAGGCTCGTCTTCAAACATGTTTTCTCTTATTTTAAGTTTAAATAAATTTTAATGTTATTTAAAAAAAAACCTTGTAAAGGTATTGTTCAAAGTCAAAGTAATACCAACATAGCTAACATAAACAGAAATAGAACTAAACACATCAAAGACCTGAAAGGACTGTATCTTATCGTAGCAGCAGTGCCAAACAGTGGTAAAATTATACAGAATATCTGTGTTTCTATCTAGTCTTTGGTAGACCATAGAAGACTATTTCTTATGTCACACAATGAAAAAAGTAATGAAATAATTTTTTGTATTTCATTTGATGTACATAACATTTTTTGGGATCAAATTTGTCAAGGCATGTTTTGGTTCTTTATTTTCAAAATCTGAACTGATATACTGCTGTCATTTTTTTGTGGTATGTATTTTGAAGAAAGTTTTAACTGTATGTATAACTAAAATTATGTTTGAATTTACAAATGGTATTAACAATGGTAAGATGAATGTTCAATCTCAAATCTTATGGAATGTTTTTAAGGTACAAGATGGAAGAATATGAAAAAAATGGCTTGCTACATGAAATGTTTATTAGGCAAGCTAGAACTACACCAGAAGCAACTGCAGTCTTGGATGCAAAAGGGAACAGTCTCACTTTTGCTGAACTTGACAGACTGTCTGAAACCCTTTCCATAAATCTGTATCACAGAGGCGTGGTACCAGACAGTTGTGTTGCTATATATATGGACAAGAGCATCGAGTATGTAGTGTCTTATATAGCCATTCTACGCGCTGGAGGAGCATACCTTCCCCTCGACATATCCTACCCAGATCTACTGCTTAAAGACATTCTTAAAGATGCAGAACCAGTAGCTATACTCACAGATGAGAACTTTGCTGAAAGGGTTAAAGGTCAGTTTCAATATTTTATTATTTCACTTGTTTAAATATGATCATTTACAAAAAGTTTTTAAGCGGTTTGGTTTAATATGTGCCAGTTTTGGTTAATAACACAAAAAAAGAAAACTAAGTTTTAGGAAAATTAATGTGATGAGAAATGAATCCTAGATAACAGCATTTCAACAAAGATAAGTTGTATGAGGGGAAAATGTTTCATCTGAAGATGTACATATATTTTATTATATTATTATGCCTATGCAACATTAACAATGTAATTAAAATTATTAGCATATAGTTTTATTCTCATTATGATTTTTTTTTGTATTTCAAGATAATAATCAAGTAAATGTAAGTCAGTCTTAGATGTATACTACCTTTATTATTTACTTTTGACATCAAAAGGCAAGAATTTGGGTATCATACACATTTACAGGTCAAGATTTAATGTACTATGATTTTGTTTAAGAGGATTGTTTTCTTTCTAGATGCCAAAAATGTAATTACTCTAAATAAAGACTGGGACAAAGCACTGTCGGAGGAAAACAAAGGGAAGGAAACGCCTGTAATAGAACAGACATTAGATAACCTGGCATATATAGTGTACTCCTCAGGTACCACTGGCAAACCTAAAGGTAAGAAAAATTCAACAAGGAATTTCAAACACTTCTTATAATAAGGGACCACAATGGTAATAAGAGTTTACTCTTTTTGTGTTATCCCTGGTGTCGTTGTGCATGCCATGGTTATAATGTTCATGTTGTGATATTGTTTTATTGCATTCATGTTTGTTTTAGCCATGTATGTACTCCATACCAAAATAAAATCTTATCTTATTTTACCAAATTATTACTTTTGCTGTACTAAGCAAAATATGTTCTTATAGTTTGTATAAATACCTCAGAAACATAATGGGTAAGTAAAGAGTTAAATAGATTAGATATGCACTAGCAAGATTTTTAACTTTTATAACATTCAATGTATATATTAAATGAAAGGGCAAGGTCACATATTAAGAATTGTTTTTGCATTTTCCCAAATCAATTATATAAAATTATTTTCTGTCTTTTGCAATCTGTTTTTATAGATAGCAAATGAAAGCTAATGACAATATCAGGATGTTTTATATTACAGGCATAAAATGTCCTCACAGAGGTGCTGTGTTCTCTTACCATGCCAGACATGTATATTATCCTTATGGTGAAGATGAAAGGGAAGCCTGCAATATTTTCTTTGTTTGGGAACTTTTGAGACCACTTCTTAAAGGTAAGGCCAAAAATATGTGTGTGATCAAACAGACCAATTTTCAAGTGCCTCTTCAAATGAACCATGTATGGTTTTAATGAGCAAAAAGATAAAGTGACCGAAGCCAAGCTCTTAATCTAGCTAAATAAATGTAGTAACCCTAAACACACATTTTTTAGGGGCTTAATTTAAGAATACCACCAAGTAACCTGAGCTTGAAAGTTGATATTTTGACCGTTGACCAGTCAGAAATGGCGTTGACTTGCCAAATTTGTAAAAGAAATCTCTTTTAGCCAGTCACATTATGGGACACCATTTTAATACTTAATACGCTTATATGATATCACCTATTTCATTTAGTGATATTATCCACATTCACATTGGTGACATTACATATTCAAATTGGTGATATCACCTCTTTTGTCTATTTAAAACTTGCATATCACCTTTTTGAATTGGTGATATCACACATGTGTATATTTTGCAGGAATACCCATGTATATAATACCAAGCAGTGTGATATATGATCCACCGTTACTGTGTGACTTCCTGTATACCAACAAGATCACGAGGATGTTGTTCACCCCTTCTCTACTGGAAGCTGTACTCAATACATCAGACCTTAACCTTACTGAGCAACTTAAAACCATGAGGTAGATGAGTCTTTCATCATTAGTTACAATAAACTTGCAACTTGCCACTACGGTACTTATAAGCACTTGATACGTTATGTAATCAGATGACATACACATCCCTATACGGAACGTATAATTATGTACTTGATACCTTATTTGTGAGACAAAAGTGCATGATTTTTTATTTATGAGTTCATGAACAAACAATCCCACACTGATTCACACTTTTGAATATCGATAATTTCCAAGGACATTAAATTAGCGAAATGATAAATTGTTGTGCTTTCGTGTAAAAATGTCCAATTTGAAAGAAAGTTCTTGTGATTATTTCATGAATTACAGCATGTAACAATGAAAATTTATCTAAGAATCTTGAGTGTCTTATTTTAAACATGCTGCATATTGTTAAGAAATGTTCAGTATATACAGTACATTGTGGTGAATAATTCAGAGACATAATCATATTCATAAGGTTAATTCTATTCTGTTTCTAGGACCATTGTATTTTGTGGTGAGGTTGTGTGCACGAGTCTGTTTGAGAAATGTATGAAGCTGTTACCATGGATACAGTTCCTCAACTTGTACAGTGTGTCAGAATGCCATGATGTTGCTTGTGAAAATCTCAATGAATATTTTGAGAAAAACAAGGTACTAAAATTGTTTATTTAGAGTATCAAATGGGAATATTAATTATGTAAAGTAGGTTATTGCTTCTACATTTGTATGTGTGCATAAATTTTATGTTGGTCAAAACTCTTTATCTGTACAGTTCATTTATTTAACATCTTCTTGTATAGTTCTTTGTTCAGTTTTGCATTCAGTTTCTTGTCGTGTTGCCTAGCTGTGACCTTATTCCGTACTTCCATTGATGATGATGATGTTCCTAATCATATAATATCAGTCTTATTTAAACATTAATATCTTTTCTTAACTTGTTATTATTGGTTCACTTCATGACAATTTCAGGACGCCTTGTTAACCAGGAAGTTTTGCCCAGTAGGTAAAGTCACCCCTAGGGTAAAAATAGTCATCACTGACCCAGACTTGAAACCGCAGCCAGTTGGTAGTTCAGGGGAGGTAAGTCCAGACTGAAGCAACTTATGCATTAAGGGGAGGTAAGTTTCAGCAAGATGATAATGTCAGATAAAGAGATAGTCCTGGTGATGCAACCTGAACCTGCACAGTTGACAGTCTTCTTTGGCTTCAGTAATTTATTTAGATTTTGTAATATTTTATCATGTTTCACTTTTTTAATAAAGAAATAGTGCCACCCAATTTAAGCATACCTTTTATATCTAGATGCAAAATGTATTTATGTCTTACACAGATTTTTGTTGGTGGCCCAACACTTGCACATGGCTATCTTAACAGACCAGAAATCCAAGCAAAGAGATTCATACCCAGACCTGACCTGGTGCCTGCAGAGTGTGGAGATATTTTGTACCGCAGTGGTGACTGGGGCTACATGCTGTCAGATGGAAGTCTTGAAATCTGCGGTAGATGTGATACCATGGTTAAAGTTAGGGGATATTCAATAGAAGTTCAGGTATAAATATGTTTTATCATGATTAAGTAAAAGCCAAGGATGGGGTCAAAGGTCACACATTTAAGTGACATAGGCAGGCTTGAATCAACAGTTTTCAAACTGAAACTGTTCTGAGTAAGAGCTTAATTGGCTTAAGGAGTTACACGAGTAGTGTTTGTGGAAGTTCTTAGTAACAGTGAATTTTATTTCCTCAGATGAAATGTACATGCAGGACAGACAATTTCTAACTCTGTTTGAAGAGTTTCTTTCATGCACCTGCTACTAGTAGTTTGTTTTATCTCAATATGAAATAAGTACTCAAAACTTTAATCAATCCTTTTTGACACAACACAGATGATGGAACCAATCATTAATGAGGGAAAGAGCAAGCAAATTTCATTTATGACAAGGTGAGCTTGAGCGGGTGTAGAGGTAAGTGTCTTGCCCAAGGACAAACTTTATGGCCAGATTGGGGATCAAATCAAGGTCTTCTGGCATTTAAAGCAAATCCTATAATCACTTTACCACTGAGTTTTACAAAGTCACTACAAACAAAGCAGTATGGCAGGAAAGAGGACCCAAAAAGACTGTAGGCCTACTTCAATGCTGTGACAGGAGTGATGGTGAGGACTATTAATGAAGATGAAGAAAAGAAAGGTCTCCAAAGATTATTTGTTTGGGAGGATAAATAATCAAGGTTTGACTGTATTCTTGCAGGCTGTTGAGGCAGCACTCATGGAGCTGAAGATGGTTCATAGCTGTGTTGTTCTTGTAAAGGGAGAAGAAGGGGAAGATAAGTTCTTGGTAACATACATTGTACCACTCAAAGAAACTACCAAGAAAGAAGTGAGGGAGGCATTGAAAGCACGTCTTCCATTCTATATGATACCCTCATACTTTGTTTTTCTCTCCAAGTGAGTATGTATAAGATAGAATATGTCACACATTTTACAAAACAGTCCAGAACACTCCAAAAATACATAAGCTGGGGATATTTTAACAAAAAGTTTATATTTTGTACTGTATAATCTCAATCTAAATAAAAAATTATAGATCAATAAAATTTATTACTAGATATTTCTTTTTCATAATGTGTGGCTTCATTTTTTCTTACAGAATTCCAGTCGTACCTGCCACTGGTAAGCTAGACAAAGCAGCATTACCTCCCTTTGATAAACAAGAAGATGATGTCATACATGAGGGGAAACCAGTCACACCAACAGAGGTTGCCATAGCAACAGTCTGGTGTAAAGTTTTACAGCTCAGGGTACCAGACATCCATGAAAGCTTCTTTGATTTAGGAGGGTAAGCTCTCTCAAGCTGTTTTTTGTATATGTGAAGAAATTGCCTGCTCCTTGTTGAATTGTGTTTTTGCTGAAAGTGTCTAATCTTATTGCTCTTCATGTATGCACCTGATATAGTCTGACCTGAATCCATAGTGCTGGCACATGCATCAAAGAGAATTCGAGTCTTGTAATAATCTTTCTCTTCTACTTTACAGGACTATATTTGAGCTTAAAAAACATTATTTTTTTCACAGTAGGGCTCAAACGCAGAGCACAAAAGTCAGGTGAGCCTCCCTGAACCCTATATACCTCTGGTTCATTTTCAGGCATTCCCTGTTGGCTACAGAACTTATCAACAGACTAAATAACCAGTTTGGAGTCAAAGTACATGTTCAAGAACTGTTTTCTTACCCGACTATAGCAGCCCTTAGTAGTCTGATAGACTCTCGGCTCAACAAGGATGTGAAAACACCACAAGAAACCAGAGTCAATGACGTGAATCTCTTAGCTGAAGTCAACAAACATGATTATGTTGTAGTCAAGTAAGTATACTTATCGACCAAGTGTTACCAGTTGTTTTATCAGCTTAGACTTTCACCAAGCTAAATTTCAAAAAGTGGAATTGTCCATCTTTCGAAATTGGAAAATTCCATTAGTCATTCAAATTGGTGCTTGGTGAAAATTTACAGGCTGAACAGTGAATAGTGCAGATCATGATCAGAACTCACAGGTGTCAACTGGTCATAAATTCAGAATAGGGTAAGGGCAAATGTAGCACAGTTTCCTTTACTTTATTTAAGGGCACAAAAGTAATAAACAAGCTGTCAGCTAATGACCAATCTTGTCAGGTTTTTTCCCTTAACTTGATATTAGTAAGAGAGTTATAAGTAGATCTTTTACTCTAAAATATAGGTTATAACATCAGACAGCTTGTTGGTTATAGCCGTGCACCATCATTATGATCATCATCACTAACAGGAACAACATCCACTACAATAGCCGCATCTGCGTCTTCAACATCAACATCACCAGCATCGCTATTTATTGAACTTTGTATGGTGATGTAAACATTATATACATGTATATCAAAATATCATAATTCTGGTGGATTTTGTTCAAACTCAACAACTGATACGGTAAATAAACATTGACATTCAAGGACATTGCATCATCTTGAGACCTAAACATGATTTTGATAAACTAAATCTGACCAATGGAGACCTAGCCAGAATCTGACCAGATCCAGACAAATCCAGAATACTGGTATCTGATCAATTAACCCTGAACAATATCTGAATGCAGTTCATTATCTTTCACAACAATATTTGCAGTAACTGGGCAGTTAAAACTGACACAATTTTTGCTTCTTTAAAAACCGACTTCACCATTCAGTCATGAAGGAAATAGAATACACAAAAATTAAAGTATTTAAAAGTGACCTGCTAACTGATGGCAAGATACTTGGCAGTATAAATCTCATTGCTGAAGTAGACAAACATAATTTATTAGTAGAGAAGTAAGTAGTATTACTTCATTTGATGAAGTAAACCTCATTACTTGAGTTACCGTAACAAACATAATTCTTTCAAGGTGAAGTAAGCAGTAACATGCTGTGAAAAGATGTACTAAACCTTACTGCCAAACGTAACAAACATTATTCACAAGAACTAAAATGTTGTGAAAAAGTCTCATAAACAGAATAAACAGAAACATATCTAACAAATAGTGAAGTGAGATAGGGAGGTATTCTGCAAAATATGTGATGTAGATATTTTCTTGGAAACCTGCATTGAGTAGTGGACTTACTGACTTACTAACTGAATATCTTGGATTGATAAAAAGGAAGAATACAATCAGTGTTATTTTATATTTTCATAGCAATTGTCCGTTCCTTATTTCAGTATAGACATGCAGTTGAGAGCATTTTGGAGAACTTTTGCATTTTACAATGAGAAAAGATTTGCAAGAGGACGTGTTCTGTTAACAGGCGCTACAGGTTTTCTTGGTGCTTTTATCTTGAAGGAGTTACTATTGCAAACAAAGGTATAGTTTTACATTGGTTACATAAATACTAATTATATGACTGATATAGACTTAACATTTAAAAATGAAATTAGTTTCTTTAGGCACCATAACAAGTACTGACCAATTGCCATGCATTGCATACATGAAACTGAACCCCTCCCCCTCCCTGCCCTATCCCCTCCAAACTTATTAAAGAACTCCTTCAGTGAAAGTTGCAGGTTTAACCAATTATACATTTTGTGACATGTTCTTTGAGTTGCAACTGTGATGCAATGAAGGGACAAAATTGGGTTTTGCCCATTTTAGGTAGTTGTTACAAAGGTACTGAGTCATGCAATGATTCAATGTTAAGTCTTGTTTGAAAATTTCTCTTTGTATTGCTGTATTATAAATCTTGCACCATAGTGAAACATTTTTACCATTTCATACAATTTGTAGGTGTTTGTGTTTTGTTTGAGTCGTGAATTACCAAATGCCACTCCGCTAGAGAGGTTAACAGGAGCCCTCAGGAAGTTCAGTATACTCGCTAAACCTGGAGAAACTCCAACAGAAGAACAGAAAACAATGCAACAAATCTTCAACAAAAGGGTAGCATTACTCAAAGGTAATTGGCTTATATTTGTTTTGCTAAATATTGATGGACCTTGATTTATTATTACATGTATATGAAGTAAAACGTCTACATAAATTGAAGTCAAATGGGTGAGTATTGGAATTCATTGATGTTCTAAGGAAAATATAGAGGTAACATTCACAGCATTGATGATTCCAACAAGTAGCACCAAAGGTCAACCATAATCAAAGGTCAGCCTACATGTTGGTAGATAAGTTAGTGTTTGTCTGTCCAGGTTTCATTGGCTGCGAAACAAGTTAAAATAGAAGCATTAAACTGTTTGTCTAGCAATTAAGGCATTTAAATATGTTTTCATATGCCAGTCCCATAATACTCAAGCAAGACATGCTTCGTAAACAATACAATGATATCAGAAGTTTTAGAGATACGTGCTATTGTAAAGTTTACAGTAAAACCTTTGATGTTTACAGGGGATGTGGCATTGATCAACATGGGATTGTCAGATGAGGATTACATGTATGCATGTTCGGACATTGACATGGTGATACATGCTGCAGCCAGTGTCAACTTGGTCTATCCATATAATGTAAGTGAACGGGATTCCTATGACATTGATTTGTTACTGAATATAGAGTTGATCTGAGTGAAGGTGTGAAAAATAGCATTTATAATGGGACAGGTCTTTTTAATGGTATGAAGAAGAACGAAACCAAAGTATTTGAAAGAAAAAGTGATGTACATGAACATGTATTAATATTTGAAATACTTGATATTCCTGAAATCCAAAATTGAAAAGCAAAATTGCTGTCTTCGTTTCCATGGTAATATAAGCTGAATGTTAAGTCTATTTTTATCTAATAAGTAATTTTTATCTAATAAGTAAGGGTATAAGGGTATAAGTACAGGTGCATGTTCTTTCAAATCCATGAAGTTCAACAATTTTGTAGATTTAAAGGATCACATGAACAATTAGTGCAAGGGAAATTAAGATTTCATAGACAGGTGAGTTTTGTATGTATATTGCAGATAGATGACAGTTAAGTACATGTATATAACTATTGATTTACATTTTCAGGCTCTAGCTGGTGCTAATGTCAATGGCACGGCTTATGTGGTGAAGTTTGCTTGCACCAGCAAGATCAAACCCATACATTACATAAGGTAAGGTGATTTTTGATGCAGTGGAAAATTTTCACACAGAAATATTACACTGCAGTTTTACCACGTAATATATATGACGAAAATCTTAGAAAACCATAGGACTAATAAGTTTAAGGTAACCTGTTGAGCTGCCATAGCACAGTGGTAGTGTGTTTGCCTCAGGATTGCAGGGTCCCAATATATACATACAATCAATGATATATATTAAACTGATATAGAAAAACCTTTTTGTAATTCAAAGGGAATTACAAGGAACAAGTTTCAGGGTCAGCACTACAGTTACTGAACATTTCCTAGATACATCCGAAACACTAAATTAAGTTTGTTTTGTCACAGACAAATTAAAAACAGATACATTTTATACATCTCTGGTTTTGCTTACAAAGTTTTTTAACATGAGAATTTATGTTTTGTACAATGTACTCATTTCTTCATACAGCACAGATGCAGTATTCCCAGCAGGTGTAAAAGATTGTTCCGAGGCAGATGATGCAAGCTCCTACCACACACAGTTGCATGATGGGTACTCACAAACTAAGTGGGTAGCTGAACAAATAGTTAGAAGAGCTGGTCAAAGGGGAATCCCTGTTACAATTTATAGACTAGGTATCTTAAACTTGAAGCATTCCTGACTCAAAGAATGAAATATGCACCATTGAGTATAGTTTTGTTTAAAGAAATGTCGTCTTAGGCTTAGCAGTAAGTACAAATAATGAGGCCTGTCAAAGTATCTTCTGCCAAGGGTAAAATGTTTTTCTGCAACCAATAAGCAATAGTAGATTTATTTGTGCAATGCTTTGTTTAAATTCGATTTATGACAATGCCTTCATGCACTGGCTGAAGTGGATGGCATCACAAAATGACATTTTACTAGGTCCGCTGTCACTTGCAGTCAAAAGACTTTTTTGCCATTTGTCATTATTTGTTTTAAGGCAAAAGGTCTTGTTTTGTTTTTTTAATTTTAAGGTTATATGCCTGCCATGTATCTTTTCTAAGACAACAGTTTTGTTGCTATATTTAGGCGACATGTCTGTCGGTATATGTATAATGTTTCTTTGTTGCTATTTTGAAATGACATTGTTGCATTGATGCAATTTAAAGGCCAATCCTTTGTTTCCATTTTAAGGCAACATGTCAGGGGACAGTAAAACAGCCAGTTGGAACCCACAAGATTTCACTCTGATATTACTGCAGGCCTGTACACAGCTCGGGAAAGCACCAGATGTAGACTGGCACATGGAGATGACACCAGTGGACTTTGCTGCTAACTTTATTGCAAAAATGATCAAAAAGTCTTCTCAGGCACTTGGAAAAACATTTCATATCATAAATGATAAGCCCATACATTCAAGGTACAGTATGTATATGTAGCTTCTAAAGGTTAATTCACAAAAAGTTTTTTTATCTTCCTCTGCATAGTGGGAGGGGGATATAGAAATGGTTCTGTCCATCCCTCTGTCCGTCTGTAACATTTCAAGTCCGCTCCTTATCTCCTTAAAACCTTGTGGAAAGCTCAGGTCAAATGCTCACCTCATCACTGGCTCATGGTCAAGATCATTACTTAAGGGCAAACAATTGAAATTCATGTCCTCTCAATAATTCCTAAAAGATTTTGATGAAACTCAGGTCAAATGTTCAGCAACGAAGGGGAGTGGTGGTGTAGAGGTAAAGGTGCTACATATCTCAGAGGTTTCCGGCTCGAAAGACTGTACCATCTCATATGACACCAGTACTGGTTTTTCCTGGAAGCAGACTCGAGAGTGATTGATAAGCTTCAAGCTTCTTAACAATCGAGCTTAAATAAATTAGTGTAAACTAAATGTTCACCATTTCAAGATGATGAGCAGAACCCATGGTCTGGTCATGTTTGGTGATCACAACTTATGATAAAATGTTTCAGTCTTGAATTTCCTGTCCATTAACCCTTTGAAGGACTTTGATGAAACTGTGATCAAATGTTTATCTAATCCAGTTAATGTGCAGAACCTATGACCTGGCCATGCTGACTTAAGGTCAAGGTCACAATTTAAGGTCAAAGATTTGTGCTCCGTATCTCCTAAACTCTTTAAAGGATTTTGCTGACACTCCAGTCAAATGATCACCTCATTGAGACAATGAGTAGAACCACTTGAACTTCATTTGACTTTTTGAAATCAATGCTCAACACCTCTTACAGAAAACTGCACTCAGTTATATCAATTCCTTCAATGTTCCTATTTGTGGCAGGGAATATAGCAGTCTTTTAGACTGACTTGTTTATCGTTTGAAACTCAATTGTAAAAATTTGTATCTAAGGTGCTCTTTAAACTAAGTTTCACAATGCAAGGTATTTTAAGTGTCAAGTTGATAAATAATCACTATTAGTTAAAGGACCAATCATCTCTGACTTATTAAAGACAATTAAGCTACAAAATCCTACCATATAGTGCCAGGAGCGAGACAGGCAGACAATCAGTAACTTATTCTTGAACCAACCACCAACATCATTGTGACAAAGTCTTTTGATTGCAATTTTCCAAGGGGCAGATTCATTCATTTTTTCACTCATTCATTCCTTCCTTCATTCCTTCCTTCATTCCTTCATTCATTTGTGCATTCATTAAATTATTTTTTCCTTTAACATTTTCTGTATTTCAGATGGGTATTTGAGTGGATGAATGCACATGGTTATCCTGTACAGATTGTAAACTTTGAAGAATGGAGAAAAAGGTAAAAATGTTCCCCATCCTTACAGCAGCAGTGGTTTGCTGGTAGTTTTTTTACTTTGCATAATTGTTGGTATTGTTAGCCTCACTGAGTTGTCAATTAATTGTTGGAATGTATGTTAAATGCCTCACGATACTAGAATTGTCAAAATGTACAATTATTGTTTAAACACACAATTGTTTTAAGGTTTTTTGTTTGATGAAAAATAATGTCCATTTGAAAACAAGGCCGGTTCACATTAATTGGTTTACCTGGCTTTTAATTTTGGTCATGACAGAATGAGAAAGAAATGGACGTTTATGAGCTTTATTTCAATTAATTTACAGGCATTAACCCAAGGTAAACAATATTCAGAAAGATCGCAATGTGGCGATCTAGGTGGTTATGAATATTCAAGCTTGATTTTCAGACTCATCTCGCATTTAACCGGGTGCTTGGATACTCGCTTCAGCCCTAGTTGCAGGGGATCTTCAAAAATATATCACACAAAGAAGGATAGCTACTTAAAACAGTTAAATCTATAAATAAATTGCACTTTATGGAATAGAAAACTAATTATTGACTATGAAAGGTAGTTGTTAAATACAGAGGGCAACTTAAACACAAGTTTAACTGTATATTTCAGTGTTCTAAGTCTCAATGGGAACGGAAATGGCTTCCTTCACAGACTTATGGAATCATATATCACGTAAGTGTCTCATGATGGAAAGAAATTGTTGCACAATTGAGCTAAAACAAATTAGTAACAATGCAAACATCCCTAGCCTTTAAATCTTCTTGCAACCGTACTCCTGTGCATCCCTCCTACCCGAAAAAATATCTGATGTTTTTTTAAGTAAGAGTTTTTGAAGAATACAGAGAATTATAGTTGGCAACCTTATCATGCTTTTAGGTTCCAGGCTGCAGCTTCTGAATGATGTCTTGAGATCTTGCATGCTGCAGGAGACATAACTCGTGTTAATGTCTGAATGTCGCCAAGATTGATAAGGTTTCTGTTGGGCAATAAGAGTAACTCGGATAATTCAGATTATTATTTAACAATTTTGTCATGTTTCATATTTCAGAAGTTCTGATTTCTTTACGACTCTCAGTACATATAAAGCGGAGAATCTACATGCGGTGCTATCACAGCTTGGGATACAGTATCCGTACATTGACTCTCTCCTTCTTGACAATTACTTCACCAAACTGTCACGCAGTGGGGTCATCTCGTCACAGAAATATAAAATCTCTACAGGTATGTTAAGAATAGATCCTAGCACACTTATTCACAAATTTTAAAAGCATTTAAAACACATGATATTTTTGAGAGTTGGGCCAATATTACTAAGCCCCACACATCTTGAAAACAAATTTAGTTTTACCAAAAACTCTCATATGCAGTTAAGAACAGATAGTAATAAAGTACTGAAAGTCCCTAAACCTAATCTTGAAATATATCGTAAAACATTAGAATACTCAGTGTCCAAAATATGGAATGTCTCAGCTACCAACTGAAGTTCGAACATCAGTTAAACACCTTAAAAAACTTTAAAGCAACATGCATTCATCATTGGAAAATAAACCTTCTCAGACATCAAAAAGTCTCTTAATAACCCAGTTATTCTCCTGTTAAGTTTTCTTTATAAGTGATTTGCTATTTGTATGTTAAAAATGTATATAATTGTTTACCTTATTTTTTATTTTTTTTTTTGTTCTAGTGTCACCTAATGTTTGCATTGTTTATGTAATAACTTTGTTTTAAATAATGTACATTGTATGTATTTAGAGGCCCACAGGGAAGATTGGGCTTGCACAACTGTGCAGCCTCTCAAAATAAAGTTGTTTTTATTATTATTGAGAGTTTGAATAAATTAATCTCTATCAAACTGTTCATTTTTTTAAAGTGCAAAGGGAGGTAACTCAGTGTAAAATTGTAAAACATTGAGTGATAGAGTTTATTCCCTTGAATGATGTCCCAGTTTTATGCAAGATAAAATCTGCACACCATATGATAAGGCAGGGAGAAGGTTGTGTACATGTTTAAGTGAATGGGACATCTTTTTAGAGACAGAGATTAAAGAGATTCAAAATGTCTGAAACAGGTTCAGGTAGGAAGATAAATTGCAAAAATATTCTTTTCTCTGCATTGTGTAAATAACATTGTGTGAATAATCTACTTTCAGTTTTCAATAGTATAACATGTGCAGGGGCAGGTAACGCATGATTACCTTTGTAATTTTTGCAATAATTTGCATATTTGGCAATGTGTTAGCTGCATGCACAAGTGGTCTTATATGCAGGAAATCCTGGCTTAACACCGAGAGTTCTCTATAAATGTTATAGTTCTGCAAACAAGAATTAGGGGCAATATAAGTCTTATAGAACATTGCTGGTTTAATATATTGTACATTTATAAGAGTTTAATTTTAAAAGAAGAGTGTATCATTCAGTTTGAGGTGAACAAAGTCACTGGACTACCCTATTATCTGTCAGATAATTAACCAAATAATTATGTGACTTTAAAAAGGACTTATTAGGCTACTCAACCAAACTGCATAAAATTAATATTTATATTAAAACAGTCCCTGGTTTAAAAACTGATAATTTTGTTGTGTATATATACTGAGGGGTAATTATCAGACAGATCACAAGAGATTGTCATACCTGTCACAGGGTGCCTAAGTGCAAAAACTACCTACATATCTTTGGGATTTTTGTTGTTTTAAAGGATTAATTATTTGTACCTAATGAGTTACGTAAGTTGAACTCAATTTTTAATATATGAACTAGCTTCACAGTATATATTTGCAAATGAGTTGTCCGCTGTAAATCTGGGCAGCATATAGACTTCATACTGGCTTTGTTGATGTACAGGTAGACCATTGTCTACATTGGAGCCAGATGCAGGATGTACAGATATTTAAGTTGCTAAGAAACAATAAATTTTGTTGAATTTTGCATTTTTCCAGGTATAGCTCTACAAAACAAAGTTGCCATAGTAACAGGTGCTTCCAGTGGTATTGGCAAGGCCATTGCTGTTGCGCTGGCAGGAGCAGGTGCTAAGGTTACCATGGCAGCCAGAAGAGTGGACAGGTTACAGGAAGTGGAATCTACCATTAAAGCTTCTGGGGGTGTCTCAATTTCAGTTAAAACTGATGTCACCAACAGAGCTGAGGTAATAACAATAGATTAAAAGTTGCCACAAAAGAAAGGTTGCTGTTTCAAACTTTCAAGATTATAAGTAAACTACTGACAAGACGAAAAACAGTGGCTGCATTATGAAGCTGCATGTGGCTTAGTACAGGTCATCAACCACAGTCAATGACCTCAAGTTCATAAACCTATATATGACCTTAGATAGTTTTATCTCATTATATTTAAACAGATTGTTTCTATATATTTCAAGCTTATTTAAAGGAAGAAACCTCTTATAGATTGAGGGTCATGGGTTCGAGCCCTGCTTAGTAACCAACAATGTCTCGTTATGCGAAAAAGTTGGCAGTTTCTTACGGAGGATAGGAGACTAGTATTGGTTCCTCCCAGGAACTATTGTTAGGTAGAAATGCCTGCCTGTCAAAATGACCAAAATACGATAGGAATGGGTGTTTAACTCCTATAACTACATGTACTGAAGCGGTGTCATGATAGCTGTTCTAAATGTCGTTATTTACAAACTTATATATCCTGTTAGGTAAAGGAGCTCGTTCGCCACACAGAGATGACGTTAGGTCCTGTAGATATACTAGTCAACAATGCTGGTACCATGTATTACACCTTGATGAAAAATTTACATGAAGATGAATGGGAGAGACAAATTGACGTGAACGTCAAAGTAAGTACTACAACCATGATGAATATAAAAGTTGTTTAATTATAACAATTTGTAATATCTTCTTTGTATAAGTAAAACATTTACATGTTAAACTAGAAAAGTCAAAGCTAGTTCAGTTTTTGTTTAAATTATATGTTTGTTAGTAGTTTAATTAAGATCATGCCAAAAAATCAGTAAACACCATAAGCATTGGGTGCTTTATCATTTAAAGGCAAGCACCTACATGTAGATACAAATGTAGAACCACTTCTTACTGAAGCTAGCTGTTTGCAGTGGTAATGTATTCACAATTTCAGGGTGTGACCAACTGTATTGGAGCAGTACTGGATGGGATGTTAAAGAGGGGTAAAGGTCATATTGTAAACATGTCCTCAGATGCTGGTAGAAGGGTAAGTTTTTTCTCAAATAGTTTTTCCCCCCCCAGCTCACCTGGCTACGCCAGGGTGGGCTTTTCTGATCGATGATTGTCCGTCGGCCGGCGCCCCCCAGGCCCCCCCCCTCCAACATTTTGATTCAAATGACATTTCCTCTGAAACCTCTAGGCCAATGTTGATAAAACTATGCAGGAATGTTCCTTGCATGAGCTCTCCAAAATTGTTCAAAGAATTCCATTCCATGCAGAACTCTGGTTGCTATGGCAACAAATAGGAAAACCTTTTAAAAATCTTCTTCTCTGAAAGCACAAGGCCTAGAGCTTAGATATTTGACATGTAGCATTGTCTAGTGGACCTCTACCAAGATTGTTCAAATTATGACCCCTGGGTCAAAATTGAACCCAGGGTGGGCCTTAGTTTTTACATAGGCATATATAGGAAAAACTTTTAAAAATCTTCTTCTCTGAAACCACCCAAGGCCTAGAGCTAAGATTTTGGCATGTGCTTGTCTAGTGGACCTCTACCAAGATTGTTCAATTATGACCCCGGGTCAAAATTGACCCCCGGGGGGTGGTCACTTAGTTTTGCTAGGAATATATAGGAATATTAGGAAAAACTTTAAAAATCTTCTTCCCTGAAACAAGGCCTAGAGCTTAGATATTTGGCATGTAGCATTGGCTAGTGGACCTCTACCAAGATTGTTCAAATTATGAGCCCCGGATCAAAATTGACCCCGCACGGGGGTCACTTAGCTTACATGGCTTATGTAGGAAAAACTTTAAAAATCTTTTTCTTGAAACCACAAGGCCTAGGCATGAAATTGGCTGTGCTTGCCTAGTAGACCTCTTCAAAGTTTGTTCAAATTATGCCCCTGGGGTCAAATTGACCTTGCCCGGGGGTCATTTGTTTTACAAAGGCGTATATAGGAAACTTTTTGGTATATAACATTATTAGTGATTTCCACCAGGCAAGTGGACTTGTACCAAGGTGAGCGATATAGGGCCATCTTGGCCCTTTGTCTTATAGACATACTACTCCAGACCTGAAGATGGATACATTGTAGTAACAATGTTTGGCTTTTTGTTCAGCCATATTTCATTCAGTCAATACCAGTTTTGACTTTTATTTTACTAGCAGCAAGTGATCCTGCCTTTGTTACCAGTTTAGAACATGAATCAGACTGCACATCAGTGCAAAGAATCCATAATTATGTTGATATAATTCAGTTCGCTCTATTGTCATAAATCTGCGACATAAATTTATGGGCATTGTTATCTTTTTCACTAGTGACATGTCTGTTTCTTCAGTTTTAAAGAAATGAACATTGTGTAGGGCACACAAGCTTCTTAGTAACTTTGTGATGGGTAAACATTTACTTTCAGGGATTCTCTGGTCTTGCTGTGTATTCAGGGACAAAGTTCTATGTGGAGGGTCTTTCTCAAGGCATGAGACAGGAGCTTGCAGGGTCAGGGGTCAGAGTGACATGTATACAACCAGGAGATGTTAAAACAGAACTTATTGGACACACAACAGACACAGAGGTATGCTTTGTGTACTAGGAATATGTACTGTTTAAAGTATTTAATGTTTGCAGGGTTTTTATTTTTGCTATATTTGCTTTTCTTTATGCTGTGAATTTCAAAACCACAAATTCAGTGAGTCATGAAACCAAAACTATATCATCATTAATGAATGTCCTAAACATTTCTTAGGACAGGTCAAAGTTAAAACCCCCTACCTGACTTACTTTACATAGTCTAGAATAACAGTTAATACTTACTGACTTAAGCTTAGTAACTCATATATTGTCAGACTGGTAGTACCCCCCCCCTTTAAATATAAAAAAATATATTTAAATTTTTTTAAAAAAAAAACAAAAAAAAAAAAAAAAAGGGGGGGGGGCTATAAAGAAATCTCTTTGATCAAACATCAGTGTCCACACATCAGTTTGTACCATCATGATGCATCCCTATTCATAAATCAGTATAACTTTCAAACTTTGTACACATGTAGATAATCATTATTCAAGTTTGTCCCTTAAGGAGCATCTTGCTGAGGTTATTTACACCTCATTTCCCTATATACACTTAAATGCGTGTCCCAACTTTGTAAGACTATTTAAGTTTTGTAATTTCTTGCTGGATTGCTTCCAAATGCTCTACATTTATTATTTTCATTGCACATTATGCTGCCTTATACACTAAACATCATATCCCAAAATGCATTGCTAGAAATGTTAATGGCTGTCAGTGAATTCAGGCACATTGTTAGGGGGTTAGAAACTCTATGAAGTAATTGTCCTTGTTACTATAGTAAACATATATTTTTTTTATATGTGTATAAATGTACATATATGTACTACGGTATATGTATTACTTCTTGCGTGTCTGCTAACTAACATTTTGCTTTTGTATGTTTCAGGCAAAAGAGAAGTTTGATGGTAGTAGTTCCCATAAAATACTGGAACCAACCGACATTTCCAATGCTGTAATATACGCAGTATCTCAACCAGAATATGTCGGCGTCAACGAAATCTTAATAGAACCAAGGGAAGCTCCAATATGAACAACTGCCAGTTTGTAAGAGAGACTGGCTTTGATGTTCTGTATAGCGCGATATTCAAACAGTTATATTTTTTCAAGACAGTTATTTTCACCATGTTGAAGTATAGGTTCACTAGGACACATAACTTCTTGTTGCCTGTGGATCCAGATTTATTGTTTTATTGTGCAAGACATACAGTAACCAGAGATATTCCATCTGTTTATATGATTCTAGGATGGTTATAGCATTTGGATGGATAGAAAGTTTGGAAGTTGATTTGGTTAAAAATCATGATGATAGAAAATGTAATCAAATTCTGAATACACTGTCAAACCTAAGGTAAGAATCAAGTCTGTGGATAAAATGACAGTGTATTTATTCTAGAAAAATGACTGTTCAGGGGATATACATGTATTACAACTTTAGCTACCTAAGACAAGTTCCTGGCTTAGCCATGTGAACTCAAAGACGTTCAACTGTTTCTGTTTCAAACTTTGTTGAACCATTTGCTAGAAAATGTTATTACACCTAGTAGGTTGGTTGTTATATCAGACCTGTAGATGAAGAACTGTGTTGACTGTTGCTTTAAAAGCAAATAAAGAAATGAAATTGCTGTAGTATATTTCTTGTTTGTCATAAACATGGCTGAAACATGCTGACAGTAGTTAAAATAATTCTACCAATATTTATTTAAATACTCCAAACCAGTGCAGACAAAAAAGACTTTAAAGTTTCTGTAAAGAACAAATGTGTATGTTTGAGGCCTTGTTCCTTTTATTTTCCTTTTTAGTTCACCTGTCACAGTGTGAAGGCGAGTTATTGTGATCACTCACCATCCTGTATCTTTCGTCCGTTCACCATTTCCTTCAAATCTCCTCTAAAACCACTAGGCCAATGTTGATGAAACGTGGCATGGATGTTCCATGCATGAAGCTCTACCAACTTGTTCAGAGTACAATGCCATGCAGGATTCTAGTAGCTATCGCAACAAATAAGAGAAACTTTTTAAAATCTTCTACAAAACCACAATGTCTACAGTTTAGATATTTCATGTGTGGCACTGTCTATTGAACCTCTATCAAGATTATTCATATTTTTGCCCGTTGTATCAGAATTGGCTGCACCCAAGGGGTCATATATTTTACAAAGAAATATAGTAAAACTTAAAAAACTTCTTATCAAAAGCTGTCTAGCGCTTAGATATTTTGTGGGCGTACATGAAGATGTTCAAAGTGGGTCATAATTGGCCCTGCCCCAGAGGTCACGTCTTGTTTATCTTTATATAGACTTAAAAATCTTTTTAATGCCAAAAGGCATAGAGCTTAAATATTTTTTATAAATATAGCATCATCTAGTTGTCCTCGGTCAACTGTTCAAATTACGTCCCTGGGGTCAAAATTGGCCCTGCCCCAGGGCTCATTGCTTTTTTATAGACTTACACAAGGAAAGACTTCATGAGGTCCAAAGCTCAGATAGGTGTTGTGTAGCATCACCCAGTGGTCCTTATTTCCACCCTTATTTCTACTTAAAATACATGTACTTTGAAACTGGACTAAATTCAAGTGTGTCATTATGTGATGCAGAGCGGCTATATTTCTATAGGGTTTATTGATTTGTCAGTTTACATTATCAAGTGTCCCCTAATTTATCAACATTAAAGATGCTTTTGAACATCCTCAATTTTTCAGTAAAATCAGTGGCCGAGCAGCTTTTAAAATTCTACCTACATTTGTTCATATACTCCATACCATTGCAGAGAAAAAAGTTTTCAAGTTTCTAATAAAGTATATAGAATACATAAGAATATTACGTACAAAGGGTGATGATTCCTGTGTTATACATGCATAGGCCCTTCTTAATATATCCTCATGCATATTTATATGTTTCTCAGGAGGCTAACTTAGCAAGCTCCAAGAAAGCTACATGTAAATATACTGCAAACTGACTGAAATATGCATGGCTGTATTTGCTTTTCAAAGATTTAATGAAGAAATGCTCAAAACCGTTTCACAGAAATACGTAGTTTCTTTATACTAGAATATAAAAGAAAAGGTACCAAGGGGCTATGGTTCAACTAAATTTTGTCTAAAACCAATCTGACTGAAACTTGCAGGGCCATTTATGAGAACAAAAGACAGAAGTGTACCAGTTTGATAAATAATTTAATAGACAATATCTAGCCAACAAATAATGCATAATAAAAAAAATATAGATCCTAGAAGCCAAAAATTGATCCATGTATAAAAATAAAAGTACAAATAAATATCACAGACTTTCACTTTATTCAGCAGCTATGTCAAAATTCCATTCCCAAAAAAAAAAAAAAAAAAAAAAAAAAAACCCCCCCCCAAAAAATAATGCAGTGTCTTTGTTTTGACAAAACGATATCTCAAAGTTAACTCCCTCTTTTCCTTAGTGCAAACTAGATTGATTAACCAAATGCTAGAAAGTAGTTCAGTATAATATTCTTCAACATAAATCTGTGCAAAATACACCAATAGCTTAAGTACCAACTATTACTGATTACCAGGGAAAACTAAATAGTTTTTTTTTTTTTTATTTAAAAAAACTTTTAATAAAATTTTTTAAAAATTTTTTTTTTTAAAAAAAAATTTTTTAAAAAAAAAAAAAAAAAAAAAAAAAAAAAAAAAAAAAAAATTTATTTTCACTCTTCCATCAGTTTATGTATAACACCATTTTGTACAATTTTTTTTTAGCATACAGAATGAAAACTCTGGTCGAAACACAAAATAAACTGCCTACATTATGTGACTGCATATTCAATTTGTGGAACATCTGCTTGCATTTCATATGGTAAAACTTCTTTTAGTTTAGCCAGTCAAAAAGTTAGTGGTTTTAACCCCTGCTAATCTAAGAATCTCCAATCAACCAGTTTTAATCATTTCACTTTTTACACAGTCTTTCTGTTGTTTCGATTTACTGAATTTTTGTTTCCGTTTTTCTTCCATTTGTCTCTGAAACTCTTCTTCTTCCTTTTGTCTATCCTTCAAGGCTTTCTGTCTATCCACTTCTTCTACCACCATTTGTTTCTGTAGATCTTTCCTCCACTGAAAACAGTATAATCTTGATAAAGTACCAGTGTATAATGGTGGTAAGTCTCTCTCTCAAGTATCATTCTTAGAGATTTATTTTTTGACATATTATTGTTGGTTTTTGCGACAAATTCAAGACAACAGTTTATCAATTTACTACATGATCTGTATGCATTAGATATTTTTTTTAAAACAAATATTTATCTCACGAACTCGGCCAGCTACAATGTAGACACAAGTATGACCCTTAATTCAGCCTCTCCTTTCATTGATGTATGTTCTTTAATTACCTGTCTGTTTTTTTTTTTTAAAATGGTAAAGTTATTTCGAAAGAGAAGCTAGTACTGTTTTCTACTTGGATAAATTATCTATTTTAACCACATGTTTCACATCATGGGAGTACGATAACACTGTATTGTATTTCTTATATTATATAAGTGTAAATTGTGATAAATATTTGATGCGATAACATTTCAAGCTGACAAGGGGCTGGTTAAATTTTTGTTGATTTATGTTGTCTCTTACTGGTAAAAAAGAAGAAAATTTCAAGATTTGCAAGAATCCAAATCTAACATAAAATAAACACACTATTCTATCATGAATTTCCTTACCTGATCCTCAACAATTCTTCTAAGGTCAAAGCTTGTCCTGGTATTGAAGGATACTGGAGGCTCATACAGGGCTGTTGCCAGCATTATCTCCTCCCTGAAAATGTCAGAAACATTTTAAGTTATAATACAGATTTAGCACATTTTGTTTAACTAAATAAAGTATTTATATCTTCCCTAAGGCACACAGTGGGAGTGGTGGTTTAGAGGTTAAGGTGTCTTCCGCTCATCCCAGAGGTTGAGGGATAGAGCCCCGCTGGGGTCACGACCGTACCTCCTCATATGACACTAGCACTGATTTTTCCGTAGAGCGGACTCGAGAGTGACTCGTTAAGCTACAAGCTTTCTTCACAATAGAGCTAAAATAAATTAGTACAATCTAAAGGAATACAGTGGAGCCAGCTTTTGATGTAGTGTTTTAGTTATTGTGTCTGCAAGTGTAAAACTCTGACTTATTTTACAAACAATCTTACACATGAGATATTAAACAGAAGTGCCACATACAATGTATTGGTGCTTTGCACAACTCACATCAAAACAATGGAATGCATATATAATCTTGATCTTCTTTGTATGATGCAGTTCTGCCAAAAACAAAGTTAAGAATGCATTCTATTAATGATCTACATTGCTCCCTATTTAATTAGAAAATTTTAATTCTGAATCTCGGAGAACAATGAATACAATATGTATTTTGCTTGTTATGGCTTAAATTGATTACTTTAGTAACTGAAAAAGCCATTTTCTTACTTTAAGGTAGTCCTAGCTTTTTGTTTCTCTTTAGATTGTGGCATAGAGTCCTGTGAGGCTGTTGTCCCTTTCATAGGTGAAGGTGTCGTCTCTCTTCTTTTAGGGGACACATAGGGGTCAACTGGAGGGGGCAGTGGGGGCAAGTAGACCAGGGAGAGTCCTGCAGCAATCTTGGACCCTAATGTATAAGGGCTAGCCACCAGCTGTTTGTTTAGAAATCCCTCTATGTCTGTATGTACCTGTAAGTATAGCAAAAACAAAGTATGATGTAGTGCTTATAACAATTTCGTCTAAACAGTATACATAGTTGTTCTGAAATTCAATTTATAAAAATGTTATGGTTTTAGATAAGAAAACTGAGATATTTGATGACACATTTCACAGCTGTATACTTGTATTTCTGTATACTGAAGAAGAAATACAAGTGCACATTTCACATTTGGTATATGAATTTTCGAGAAGAAATGTACAATGAATTCATTCAATGTAAGTGTGCCAATGGATGCATTTTAAATTTAAAATGATATAAATTCATTGAGAACTTTTGTAATGCCCCTCATAGTTCTTAAAAGTATGAATCTGTTTATTCATTTACTATACAGCAAAGTATTTTCAGATGTCTATTTGTGAAAAAGAACTTGCGAGCTTATTTCTATTCACAAGACTTTTTTCCATGCAAGACGTGTATCGACAAAACCACTAAACTATACAATACTCTATTAACAACATCTAAACAAACAGGAACATCAACATACACAACAACAACAACAACAATAGTCGGAAATGACCTAAGTTGTCACTATTCATTTATCATGCATTTTACTGTCCTAAATACTGCAAACTAATTTATCCCCCCTGCCCCAAACAGGTACTACATGACCCCTACTTTAAGATCAAGTACAATTCACAGTCACCCACAATAGCATAGTGGCAGCCTGTTTGCCTCTGGGTACAGGGTTTACTATCCCCATCAGTGCTATGGCTACACTATCCTTAAGCGAGGCACTTTAAATCCACATTGCCTCTTTCTCTTTTTGAGGTTGATTTTATCTGGAGTAAATCTTGAGTGTGTTTCATCTAAGGTGTGTGAAGATGTATTGCAATTGAGAATAAATAAACTACATGACTGTAGTATGAATTAAAAAAATGTTAATGGTTGCACTGTCATATACAATACATAAGTTCATGATTTCACGATGGGTTTTGTCTAACTCGTTCAAAAAGGACAAAACCGTATACAATCATAAATATGTCCTCTGTAAATGAAGTCTGAAGGAAATAGTTGAAAAAAATATGAAATGACAAAAAATGACATGATGAAATCTGTTGAGCTTTAAACACTATTTTTCGGGCCTTCATAGATTTTTGCATTCCTGCCATGGGATATCTATTGACCAACTGGAATAGAGCATTATGAATTGATAGGTATACAATATTCAAAAAAATAATCTTGTTTTGATTTGCACAAAAACGCAAAATATTCAGCTTCAAAATCGCATCATCTTTGGAAAGAGGTACTATTCTATTGTCAATATCCACACCCCAAAATGCTATGTTATAACAAACAAACTCAGGATAAATATGGTTGACTCCAGACAAAGTATGCCCATATAAACTATAACAAACATGCATTCTATCAAATGTCCAAAATTTTTATCTAAACAAACTGTGTGTAAAAATGATTATACAATATCTGACTAACATCAAGTGTTGGACAACTACTTACTTTTGGATTACATGCCTATGTATACAAACAAGTAAGAAAACAATACCTTAATTTCATCTTTAAAAACATATCAATTTCTACTGTTCAATACTTTTTAGCACAACTTAAAAAAACATATTTTTTTTACTTCAACAGCAAATACACATGTAACAAAAATTAAGTATCATTTAGGCAAATATCTACACTATTAACAAGAGGAGTTTCAAAAACACCTTGTTCCTTCATGCTTAGCATGTGTATTTTTTCCTGTTGAAGGAAAGAACAGGTGACCAAGCAACGTTCCCGTCAAAATCATGTTAATTGTTGTAAATTTAGGTAAATTTTCCATTTTTGAAGGCATTTCGTATGATGAGAGTATATATTTACCAAGATTGTGTAAGGGTTGTGTATGAAAAGATCTCACCCAAGGCACGAGATATGTACGATTAACTCAGCAAGCCACATTTTTTATACTCTCTATGCCTCAAATGAGTTTTCTTTATCCACAAGCCATTGAATTGTCTATAGTGACATTATTGTCAAGTTAAGTTTAAAACTGTTTAATATGTGAGCTATCATGGACAAATTCTTCAATGTAAGACAACATTTAATATATTTCTGAACAGATAAATTATCCTTATCAAAAGAAAACCCCATCAGCATATTGTATTTACCTGTCCAACTTTCAATGCTTCTAACACTCGTTCATCTTTTTCCATAGAGTGTGCCCTAAGTAAAACATTCCACGCAGCCGTTCTTAGACCCTCCCTATTTTTGTCATTAGCCAGGCAACGACAAATCTTTACCATAGATTGTACAGCACCAAATCTGATACGCCAGCTCCAGTCATTTGGTCCTGTAAACAGAAAAGATTTTTCAAATACAAACCTGAGTGAAGCAGCTGATTTTAATACCAGTACAACATGATTATCAGCTTTGTATCTTTACCATTTCTTACAATTACACAAAATATTAATCATCACATCACCGTTTCAGTCCTGACCCTGCTAAAGTTGTCAAGTGGACTTGTCCATCTTTTCATTTGGACAGTTTCATGAGTTGTTTAAAGGGGTATGTTTACTGAAAACTTGCTGACAAAATAGAAAACGGTGCAGATTCAGGCAGCCTAGATAATTACTACGCAGGTTGATCATGATCTGCACTTGTCACAAAAAAAGAATCATTTGCCTACAGCAGGGAAAGGGTTCAAGTTGGAATTCTAAATTTCATAAAATGAAATAATGAAGTGGAAAGCAGACAGGTTATCACTATTTTCCTAAACTACTGAGTCAGAACCAAACATGCATACCTCCATCCGTGGATTCATTCAAGGCTTGAAAGAAAGCCAGGTCCAGTAATCCAGCACTGTACAGAGGCACACTGTTGTTACCTCTCTTGAAAGGATCGGCGATGTCTTGATTAAATCCCATCAGTGCTACCTTCTGGATCTCCGCACTTCCTCCATGTAAACAAATGTCGGCTAAGATATCTGTGTACGTGATCGCCACTTCCCAGTGCCAACCATTGATACCAGGCATCTCTGGGCTCTACGTGATAAAATTAAACAAATAATAGCCATTGATAAATTCTAAAATAATTATCACATCTTAATTTCAGAACCAAATAAATTAAAAGATATCACTATAATCTATCTTTTAACTAATTCAGGTGCCACATAAAGGGTCGAGTTTTTATGTCCAGTTGGCAAAACTAGTCAGTCCAGAATATGTAAGATCACAGCAGTATGTCCAGGGTACAATTTTTAATTCTTTGAGAAGATAAGATTATTCAACTTATGAGTGGAATGAAATTGTCCGGTATACATTTCTGAGCATCTTCATTCTTTGTTGAGGTGCTGTGAGATCTTAACTGACAACATTTGCCAACTATGTAATTGTTCACTGGCCCAAACAACTGAAACAAGGCAGACAGCTGCTTGATCAGAAACCTGGTCAGGCATGTGGTAACTCATGGTTTTAGAACTAATTGTATTGCAAATAGCTTTTCAGGGGTCTTTGTGTAGACTGGTAAACTGTTAACCCTTCCCAGTACTTTCAATACTATTTGGATTTTTTCTTAATGTAAATTATTCACTATATCCTTTGATACTTATCTAAATTACATATACAAAATTTCTTAATAAATTGTGCTAATAATTTTCTTGCATATCGGATCAGCGTTTCCGGTGATTTTACCCATGCCGGAAATATCGGTCTGGCACCCCTCCTATGCCAGACGACTCTTGTGAATTACTTCTGACGTTATGTTATAAACATTGTCACGTCACTTCCCCAAACACAACGTCTGAATTTTGTTTGTTTTATATGAAAATGCACCATTTTGATAAGTTTGCATTTAGAAATCTACTTTAAAGTGTAAGATGGTATGTAAGAAAAAGTTTCTACCATGAGACATTTGGTTAAGATGGAAATATCCATCACCTCGGGTAACTGTTTTGCAGGAACTCGGCAGAGCCTCATTCCCACCAAAACAGTAACCCTCTGTGACAGATATTTTGATCTGAAACACATGCTCATGACAGAAACTATTATTCTGTAATAAAAACAAGCAGGAGTACTGAAAAGCAGGCACAGTTTTGCTGCCAATCCATCAGAAAGTGCTTGTCCCCTAAGTTCAAGTAAGGCCTCAACTGCAGTAAATGATCAGCTCAAATGTTCAGTACTTACTACAGCATTTGTATAAGTCTGTACAGTGCTAGCCTCTGATGCTCTCCCACTTGGTAAAGTGGTACCAGCCTCAGCTTGGAAACCGGTTCCCGGTGGATAAAAGCTCTCTCCAGTAGCAGCTGTGGTGCGGGAACCCTGGGTCATTGCCCTAGTCCTGAAATATTTAACTTTTTTTGCGAAACATGACTACAAAAAATCTGAAAAATTGCATTACAACCTTTACATCTTAGACATGCAACATATCAATTGGTCTTATAATACTCTAACAAATGCAGAAACGCAAGTTATACATGTGCTCATTTAAAATAATTTTTTAAGATTAAAAAAGATGAATTTTAACACTAAATCGCAAAGTTTGGTAAGAATTCAAGCAATATTGGTGTTCATGCTCCATAAAGATATGAAATTTGGTGTTTTAATGATATTCTATAGACTTGTCTAGGAAAGCCTATGTTTTGAATGAGCTTCATGTACAGTTACTACCGAACATCAAGCTGAACAACTGTATTAAAGTAATATTGACAGAAAAACATCAAAATAGACTTCCAATGCTGCCTTCATAACATTTAACAACTTCAATAACTCTAAATTACCCTGGTGTTGTTGACTTAGGAGACATTTTTCTAACAGCATCATATTTTGTGGCATCTTCTTTGGGAAGAACTCCTGTGTCAAATGACACTTCACGTTTAAATGCTGCAGAAACTGCTGGACGTGATGGAGATACTTCTCCTCTGAAAGGCAAGGAATAAAGCATACAGTTTACAACACAGTGATCCTACACAACACTATAGCAGCAACCTCAGGCAACAATACTGTAAAAGGTGTTTTTTTGCGTCATTTTTATTTTTTCTATTTTTTTGTGCAAATGAAGCACTTCATAAATTCATCAATTGAAACTTGCTTACAAAGCATACAAGCAATGATTATATATAAAATCGTGCTTGCTTGCCAATTCAAAAACATGCAAATAAAATAAATAGAAAATTGGAAAATCACAAAATTAAACAACTCACAAATATAATGACTATACAGTAGCTATTCAGTTCACTGACTTTTGATGAAATGTAATGGAAAACATCAAAAGTCTCTTTCAAACCATTTCACCAATAGCTGAAAACTTTCCTCTTAAACTGAGGTTACATGTGATATAACTCATCCCATTTTAGATCCCTTTTAAGCCTCAATATAGCAATACATAGTTATTTATGTATACATGAGCTGAAAGAGCAGAGCTCAGGAAAACTAAAAATTTGGCTATCCGGACTGATTTTCAACTCGTCAGACCAATTCCTCTCACAAAAGATGAACACAATTTGGTCCAAAAATATGCCATAAATTTCATAAAAACACTGACAGAATATGTCCAACTGAATGTTAAGCCATATTGGAAGTGGGGCAGAAAGGGTGATTGTGTGTACAGGGTAGCAGTTGGGAGGTGGGGGCGATCGACGGTGCTTGGCTGGCCCGGACCAATTGAGATTTCAAAATATCCTAAGCCCTGTGAAGGTGATATGCAGGTAAATCTGACTTTACTCCTATCCACTATTTTTAGCCGTAACTGAATATATACAACCAAGGAAAATTGATCATAGAAGTCTAAGGGTCACAGGCCTACTTTCTGCTGCCATCTTTTTTTGTAGGTGATTCTACATAAGGAGGTGACGCCTCACTGGTATCAGTGTCCTTGTAGGAAGATTGTAGTTCTGCACTTTTTCCTTTGGAAGATGCTGTGTAAAAAAAGAAATGAGAAATAAAATACTTAAATGTCTCCATGGTTACTGTACAATGTATCCATGGCTACTGTTCGGTAGAATCAAATCATATATACCGTACGTCATATTTCATTTTGATGCACTTTTACACTGTCAAAATACTTTAAACTACCAAAATTTAACTTAAAATACGTACTTTACAAAAGCTACAAACAGCTTGACAAAATCATTTTCCAGATTTTTCTCCTCACTTAAAAATTACCATTTTCTAGGTATTCGGTGTTATTATCACGCAACAATCATTTCTATACATGTTGTAAGATTTCTACATCAATTTCCTTGATGATTTATCTAAAGTAAATCATGTCATTGAATGAGATAAAGTTTTGGTTCCAAAACATTGTAGATGAAAGGGTGGCAAAACTAATGTACCAGTTGCAGAGGTTGTTTTATTCTTCTCTGAATCTCCCTCCTCACTTCTCTCATAGATGTCACTCAAGGTAGGTTTAGAGCTTGCTACACTGGCTTGTGATGCTTCATCCTCGGGCGTCGTCTCATCACTTGAAAAACTGTAGCTCTCT
>JAFMSR010000008.1:28883373-28940934 GCA_022818135.1 Saxidomus purpurata
TGACCTTTGAGGTAGGGACAAGGGTCTTGCATGTGACACGTGTTCTTGATGTGCTAGACATTTGTGCCAAGTTGTTTTAATGACAAAGTTACAGTCTGGACACGAATGTGTGCATATATACAGGATTCCAGTGTGACCTTGACCTTTGAGGTAGGGACCTGGGTCTTGCACGAAACACGTCTTCTTGATGTTTTATACATTTGTGCCAAGTAATTTTAAAATCCTTCAATGCATGACAAAGTTACAGTCCGGACACAAATGTGTGCATATATACAGGATTCCATTACCTTCAAACCTTAAGTGTGACCTTGACCTTTGAGGTAGGGACGTGGGTCTTGCACGCGACACGTCATCTTGATGTGCTAGACATTTGTGCCAAGTTATTTTAAAATCCTTCAATGCATGACAAAGTTACTGTCCGGACACGAATTTGTAAGTAGGGACGCACAGACAGACGGATCGTGTGATTTTAATATGCCACCCTTTGGGGGCATAAAAAGTCAGATCAGTAGCTGTGAAGGCTGTAGGATAAACAAAGCCCACCTGTGAACAATGCATGGACTTGAATGGACAGACAAAAGTGGTTATGCTAGGTAAGCTAAAAGAGCTATGAACAGTAAAGGTTGAAAACTCAAAATAATTCACTGTGTAACCTTTCTAATTTTGTGGAAAAGTAATCTTACTTAAAATCACAATTAAGATTTACTTCTTACCAACTTTCATTCACCAGCCCCATACCACAATGACTCAGTGCTTTAAGGGCATCTGTGAGGCCACCACTGAGATGGTTTGTACATCTCCACACGTCCAGGGCGTGCCACAGGGTAGGGCTGAGGTCATGTACACTGCTGCTTATAGCTACACTATGAGAGGTGTGGGATGTCTTGTCCTTGGAATGGATCGTTCTTATACCTGTATCTGTACTTCTCTGTGAAAAAGTGCAGTCAAGATATATCGAATCATGTGTAATACATTCATGCTACAGATCAAAGCTGCCAAAGATAAATATTTAAAAATCAAATGCATTGTCTTCTGTACACCAATATATGATTGGTTACAGTGTTTGCTAAACTGTGTTACAAACAACATTTTGATGTGTAAGATACATGCACTCAATCACACATGATACATTTGAAAAACAAACACTCTGATGAACATTCAAACACAAAACAAATCCCTTTATATATATAGATGTTAGAAAACCGCATCTGTTAGGATCAAATTTCAACGTGCCTGTTTTTTTTCTCTTTTAGACTAAACTCTTATCCAAGAAGTTTGACGTTTTTGTCTTTCATTTCTGACTCTTAAATTCTTAAACTCTTGCTGTGCAGATGGCAAGTCATTTAACCTTTGAAGCAAGTGCAGATCATGATCAATCTAGTTTGATTTTACGTCAATAAATGTCCAGTCAGCACCTCTATGAACAATTAAATGGTATCATCTTAATTGAAAGACTGACAAGGCCATCTTAAAAATTGAACTCGGTTCAGGTTAAAATGCTATCCCTTTTAAACAGTGACAATAAGGAATTCAACACAGAACATGTTCAACTTACTGCACTAGGTCTGCTGAGTGCAGATTTCCTGACATTATCCCCCTCCTTGATCTCACCCGGCTCCAGCTGTGTATCAGACATGATGATTTTACCAACAGTGATGATAAACCTGAGGGACAGGAGGGCATTAGGGTAAGGGCTGTAGGCTTCTTGACAGTCTTGCAGACCTGAAACACACAAAATTCCACACATAATCTCATCAGTGTCTACACAATCATATCACTAGTGTGAGGTGATAACTACTGTCCACCTGCTGCAGCAGAGACTGTTTAGAAATCTTTAGTATCCTTGTGTTCACTTTTAAAGGAAATGTAAGATCTGAGACCTTGACCTTTAAGCACCGTGTGGAAATGCTAATATTATGCTCTTTTAGCTTAGTTACCAAGAATGTATAACACAGCTGAATCAGTTTAAAATCCTCTGTTAGAGACTGATGGCAGACTGCTAAAACCCAAGTTCAGTGAGAACCAACCAAGCGGATCTTAAAACAAAATATCTCAATAACATTATCATTTTTCTGGTTCATATAGCATAAATGTGCAAAACAGTTAAACATTGCAGCATAGGACCACTTGAGGATCATTTCTGAAAAGTTATATTAAATCTGCCAGGTGTATGAAAACAGACAGACATTTGGACGGACAAATGGCAAACAAAGACCACTTGCTCCCATTACATCATCTTGACTACTTTGTACTCTGAGAGATCAAACTACTTATGACTTACTGGCAGATACTGAGTTGTTATAGTGTAAACTTAATAAAGTGTATCTCTACGATAAATAGTTCTATAATATTTAACATATTTGTCACTGGGTGAGAAAAATGTGCAGCCTGACCAAGACTCGAACCCGGGACCCTTCGTTTACATGGCAATTACTCTCCTGACTGAGCTATCCGGCTTCTTACATACTTTCTTCCCAATTGTGATTAAGTCAGTGACACATTATTTCAAGCAATGGTTCAGAAAAAATATTTTACATGAATAATGTAATGATTAACTTTCACATATATATCACATGAGAATAGTATATTACCATCAAGGTATGTAAAAAGTCTGTTTTTGAACTCCTTTTGCCCTGAAAGCTGGCCAGCCATATGATGATAGAACAAGCGGCAAAACACAAGCTGCCCCATCTACAAGACAAAAAGTATTAACAATACAAATAGTAACTAGTCCACAGTTTGATGTTTGAATAATTTAATACACTGCTCTCTATCTGTAGATATTTTGTTAATCATTTATACACTTGCTTTTTGTGAAAAAAAGAGAGTTTCTACAGCAAAATGAACTTTAACCCTAAACTCACCAGGTCTTCGACCAATGAATTGTGGCATCAACAGTTTAAGGCACGTTAGTTATGGTTTTTAGAGACATGTTACTAGGTTGTAGATGATACTGACATTATTACCTGGCATAACTAGTGTCATTTATAAACCCATACATTAATGTAGATCTTTTCTCTGTGCAATGTAGCTATTCTCTTTTCTACAGCTTTAAATCTGGTCAAATACCATATTGCTGTATTGAGCACACAGCTTGGATTGTGATTATTCATTTTTTTTAAACAAAAGTGGGCAAATTTGTCTCTCATATGAAGGAAGTTTTTTTTCAGTTGATATTGCTGTACCATAAGTCTGAAACTACAGGCTATTGCTATATACATGGAGTACAGTATCAAGAATGGTTCAATATTGAATTTGAATGAAAATACTTCATACTCCTGAATATAACTCATCATTGGTAATAAGTCACACACGGACCCTAAGCATATGACCAGCGACATGGGAAAATGTACCTTCGGACAAAATACTTGAAAACTCGCTTTCTTGCATAATTTGAACAAACAATATTTCAATAACAATATTGGAAAATTTCAGTTACCTACGTCCAGTACATACAAAGCTACAACATTTTGAAAAAGTATACAAAAGGCGTCATTGTTCACTCTAAAAATGACGTCACATACCACAATTTGACGTCAAAGTTCACTTCAATTTACATGCACAGTAAACTATTCCGGTAATCATTTCATAACAGCATCATTTATTTTTGGTTGCAACATTATATACTCTTTCAATATATATCAGATCTGGTGAAATATTTCATGCCTTCTTTCCAGGATATGCCTTTTTCATAGGGTATAGCCAAAATTTAAAAAAAAGAATTGTTTCAAATCGCTGTTGCCATAGCAATAGTCTTGGATGATTTTGAAGCAAATAGTATGTTTCTGTTGAGGGAAACATAGTGGCTATCAGTTTTTATCATTTGTTTTACATTTAAAAAAGGTGACAAAAATGTAAATTCTATGGGGTTTTTTATCAATTATTGTCAATAATGTAACAAATGTCCGGAGGTACATTTTCGCGCGTCGGCGGTCATATATTTTTGTATTTCTGTATTACTAAGTCTAAGATTTGTAAACAGACTGTTTCCTCCCCCCCTTTGCAAGCAGCCAAATCATTACAATATCTGAGCAATGTTTGATTTAATCACCTTCAACAATTTGATTTCACCAGTTCTAAGGTAAGGTTGGTGGACAGCATCTGTGCGTAGCCAATACAGCATGGTCTCAGCAAGGAAAAATAGTGCTGGTATATGGTACTTCTCTAGTGGAGATTGATCAAGGGAGATAATCAGTACATCCAAACACTCTGAAAATTAATTTTTATCACACAATATAAATACAGTCCTGTAATATATACTGAACAACTTTAAAAAAGCAACCAGGGATTTGACAGGCATTTTGCCATAACTGCAGGTGTAATTTGAAAAACACCATGCTTTTTGCCGTTCCTTTGTTTTACTAAGTATTCAACAAGTTCATTACAAAATTCAAGCATAAATTCATTGGTCAACGTCAACAACTTTGATAATGATGAGATAAATCTACTGCTCAAAATCAATTACTTATTATAAAGTTTGTGTTTTAAAAAATGTCTATGGTCAACCAAGTTATAAATGCCATGTGCTGACTGAGTGGGATTGTTTACCCTCGGTACTTAGCTGTTGCCATATGATCGAGCGTCTTGCCATGCGCCACGATTTAACGAGTATTTACATGTTTATGCCTTGTTAAAATCCTCTTTGTAAAAGATAGACGTATCTTATTGTGTTTTAAATTTTTTCACAGATTTTGTTTGATTCAAATTCTCAGAGATATATTACAGAACTGACTATACAGATTAAACAAACAAAAATATGCATTTACTATACAGTAGAAACATTTCTTGTGACAGTTTGTTAAATTTTATCATATCACTCGAGGTATTTCAAGAACGGATGATACAGTATGTAATGTCAGTAACATCATTTATTTGACATCAAACTAATAACTTAAAATAACAAGAGCTGTCCATAAGACAGCACGCTCGACTATTGTGGGTGTTTGATAATAAAACAAAACTTTTATCAGTATAATAGCAAAACAAATTCTGCTAACTATTAAGTATAAACTAGGAAAGTTGAATCATAAAAAAAGTCAAAATCTATAACTATAGATTTAATTTTTGGTAAATTAATTGTTTGATACAAAATTTACCCTGAACACTATTGCAAGGTTTGATATAACTACCATAAGTGGTTACTGTGATATGTGCATGATAGTACCTTGCATGCAAAACTTTACCAAATTTTCAAAGTCAAACAAGGGCCATAATTTCCACTAAATTTAAACAAGAGTTATCTGTCTTGACTGTGTGACACCTCTTAAGACATTAAAAAAGTTTCAAGTCAATATCATAAGTGGTTACTGAGGTATGTGCATGATAGCACCTAGCAGGCAAAACTTTAACCAAATTTTCAAAGTCAAACAAGGGCCATAATTAGTACTAAATTTATACAAGAGTTATCTGACTTGATTGTACGACACCCCTAAAGACATTAAAAAAGTTTCAAGTCAATATCATAAGTAGTTACTGAGGTATGTACATGATAGTACCTAGCAGGCAAAACTTTAACCAAATTTTCAAAGTCAAACAAGGGCCATAATTAGTACTAAATTTATACAAGAGTTATCTGACTTGACTGTGTGACACCCCTAGAGACATTAACGAAGTTTCAAGTCAATATCATAAGTGGTTACTGAGATATGTGCATGATAGTACCTAGCAGGCAAAACTTTAACCAAATTTTCAAAGTCAAACAAGGGCCATAATTTGTACTAAATTTATACAAGAGTTATCTGCCTTGATTGTATGACACCCCTAAAGACATGAACAAAGTTTCAAGTCAATATTATAAGTGGTTACTGAGATATGTGCATGATAGTACCTAGCAGGCAAAACTTTAACCAAATTTTCAAAGTCAAACAAGGGCCATAATTAGTACTAAATTTTTTCAAGAGTTATCTGCCTTGATTGTATGACACCCCTAAAGACATGAACAAAGTTTCAAGTCAATATCATAAGTGGTTACTGAGATATAAGCATGATAGTACCTAGCAGGCAAAACTTTAACCAAATTTTCAAAGTCAAACAAGGGCCATAATTTGTACTAAATTTTTTCAAGAGTTATCTGCCTTGATTGTATGACACCCCTAAAGACATGAACAAAGTTTCAAGTCAATATCATAAGTGGTTACTGAGATATGTGCATGATAGTACTTAGCAGGCAAAACTTTAACCAAAGAAGCAACGCCGACGCCGACGCCGACGCACAAGTGACTGTAATAGCTCTCCATATTCTCCGAATAGTCGAGCTAATAATTTGAGGGTTGAATGTGATCCTAATGTAACTGCTTATTTCATATGCACTTACACTTTATTGTAGTTTTACATTCAACACTCATAATGCTCAAACAGTAAGTATATCAGCGATAGGCGTCATACCAGCAGTGGACAAGATCTAGTTTTTTACCGCAGCATGTTATGTCATTACCTTCTTGTATTTTGCCTCTACACTGTGCAAGCTGAGCTAGTTCTGTCCATGCCATGGGAAGATTGACATGTTTGCCCACACCACCATCCTTCAATCCTGCTCTCCTCTGAAATATGATAAAGAATCAATGACCCTGATAAATTCCGAAAATGGACTTGTCTATCTTTCAGTTAGCTCTAAAAAGATGGGCCAACTAATAATTTCCTGACTGAATAACAAACAGTGCAGATCATGCTCAGACCACACAGATATTTAGGCTGATCATGATCTACACTGGTCAGAAAGGTAGAATCACTTGAATCACAGTTGTTACGGGTTAAGTAACTCTTGATTTACATTTACATTAATAATCAAATAATATCCTGACTAAATATTTGTACAAATTCAAAACTGTATTGCAAAACTCTCTGGGAAGTTTCAGCATCTTTTTTTCTACTAAAGCTCTATTGAAACAAAGCAGTTTTTTATGGCAGAAACAGATGTTTTTTTAAAACTAGTACATAACATTATTCCATAGCATAAATTTTATAATAGTATGAGAGAAATTTACTGCACGAACGCTACTGTGTAACAGCTATCAAATAAGTTACTGTCCTACCTTTGCCCTTTCAAGCATTTTTTGGGCACACTGTTCAAGCTTTTCTTTCTCATCAAAATCTTTAGCATTGTTGTAGTCCTGTACAAAATCTTCGGAAACTTCTAATGGATTTCTGAATTATGAAACAAAAAACACACTTATAAACGATACAGCTTTTGAACAGAACTATATCTAAACTTTCTTAATACTCACTACATGTATATATATTAATTTTCTCGTACATAAGACTTTTTGGGCACAAGGAAATAACAATTCAATTCACTAGAAAAAATCTATTCTAAGACTATGTTTTCTGAGCTTAATATTCTTATCCAATATTGTCTGTCTGTCTGTATTTGTATATCATGGCTTTTGCTGTCATGTCATGCATGATATTAGTATTTTGATACTACATTTTGTACACTACATGTATGCTGTATCAACTATATTCAATTGTATCGTTAGTGGGGTCCATCATGTTGGCTGATCTATATGTAATATCCCACCATGAAAGTTGTCATCAAATAGCTTCATCACATATACATGTACATCTACTGTGTTTACAAAGTTTATGAATACATCAGGAGATGTCATATCCAAATCGAGAAATAACAAATTAGTATTACATCTGTATCAAAATACATGTATAGAAAAATTACATTTGTTCTCCCATACAGATGTTTTGTAGTAAAAAAGTCGCAGGAACTGGAAGTGAGTGATAAAATGTAATCTATGTTAGATAATTATATGTAAAAGCGTTATACATGTACATTAGTGTGACTGTGAGGTTACCTTGTAGGTGCGAGAACTTTCTGGCTTTTAAGTGTCTGTATGTAGGATTGTTTCAGTAGCCTTTCTTGCAGTTCAAGTCTCTGGGTATGGGAAATAATTCCAAACTTGTGCACTATGGGGATCTTTGTGATAGGCATTTTGCCTCACTGCACTTGCTCAGTACTGCAAATTGGTCACATAGTTACATCTGAAATAAAACACCATAAATTGACAAATTTAAAGAACATACCATGAATAAAGTGATCCCTTTATAAACCCACCGAATGTCACATATAAACAACAGACAGCATTAGCAAGAAAGCTGTTGTGCGACAAACAGGCTTTCCAGTAACAAGAACTTACCTTTTCCCTAAAACTGGAAGCTTCTCTTTATCAACCTCTCGCAACTGAAGCAGATGCTCTAACCATAAGGCTACTGAGGTGGTGTTAACACCATATTATATCACAACTAAATTTATGAAAAGCGGAGAACTGTAAACAGTAATGTAGATCTTACACTAGCCCAACTAACTGTATGCCAAGGCTTTTTGCTAAATTACAGCCGCCCTTTGCAAAGACAGACATCTATGTCATATCAATTGGTAAAATTGGTCGGTCTTCAAGCAGCAGTCAAAATATTGAGGCTAATTTTAGACCTATTCTTGGCTTTGCCATGATGTCATACTGACCAGTTAACCAATCAGATTATTAGGTCGCTTTCATTTCTCCACTCGGTAAAAGGTGAAAACTCAGTCTTTATCGTCGACTCATATGCAGGTTTAAATTTATTTTAAATGAAAGAGAAAGCTTTTAACAACATAGAATTATTATAAAAACAATCTGATAGTTTCAAGGTATTGGAAGATCGTCGTCTTCTTTCATTTCTAACCTTACTGATTGTACTATTCGAAGTTAAAGATGCATAGAGACCAGCGATTACAGCCGAGGAATCACCTTTCCCTAATGTAAATAATTTATCAGTACCTGGATGTGTGAAGCCGAGAATTCAGAGGCTTTGCTGGTGGATTGTAACATTATGCTTTTTGATTTGAAGCAAATTTTATAAAGGTCCGTCCATTAAGAGCAACTATGTTACCTTGTATTTGTGAACGAGACCTGTAACATTATGCCCTTTGATAGCCAAATATGGACAATGAGTTTGTGTTATATACGATTGCCGCCCTTCGGCAGACAAAGATGTAATGTCAGTTAGTAAAATGGGCCTGCATGCAGTCGAAATATTGAGACTAGCCCGAGGACATGAAGAAGAAATTCAGAAGCCAGCAGAACCGAAGCCACTGAATTTATTTGATATGCCAGGACAAAATGTCGCAACAAAAACTTTCTTTAGTTGATGACATTTGATTTGAATAATCTTAAATCGAAATTTTCTTTAATACAAAATCAAAACTTACAGAAAGAAATAAATTTTCAGTTTCCATAGAATTTATGTACACTACGCACGCGCACTTACCACCGGAAACAGTTTCTGACGGTGCTGATGTAAACATCACTTTTAGCATGTCTTTCATAAGTTCACGGCAAAAAGTAAGTTTAAGATATTTTTGCATTCTTCAGGGGGCAGGAAATATATCAAAGTGATAAATGTCTTTTAATCTAAACATTGTATGCGTTCGTTTAGTTCACTAACATCATGAAACATGCCAAAAAAAAAAAGATTCATTTTTGACCTCGTGCAGATAGTCCTACTTTCATGGTCAACAAGACATCAATTATTCAAGTGATGTTATTTTATGTTTTTTGATTATCTATCAAAATATATTGCATTATTACCTTATAAACTCGCTGATCACTCGGTGAAATTATAACATCAACATGCTAGTCCAACTAATTGCTACTGTTGAACACCTCAACCAGCAAAAAATTAAGAAATCACATGAGACATATATTGAAAACATACTAGACATTCAACATTCAGAAAACACAAACACTAATAAATTCAACACCAAACGCCTCTACTCACTTATAAAAAATGCCAGACAAGATAACCAAGATATTGCACCTCTTAAAGATCAGACAAATGGTAAAATCACCTCAGAAAATCTTGGTCAAGCAAATATTCTGAATAAACAATTCCAGTCTGTTTTTTCAGGTGTTTCTCCCTTGTCTCTGTCCCAGCTTTGCAGGACTTCTCTAGGAAAAAAGAAATACCCTACAATGCCTGTTACATTATTGCCAGTGTTTAATCCAAGCTGATTCGCTACCTGTATTTATACTGCTGATAAGCAACGCCCACTGACCATTATATGAACTCACATTGATTTCTATCTGTGGGTCACTTTTCTTCCAGAATAAATCTAGTAAACATGAACGCTCACTTGCTCTTTCATTAAACCCATAACATCAAAACATGGTGTCAGAAATAAAGTGACTATCAAACAGAAATATTTAATGATATACTGAGGAATTACACATCATTTTCTGGACTTATCTTTGTGTAAAAGTGCCATTGTCAAAAGATGGATTCACAAAATAATCCAAGAATGGATTGGGAGTCGAGGGACTTACCAAATGCGTTCAAACGCTTCAAAGAACATGCAGAATGCATGTTTGGCGGACCACTTGAAAAGAAAACGGAAGAGTCAAAATGTAACTACCTTATGCTGTGGATGGGTGAAAAGGGAAGACAGATATTCTCCACATGGGACATAAGTGCTGAAGACAGGAAATTACTCAAAACCTACTATGATGGTTTTGCCAACTACTGTGAGCCTAAATCCAATCGGATATACAGTCGCTACAAACTAAAGTCGCAAATTCAACAGGAAGGAGAACCATTTGAGCAGTTTGTCACAGAACTGAAGCTCTTAGTCAAGGACTGTGGATATCCTGATACAATAAGAGAAGAAATGATTCGTGATCATATTGTATTTGGTGTCAATTCACCAAAAATTCGTGAAAAATTGATAAATGAAGGATCAGGACTCACGCTGGAGAAATGTATTGACATTGCTCAGACATACGAATTAAGCCAGAGTCAGGCTAGAGACATAAATAGCCAAACGCAATCCGTAAGCACTGTTGGAAGACGGTCATCACAGAGATCTCAACAGCAGTTTCAAGAACGAAACCACCAAGGTCAAAATGAACCGAGTGGCAGGAAACCTCGAAAGAAGTACCAAATGAACTATCAAAATGGTCACCAACCTAGACATGACAGCTATAGTTCTGCGTGTGGAAAATGTGGACATAAACATTCGCAACGCGAAAAGTGCCCTGCTAAAGGGAAAGTTTGTTTATATTGTGGGAAACTCAACCATTTTTCATCAGTGTGTAGACAAAAGGAATATAACAACAGAAACGTTCATGAGGTAAACAATTTTGATTCTACACCTGATCTTGATAACCCAGATTCTGATTTTTCCCCTTCCCTCTAAAGTGAAGAATTGTATGTTAATACAATTGAACACGACCCTATTTCCAACCAGGCCTTTGCCAAAGTTGTCATCTGTTCAAAACCGGTCACATTTAAGATTGACACGGGTGCACAAGTTAATGTCCTCCCAAGGTCATTTCAAACATCTCTGAAGATAACAGGTCCTATTCAAAACACGCACAAACGCCTCACTGCATATGATGGGACCCCACTGAAAGTAGATGGCTTCTTAAATCTACCTTGTCAGTACAATGGACAAAATTTTCATGAGGATTTTTACATAATAGACACTAACTCAAGCCCAATACTAGGACTGCAGACTTGCCTGAGATTTAATCTCATTAAATTAGTCCTAGCTATGAACTCAACCTCTATTTACACAAAAGAATCTGTTGTAAATAAATACACAGATGTATTTCATGGAATAGGTCAGTTACCCGGGGAATGTGAAATTCACCTGCGAAATGATGTAACTCCAGTAATCCATCCACCTCGTAAAGTTCCCATTGCAATAAGAAATAAATTAAAGACTGAGCTTGACCGAATGGAAAATCAAAACATCATAACAAAGGTCACAGAGCCTACAGACTGGGTTAATAGTCTAGTCACGGTTGAAAAAGCCAACGGATCTCTTAGGATATGTTTAGACCCCAAAGATCTGAACAATGCAATCAAAAGGCCTCACTATCCAAATAAAACATTAGATGATATCTTGCCTGAACTGTCAAACGCCACAGTGTTTTCCAAATTTGATGCACGTAGTGGTTATTGGTCCATTAAATTGACAGAACAGTCATCATATTTGACAACGTTCAATACACCCTTCCATAGGTACAGATTTTTGCGTTTGCCCTTTGGCATTTGTAATGCCAATGATCTTTTTCAGTCAAAAATGGATCAGTGCCTCGAAAACCTCCAAGGTGTTAGGACAATTGTTGATGATATTGTTGTCTATGGCAAAAATCATGAAGAACATGACCGAAATCTCGACCAACTCATGATAAGATGTCGAGAAATGGGCATCAAACTAAATCCCGACAAAACAGAAGTAGGCAAATCCGAGATACCATTCTTTGGTCACCTCCTCACTTCACATGGTTTAAAAATGGACCCTTCAAAGGTCCAGGCAATTCAACAAATGCCTGCACCAACATCCAAGTCAGAACTTCAAACTATATTGGGAATGGTTACATACCTACAAAGATTTGCACCTAACCTCTCTCAAATTACAGCGCCATTACGACAGCTTTTGTCTAAAGATGCTGAATTTAGATGGGATGCACCCCAGGAGGAAGCCCTACAAAAGGTCAAAAATATTATCACGCAGAGCCCAGGGCCTGTACTTGCTTATTTCGATCCAAATAAGGAAGTTACCTTACAAGTAGATGCTTCCAAATATGGTCTTGCGGCAGTTCTTATGCAAGATGGTAGGCCAATATCATTTGCATCAAAGTCCCTCACCCCAACTGAGGTCAATTATGCTCAGATCACCAAAGAGCTATATGCTATCCTATTTGGATGTAAAAGATTCCATCAATACACATATGGCAGAAGTATTACATGTCAAAGTGACCATAAACTGCTTCTTGCCATATGGAAGAAAGGGCTACACTCAGCACCACTTCGCCTGCAGCGCATGCTTCTACAGCTGCAAAAATATGATATAAAGTTAATATTTATACCAGGTAAAGACATTCCACTTGCAGATACATTATCTCGCAAATTCTTACCTGACACATACCCAGAGATTGCAGAGGGTTTGGATATCAATGTACATGCTCTCATCTCAAGCCTGCCTATAAGCGATCAAAAATTTGAGCTTATTAGGACAGCCACACAATCAGACATACAAATGCAAATGCTGAAACAGGTTATCCTTGAAGGTTGGCCCAATGACAGAGCCAACTGCCCCATTCAGTTATTAGAATTTTGGAACTTTCGGGACGAACTTTCTGTCATTGATGGTATAATCTTAAAAAGCTCAAAAATACTCATTCCCAAAGAGCTCAGACCTCTAATGCTTGAAAAGATTCATGACTCACACCTAGGGGTAGAAAAGTGTACACAGCGTGCACGGGAACTACTTTTTTGGCCAAATATGCCAGCTGACATTAAGTCAACAGTACTAAAGTGTCCAATTTGCATCGAACACAGGTGCTCAAATGCTAAAGAGCCATTACAGCCTACAACAGTACCTGATAGACCATGGCAAATCTGTTCAACAGACTTGTTTCACTGGAACAACAGTGATTATATTCTGTTGGTTGATGCATACAGCAAATATTTCGAAGTAAGCCAGCTAACAAGTACTAGCTCAAAATCTGTCATTGAAAAGTTGAAAGGTTACTTCAGCAGGCATGGGATTCCAGAGACATTGTATTCAGATAATGGGCCTTGTTATGCAAGTTTTGAGTTCAAGGATTTCTCTAAACAGTATGACTTCCTGCATGTTACGTCATCCCCAAATCATCAGTCAGGAAATGGTTTGGCTGAGGTAACAGTGAAAACAATCAAGTCCCTGTTTACAAAAACAAGGCAGGCTGGGAAAGATCCTTATCTAGCACTCCTTGAATATAGAAATGCCCCATTAGCCTGTGGGAAGTCCCCTTCACAATTATTAATGAGTAGACAGCTCCGGTCAACTCTGCCATTAATTTCCCAGAAACTTGAGCCTCATGTTCCCAATAAACAAATCATCAAAGAGAAAATGGTTAGGTCAAAGGAAAAATCAAAGTTTCATTATGACCAATCTACTAAACCCCTGAAACCCTTAGAAACTGGAGAGGCAGTAAGGATAAGGCAAGGCAAACAATGGTTACCAGCCATAGTTAAACAAAAAGAGCATGATAGATCATATCTTGTGGCAACTGAAAATGGAGCCATTTACAGAAGAAATAGGCGTCACCTCCTCAAATCAAATGAACAGTCCTTTCAAGAACTAGATCATAATCTTATGTCACATACTCCTCCCATAGAGGACCAACACAACTTCAATAACTCTGTGCCTAGTCCCGTGGTAAACAAATGGCCTGAAGGGTTAAAGACTCCAATTCAGACATCGACAACCCAGAATCCAACTATATCCCCACAGAAGCCGAACAATCGCCTGTCAAAACCTACTCACCTTTATCCCAGAGCCCTGCCTCCCCTACATATACAACAAGATCAGGTCGTAGTGTTAAACAGCCTCAAAGACTGACATATTAATACATTATTAATATTGATGCTAGATTGATTATTATATGCATATAATACACTGTATTATGATTATAATTGCCGTAAAGCATTTAACATTGAACATTTGATGTGCAGATTCATTACAATTATTTGGGATGTAATACATGTGTTATCATGGAAAGGTGCATTGCAGGTGAAATTGGAGCAATAAATAATCAATCAAACTGACATTACTCAGTGATGGTGTGAGAACACAACTTCTCTTACAAACATTATAACCGAGAGTAACACCATCAGAGTTCCAGAGTTGCATGAACAGTTTATAATAAAAGACTATCCCTGCTAATTAGCAGCTGAGAAAATCAGATAACCCAGAAATGAACTCTAGTGAATGAATCTCTCAATTCATTGATCAATATCTATTTCAATTTTCTAAAGAAAGGGAGATGTTACATTATTGCCAGTGTTTAATCCAAGCTGATTCGCTACCTGTATTTATACTGCTGATAAGCAACGCCCACTGACCATTATATGAACTCACATTGATTTCTATCTGTGGGTCACTTTTCTTCCAGAATAAATCTAGTAAACATGAACGCTCACTTGCTCTTTCATTAAACCCATAACATCAAAACAATGCCCAACATTGAAATTGACCCCAACAGCATCCTGAAATTACTCCAAAACCTAAAAGTGGATAAGGCTGCTGGCCCAGATATGATTAAGCCCATTGTCTTGAAGGAGCTCTGCCATGAGATCCTTGACAAAGTATCACTAATCTTTAAAAGATCACTTAACACTGGTCAACTCCCATCCAATTTGACGAAGGCAGATGTTGCTCAACTATTCAAAAAAGATGATACTAGTGACCTTGCTAACTACAGACCCGTATCGCTAACTTGTATTCTATGTAAACTCCAAGAACACATAATTGCATCTAGCCTATCCATGCATCTCTCAAAACACAACATACACTATGAGCTGCAACATGGGTGCCTTGAAAGATTGTCCTGTAAGACTCAGTTCATTGAGCTAGTTGAAGAAATATCCAAAAACCTTTCCTCTGGTAAACAGACCGACCTTGTCCTACTTGATTTTAGTAAAGCCTTCGACAAAGTCAACCATCTAAAATTATTACTTAAACTCCTGGAGCATGGTGTCTCCAGTCAAACTGTGTCATGGATCCAGTCCTTTTTAATAGGTAGATCTCAGTCAGTAGTGGTTAACGGTTGCACGTCTGATCAAGTCCCTGTTACATCTGGGGTCCCCCAGGGCTCTGTCCTAGGACCTCTGTTGTTCCTACTCAATATAAATGATCTCCCTGACACATTTACCTCCCATGTGCGGCTTTTTGCTGATGATACTGCCGTTTACCTTGCAGTTACTTGCCTTTCTGATTGTCAAAGGTTACAAAATGATCTCTCTAAGCTAGAAACATGGGAAAAACTTAGGGACATGGAATTTAACCCTAGTAAATGCCAGGTCCTCCATATTACACGTAGCAGAAAACCCATCCAGTTCCCATATAAGCTCCATGGTCAAACACTCTCACCAGTTAAGGATGCAAAATACCTTGGTTTAGACATCAGCCAAGATCTCAGCTGGAATACACACATCTCAAGAATAACAACAAATGCAAACAGAACACTAGGCTTTCTCAAACGTAACATCAAAACAAAACATGAAAATATCAAATCACTCTCTTACAAAACATTAGTCAGACCACAACTAGAGTATGCATCATCTGTATGGTCACCACACACCCAGGTTAATATTCACAAGCTGGAGATGGTCCAGCGACGCACAATCAGATGGGTAAAAAATGATTATTCCAGAGATACCAGCGTGATCTGCAGAACACCCTTAGATGGAGCACCCTTGAGAACAGGCGTCAAGCCTCCAAATTGGTTATGTTTTACAAAATATACTACAATCTTGTAGCAATCTCCCTGCCCAGTTACCTAGAAGTCTGAAACAGGTTAAAATGTTATATGCTCCCCTTTAGTCTCCGCCAAACCCATGCAAACTCGCACTTCTTTAAGTACTCTTTTTTTCCCCCATACCACAGTCCTGTGGAATAGATTAACCACACATATTGCGATCCTGCCTGATCTTGAATCATTCAAACAGGCAGTGGCCCAAATCAATTATTAATCGTACAACAGTTGTTTTTAACCCTTTTATTCTTTTACTATTTTTAACAATTTTAACCGTCTTGTTTCTCTTGACTGTGAGAGCTATCTTGCAGTAGTTTATTTTTTATTAACACTAGTATTCACTTTTTTCGAATACAACTATTGTACAAGTACCTGAATGTGCCAATCCGAAAAAAAGCAAAGGGTAAGAGAATTTTTTATATCTTGCAGACAGCAAAATTCTCTGTTACTGATTTAACCATATTGTCATTGCAGGTGCTGTCAGTATTCAAACAACTGCACAAGACAAGAAAAACAGTATTCAGAGGAGATACATATGCTTTAGGAGGTATAAGTTATTTTGCCACCTTTATAGCCAGGCTACTTACTTAGAATGTAATGTAGCTTGATTGTATGAAGTAAGATAAGATCAATGTTATTTTGAGTTGGCAAGATAAGTAATTGTATAATATAAGCAGTCTTTATAAAAAATGTAAGAACACACAAATTAACATTTACATTTCATGTAAATTATTTAGTAGAAATTCAGGGAAACAAATTTGGATAAATTTGAAAGTGCATCGGAGCGTAAAGTGCTGAAGGTAGGCTATTGTCAAGAAGCTACATTTCAAAACAGGAATGTAATAAAACTTCCACTGGATTTTTATTACTTTTAGATCTTTTTACCTATACAAGTAAGATATGAATTATGCACATCTCAGACCATGACTTGTGTCTGTCTTTAATAACTTGGGTTAGAAATAAATTGGTTGTCTCTTGGCTGTCTTGTAAGAAATTTTTACAAAAGTCACTTAATATTTTCAAACAATTTTATATTTCTACAGAGGTTCGAGAAAAAATAAATGAAGAATTCAGAAAGAATAAAGAAGTTACTGATACTAAACAGCTAGAAGAGGTAGGTGAATTTAATTACTTTATACTTGACTTAGACATGTTCTTGGCACAGGTGAGTGTAGCGTACCAGGGACCCATACAGTGATTTTTAGTTCAAAATAGCCTAATTACTATATATCAATAAGAAGGTAAACAACACAGTTCGCACATAGACCCAGTTTCAGCTTCAATTACTTCATACAGAATAGTGCATATTTATCAAAACCTATTGCATATATAGCCTACGTAATTATATTTTCCGTAAACGTTTACTTCAAGGTCCAAATGCAAACCGTTTTGTAACAGCGACTGATAGTTTCCGAAATTTTTACCATTTTTCGCCAACTTGAATAAATCTCACACATTTCGGGTGGGTCTATTTTCTATGCGCAACCGTCACTGTGGACATACAGAAGAACGGCACAACACTGCTACTTGAGCTCAGTATTCCATAGACATGTATTAGTGATGTGTAACCTAGACTTGGTAAGACCTGGCCGATTGATGCATTATGGAAACTAGTTTTTCCCATTATCAATATGGCTGCATGTATATGTTTACAAAATATATCAACGAAATAAAATGAATACTGTATTAACGGATCGTATTAAAACTGGAAAACTTGTGGAAATATTTATCAAATCAATTTCTACGAGCGTCGGTTGTGTAATATTTGGATGACACAAGGCGATATTGTTTAAAAGCTTGTTAAAAGGGAAGAATTCAGTGTTAGAAATGTGTGAGATTTATTCGAGTTGACGAAAAATGTAAAAACAATTCGGAAATTATCAGTCGCTATTTCAAAACGGTTTGCTTTTGGGCCTTGAAGTAAACTTTTACGGAAATGATAAACACTTATGCTATATATGCAATAGGTTTTAATAAATATGCATCATTCTAGATGAAGTAATTAAGGCTGAAAGTGGGTCGATGTGTAAACGGTGTTGTTTACCTTCTTATTGATATATAGTCATTAGGCTATTTTTATCTAACATTCACTGTTTGGGTCCCTGGTACGCTACACTCACCTGTGGTTCTTGGTAGCGAAGTTATGCCCACTGACTTGAAATCACTGAGAGTTATCGATTTTAGCCACAACCATACTTGATAGATATCTTAGGTGAGAAAGTTTGCAGTTTCTTACCGAGGATGGAACACTGGTTAGATAAACTGATTACATGTAAAATAACTGAAAACACTGTATTCAGTAGCCACCTACTTTAAGGGGCCACTTTCTATATAACTCTTAAATGGTTTTTGGTTATAATATGATATCCAGTGTGGTTGCTAAGTCCCCCTCCCCCCTCACCCTCCCTAAAAACTATATGTGTTTCTGGTCTCCCTAAAAACCTTAAAGTTACCCTTCAAAACATTCCAATTGAGTTATGATCAAAAACAAAGCTGAAAACTTAGTAAATGCTTTGAAAAGTGAGTTAAGCTGAGTTATTTCTCTTATTGAAAGATATGAATTAAAATGTATGTAACAGAAAGGGCCGAATTTCTATTTTTGACTAGCATAGATTTCCTTTATATTCAATAGGAATAAAACTGTTATACAGTATAGATTCATATACTTTTGTTAAAACTTTGACAATGATCACTTTTTAAGTAATATAAATCAGTCATTAATGTCATTCTTTAAATTATGATGGTCACTTTGAAGGGTATAATCACTTTAAACTTTTTGTCAAAGACCGGAAACATATATATTTTTTTGTTTGGCTTTAGACAGGCTTGAGCATATTCTAAAAGCTTTTACATATACAATCTGAGGTAATATTTCAAGCCATTGCTTACAGATATTGTATTATATTTTGAACAGCTGGTCCATGAAGCAGAGGTTATTGAAAAAACCCTAAGAACAGCACTGGTGCAGGCAGAATATAACCCTGAGACTGGCAATTACAGTAAGTTGTTTTGTTGACCTATTAAAGTAGGAATTTCTAGATTCAGTCTGGACAGGTCCTCAAGTGAAATTTTGTGTTTGTTTCAAGAAATTTTAATAATGATTTCAATGTGATTTTTACTACTACTACTGGTTCATATTCTACAACCAGACGTACACTTTAAAATCTATTTCAAGATAACTCCGATTAAGTGTTATTATGGGAACTAAAATTTAAACAGTAGTAAGTTGGATTTTTATTCCAAAAGAACACATATTTATTAAGTTCTTGAAATAGATTTTATTGAGACCCAGTTGTGGGGTCACTAAATTGCTTTTTTATATTGACCAACTGTAACATGTTTCAGGGCAGCTAAGTTGTAAAGTTTAATAGATTTGCTTAATTGTGATGTTAGCTATTGAATTTTGTTAACTGTTTCAAGTATACGGCATATTTATAAAATGTCATAGTGGCACAGAAATATTGCGGATGTGCAGTGTGTCACTTCAAACTGACCTCACAATGTAAACATGCTTTCAGTGACTGACAAAGTAAGTGGGGAGATTTCTGATGAAATATTTACATTAAACTGTTGTTGTACTTTGTGCCATAGAAGGAAATCAAGCGTCACTTTGATTTACAACATATAATTGAAATAAACAATATAATCACATGTTTGATTTTAAGTGCGGGATTGATGGGTGTCTCAAACTAGTAAAGTTTATATTCAATTATTATTTTTAAATGGAACACCTTTTAAAACTTTTGCTTTGCTAGGTTCCATTTGTTGTGAAAAGTACATAAAGGATTTTGTCTGTTATATTTTCACATGCTGGTTTTGGAGACTTCACAATCTTAGGGTCAAGGTCATGAAAGAGGTTATGTAGCAAACAGGTTAATTGTTTGACAGTATTTTTTATCATTTTACATACCTCATCTGTATTAGCAAGTGAAGCTGTGAAATATTGTCAGTTTTCAGACAGTATTAAAACAATAAAAAGTTCCCTTTCATGAGACTTGCTTAAAAAATAAACTCTATCAATATATATGCAGTTTGAAGACAGGCATTATGGTGTATAATTTTTCCTTTAATTATATTTTCAGGGATGAACATAACCAAGGACACGGAATTGCTTGAAAATAAGCCTTTTGACCCAAATGCCAAGTTGCCAAAGAGAAAACGAAGGCCAAAATGTGATGATAAAGTGTCATAAATTAATGCAATGTGTCCAACTTTTAAAAAAATGTATTAAATCAAATGTTAGAAATTAAACTGTTTATTGACTTAGAATTGTTTGAATTCCAGTTACCAGCAATGATCATTCTGGTTTTCCCTTCTGATGCAATCAAATTTCACAATTTTCAAGTAATGTCTATATTTTGCATATCTTGTATATCTTATTTTGTATTTGTCAATAACAGTAATAACTTGGTAAAACGTATTTCTTGTATGTTTTTAAAGCATTCACTGTGTTTTGAGTGTCATTCTTAACCATAAACCAATGTGACCATTTAAATCAGTGTCATTTTTCAAGTGAAGAATGTGACTCTGTGGACAAAAGACCTTAATACTCTTTTATTTCTTTTGAGCTTTAAAAACAATAGATTCTGTATTTTCTTTGAAAGATGCCATGAATAAATGATAAATGTGCAAAAACAAAGGCTTTGCATGCATATATATTTGTACAAAAGGGCAATAACTCTATAAATGTGAAATATAGGTATGTAACCTGTCTATTGTAGCTATTATAGGGTATACCAACTGGAGTTTCAGTGTAGCACCACCATGAAATATTACACTTTCTAACTGAACATTTTGTACAAAAGGGCAATAACTCTATAAAATGTAAAACAATGTTATTTAATTTGTCATTATGATAATTATCATGCGTGATTCCTATGTAGCTTTTTGTTAAGTACAACAGGGCAATAACTCTATAAAATGTAAAACAACTTTATATAATTTGTCATTATGATTATTCTTGTGTCAATGAACATGTTGATTAGGTTGAAGCTGAGTAGCACAAGTCAAGTAATACTTTACTTTGTGTAAGATGGGACAGGAAGGATGGACAGTACAACATGCATGATTCCTATATAGCCCCCAGGGGGATATAAGAATACAGTTTATTTTCTGTTTTATGAATCTTTAGTGTGCAAAACAAGCTTCTTGTTAAATCCAAACTTATTAAGCACCGAGGTCAGAGTTCAAATGTCTCTTCCATTGCATTTAGTGAACTTGCCCCAACAAGATTTTTTATGCAACTTTGTGCTCAAACAGTCATTAAATCAAACAGAAATGCTGGTAGTTCGCATCCTTGATTGTAGCCTCAATATTTCGACTGCAAGACCGACCAATTTTACAAACTGATATTGCATAGTGGTCTACCTCGATTGAGGAGTGTGAAATTAGCAGGGCTTTTTCAGTATCCGTTGAATTTTGATATTCTTCAAGGATATTGTGCTGTGTGGAATAGAACTTGTATGTCAAGGCAAGTTTAGCACTTCCTATATATAGCCTAGCCAAACGCTGTCGTAGCAACAGTAACTATTGTCCTTCATCGCATATAAATACATCTCCACGACTAACATCCTTATAGTAGAAACACCTGTGAATACTGTTTACCAACAGTAGTCTTTGTTCACAGGTTTGACTGTAGATGTTTAAATATTTAAAATATACCAACGTTAACAAATAACACACCTTAACTGGTACTAGCTCCTCCATGCTGTTACATATCTAGCGTCCCGAGACGACATTTATGGGCGAGTTCCATCATGTAATCTGGTGTCCATATATTCCCAATGATGCTGATGATAGCAGTGCTACTGACTAGTACCCAGGATAATACCAAAAGGGTTCTTGGGCTTACCAATATCATTCAAACATTTTTGTGTTGTTTTTTGTGTCCATTCTGTCCATATACCTAAACTATCAGCAGGACTGCCCCTGCTGTTGGTAAGTGTTGTGAAACAATTTTATGAGCTGTATAAATGTTAGAAATAGGAGCCCAATTTTAAAGCTTTTGCCATGTTAAGGACTGATGTGGCCAAAACTGGACAACATGTTTTCCAAACCCAAGGAAGGCACTGCCAATAGTAGCATGTTGCCATAGACAAATCTAAACCCAAAAGCCACAACTGGATGGTAAAGGCTATAGAAGTTCAGGTCTGTGTATGGCTCTTCACTGATTTAGGGTCATGGGTAAGAATCTTGCAACTAACCTCGATCTTTATTATACCCCTGAAATGAAGTTTAGGGTGGTATAATTTCATAGGAGACACCTGGTGGTTGGTTGGTTGGTCAAGCAGTCCGTTGCATTTTCCTTGTCCAGAGCATAACTTAAAAACTACTGGATGGAATTCAATACAACTTCATACATTGGTCAAGCACATTGAGAGGAAGTGCAGTGCACAAGAACCATAACTCCATCTTTACTAATTACAGAGTTATCACCCTTTGTTACTTTTCCTTGTCTGGAGCATAACTTGAAAACTACTGGTTGGAATTCAATACAACTTCATACAATGGTCTAGCACAATGAGAGGAAGTGCACTGTACATAAAGAACCATAAATCTATCTTAAGTAATAACAGAGTTATTGCCCTTTGTTAACTTTCCATGTCCAGAGCACGTACTGGTTGGAATTCAATACAACTTCAATGGTCAAGTACATTGAGAGAAAGTGAAGTGCACAGGAACCAGAACTCTATCTTGACTCATTACAGAGTTATTGCCCTTTGTTACTTTTCCTTGTCCAGAGTGTAACTTGAAAACTACTGGTTCGAATTCACTACAACTTCATACAATGGTCAAGCAAAATTGGAAGAAGTGCAGTGCACAAGAACCATACAGTTATCTTGACTAATTACAGAGTTATCACCCTTTGTTACTTTACCTTGTCTGGAGCATAACTTGAAAACTACTGGTTGGAATTCAATACAACTTCATACAATGGTCAAGTACATTGAGAGAAAGTGCAGTGCACAGGAACCATAAATCTATCTTGAGTAATAACAGAGTTCTTGCCCTTTGTTATTTTTCCATGTCCAGAGTATGTACTGGTTGGAATTCAATACAACTTCATACAATGGTCAAGTACATTGAGAGAAAGTGCAGTGCACAGGAACCATAACTCTATCTTGACTCATTACAGAGTTATTGCCCTTTGTTACTTATTCTTGTCCAGAGTGTAATTTGAAAACTACTGGTTCGAATTCAATACAACTTCATACAATGGTCAAGCACACTAGGAAGAAGTGCAGTGCACAAGAACCATACATTTATCTTGACTAATTACAGAGTTATCACCCTTTGTTACTTTACCTTGTCTGAAGCATAACTTGAAAACTACTGGTTGGAATTCAATACAACTTCATACAATGGTCAAGTACATTGAGAGGAAGTGCAGTGCACAGGAACCATTACTCTATCTTGACTAATTACAGAGTTATTGCCCTTTGTTACTTTTCAATGTCTGTAGCATAACTTGAAAATTTGGTTAAAGTTTTGCCTGCCAGGTACTATCATGCACATATCTCAGTAACCACTTAGAATATTGACTTGAAACTTTGAACATGTCTTAATGGGTGTCATACAGTCAAGACAGAGAACTCTTGTATAAATTTAGCACAAATTATGGCCTTTGTTTGATTTTGAAAATTTTGTTAAAGTTTTGCCTGCTAGGTACTTTCATGCACATATCCTCAGTAACCACTTATGATATTGACTTGAAACTTTGTTCATATCTATAGCAGTGTCACACAGTCAAGTCAGATAACTCTTGTATAAATTTAGTACAAATTATGGCCCTTGTTTGACTTTGAAAATTTGGTTAAAGTTTTGCCTGCTAGGTACTATCATGCACATAATTATCTCAGTAACCACTTATGATATTGTCTGAAGGGCTGTCACACAGTCAAGTCAGATAACTCTTGTATTAAATTAGTACAAATTATGGCCCTTGTTTGACTTTGAAAATTTAGTAAAAGTTTTGCATAAAAGGTTCTATTATGCACATATCTCAGTAACCACTTATGGTTATATCAAACTTAGCAATAGTGTTCAGGGTAACAGTTTGTATTAAACAATTAAATTACCAAAAATTAAATATATAGTGATAGATTTTGACTTTTTTTATGATTCAACTTTCTTAGTTTATACTTAAGAGTCAGCAGATTTTTTTTTGCTATTATACTGATAAAAGTTTTGTTTTATTAGCAAGTACCCACAATAGCCAAGCTTGCTGTCTTATGGACAGCTCTTGTTCACATAATTATTGGTCACCTGTTGAGGAAGACATGCTTTTATATCAAAAACAACCATCTATGGTAGTTCTATACTGTTTTGTACAGTGTTACTATACATTACTAAGTCAGTACATAATAATATGATAGCTTGAAGCAGACCTTCAAGGCATTGGTATATGCAGGGTGATCATTATCTGCACTCATTACAAAGGAAGACTGACTTGGGGTCAGTAGGGTATAGTCTTTTTCCAAGCAGTGAGTCATGAACGTACTGTTAGCGTATTGGAAAACAATCATTAAAACTGAAGAAAAACATTAGGTTATAGGCTCAAGGGTCATTTTCTATAGTCAAATCTGTGAACAAAGACCACTGTCAGGAAGCTATAAATATGGTCTTTGTTTGCAGGTGGTCTTTGTTTACAGGTGTGTCTACTACATATGAGTAGTGTATGGTGATCTCCCTGCTGGTCTTAATTTGCATGATGGTCTCTAACACAGGTTTGACTGTATCTGGTTTAATTTGTTGTCCATAATGACTGTGTACATGTAGTATGTTCAGTTGATCCTTTCAATAATGTGTGAAACACCCATTGTATGCAAATATACAGATTCCATGCAACAAAATACATTATGTATGATGGCCTGGAGGTAAAGATATAAGGTTATAATGTTTCCTGAATATGATAGTTGATCTGTTTATTCTTAATAGAGGATTAAGAGGATAAGTGAGATGTATTCTAAAGTAATTGTTGTAACTGTTAATAGCTAAAAGTAATCTTCAAAGTTTTTAACAGAGTCAAGGTGAACACTGTATTATACAATTTTTTTTATGCAGACATATATAATGAGAGATGTCAGAAGACCTGATTTACCTGTTGGAGCTAAACACCAAATGTGGACCCAAAGGACCAAGGTTAATATGCACTTTATTTATAAATGGTTTAGGAAACCTAATGTCATAATCAGACATTAGTTTCTCTGTAAAGGGTTGTGGGATTTATTTTAAAACTTCAATAGACTTTATAGGGATATCAAAATTCATTGTATTAAGTTACAAAACTCTTGACTGAACTTAGGACCTATGTTGTTTTAAACTTTGTTAAAGTGTTGCATGCATTAAAAAAGTTAAACTATGAAGGGATCAAATTCTTGTTGTTGCACCCTAAAATACTTAGTATACATATGTATGTGGCTAGGAAGAAAAGCGTAATGTAAATTCTATTCATTCAGTCTTTTATGTTGTAAAAAGTTGTTTACGTGGCTAAAAGAACAATGGAGAAAGCAATAGTATAGCCACATATTAAGTATCACTTCGTGAGAATGTAGCTGGTCTGTCCAGTGTCATAACTAAGGAACAAATGGATAGAATTTCGAAACTTAAGATAAGTATATAGTAGCATAATGCTGCAGGACATGCATTACTTTCTACAAGATTGGCAGAGCATCTTCAGAGTTATTGCCCTTTAATTGATATTTTCTTCTGTATGGAATATGAAAACATTAAAATTCTATTTCTTTGCAACCTGTTATCCAAATTTAATTGTAATTGGCTCAAATAATTTAATACTCACTTTTTCTAATATCAACACCCTGCCAATGATTTGTTTCTATAAATGAGGCTCTCAAGGGTTAGTAGCACTTTTCTTAAATATTCCATATAGAAACTTAAGATTTTTGTTCTGAAATTTATAGGTTTGATTTAAATCTAACTTAAACAACTGAGTTATCTATAACTGTAAGATGCAGAAAAAGAATTACCCCTAAAAGATGAAGTCCCAATGGGGTGATGACCTTTTTTAAAAGTTTCTATTTTCTAAAAAGGCTTTTGCTCAGCACAAATAACAAATTTTGTATTCTCTAACAACAGAAAATTTAAAATCTTGATTTTTACAGAAATGAGGCCCTTAAAGTATCTACCCAATATTTTTATAAATGCAAGACGCAATAGCTTTTGTGCACTGATATCATAGCTTAAAATAATCTGGCAGATGTCACCAGCGCATAAGCAGGGGATATTGAGCACTTCCAGTGATAGCTCTAGTTTATTATGTTTCTTTCTCAAATTACTGATTATGCATTGCCAAATGAATTGACGCTTGTTACTTTTGATCAGCAAGAACAGAAGAATTGACATGACGCCAATGGTGCTATAACCCAACCCCTTTGTTGATGTTGGATTATTTATAACAAAAGAATCCATTCAAACCTTTTCCACGTGCATTTATTTGTCGTAGGTAAAGTCGAATTTTGATAGGTAATGAAGTCACTTGATTGACACCTGGCGTCTGGTCAATTGTGCTGTTCCTTTTGAAACACATGGTTTATGGATCATTCAGGAGCACCTATGGCTGCTTTTATATACTCTATATTTCTATTTTCAGGTGAAATTAAACAGGCTAAATACTTACTACTTGTGAGGAGGCAAAGTGCAGAGAGGCAGTATGCTAGGTTTATCTGCCTGAGAATTGGCTCTTTCCATTGACCGAAGGCTTGATCGTCTTGATATCAATACAGCCACAGAGGACATGTACACTGTAGAATGTTACAGGTAATGTGTAGTTGTAGTTAATTTGACAATGAAAACAAAAGCAAATTAAATAACATTGAGTATTTGTTCATATTGATATAGGCAGTCAACTCTGGTAACCTAGATCAGTTATGGAAGACCTGAAAACTGGTCTTAATTTACAAGTGCTTTTCATTCAGATGTGCTTTACTCACATGTACATATCCTTTTTGATTTTGATTTTAAAGTCTGTGAAGATGGTTGTAAAACATTTATATCTATATTTTAGTTTGCATATATTAACTGTTTGCAGTTGTGTGTCTTTTATGTGACAATTGTATTGCTATATAAATAAATGAATAAATAAATAAATAAATAGTGAAAATAAAAAAATCAATATTAAAAGATGTAATAACTAAAGATAAAATAAATGAATAAAAAACAATAAAAAATATAGAAATTTGATTAATTAATTAATAATTAATTAATTAAATTTAAATTAAGGTTTTAAGATAATAAATAAAAACTAATATAAATGGATAATTAATAATAAAAATAAATTAATTAATTAATCAATTGATTAATCAATCAGTTAATTAATTAATGTATTAATTAATTAAATTTAAATTAAGGTTTTAAAATATTAGCAATAAATAAAAACTAAAATGTAATATTACTAAAAAAGGCACAATTTTCACATAGAAAATGCACACCTGAAACAGTTTCATCAGTAGATCAAGTTGTGTTAAAGATCACTTTGATGGTAAAGGTTATACCTAGGGCTCAAAATATGATAAAGGGTTATATACCAGTATTTCATGCATTACTCTGTCCACTTGTTTTTATTTTTATTGAAAAAACTTCAACTACACATTTAAGTCTCTCTCTGTCTGCATTCATGGTGGTCCCAGGAAGGCATTATTTGTTTTTGTCTGCTTTTTGGGTTCATGGACAAAACATTTCAGGTGATTCTTTGTTGGGGCCCTTAGTCTAGTTCTCATGAGTTTGGTCTGGCAAGAACTGCTACCTGTACTTGCTGGCTTGATTTAGCACTTTAGTAACTTGGACTGTTTAGGCAGAAAGAAATTGAAAATTCTACTCAGAACAGAAGGAAGCAATGTATTTTAGACATAATATTACTGGTTAAGAGCATGTTAACACCAATTTATGTCATTAATGTGTATCATAATGCAAAATTGTATGTAAATCTCTTTCGTCTCTTGACCTTATACTTGCAAGCTTTGTTTTATTGTTTCTGTTAGTCTTGTTCAAGCTGCGGTATGCCCAGCAGGCTTTCAAGTTCAGTCAAAGTCAAGTAGTTAGTGGCCAATGCCTTGCAAGGAAGTGGTTGAGGTAATAGAGGTAGAAGTGTTATAAACTTGAGGTTTTATGGTGCCATATCAGTCTTTATATTATTGAGTTTCTAAGAATTGCTGTTAAGACTTATCATTTTTTACCATAAGACGGTAGGTTAACGTTCATTTAAGAACTGATTTAACCTCTTATTTCTCATAGGGTAGTAGGGTCATTTTAGGGATTGTTCAGTCGACTCATTTTGACAATAATTTTTCATAAGGTTCATTTTAGGGACTGTTCTGACCATTTTTTTTATAAAAACTTCTTGTTGATTAAAAGATTCATATTAAGTGCAAGTCATGTTTTTACAAAAGATCCTGTAAGGAATAAACCCTGCACTCAAAAACATACTAGGTAAACAGTAATGTCTTTTGTGTACATGAGCCTTAGTTGGCCTTTGGTTTCTCATCATTGAAAATTATTCATCTTCAACTTTGTTAAGCAACAAAATTTGAATATGTTAAAATTTAATTTGTGCCTTTTTGTACAAATATTAGAAAATCTGAAACTAGCAAGCTTTTTGGGTTAGGCACAAGTTAAGTGCCTTAGAGAAAGATTGCTAGTAGTTAGCATCTTATAAACTGTGTGCACAAAAATAATGTGATGGATTTTAGGTCAGTCAGTGTACAAATGTTTTGATCTTTTGTAAATTTTTTAAAAAAATGTAGAGTATTTGTAGGTCTGTAATCTCGATCCTTGCTTTTGTTGTTTGTTTTTGTCATCCCCTGAATACTCCATCTGAATGTGCTTTATGGCAAGTCTGTTGTCAAGTGGGCTATGCCAAGCAGGCTTCCTAGGTTAGGCACACATTTAATATCTTGGTAACAGGTTTTAAACTGAGATATACCCAGTAGGCTGTCCAGTATATTCATTTTTCAGTACCTTAGTGCTTTGAAGAGAGAAAGCAAGTGGTTGAGATTATATATAATAGTCAAATGGCAAGATAATTTCATTGTTTTAGAAACTACAGCATTTATGCCATTTGAATACTCCTGTTAGGACAATTTTAGGCCAATCATTTTTAACAAAAGCTTCACATTAACCAGTAGATTCATTTAGAGGACTGTTTCGGCCAATCATTTTTGACAAAAATTTCTGTCAAGACAAGACATTGGTTAAGAACAATTTTCTTTAAGAACCATTTTGGCCAATCATTTTTGACCAAAATTTCTGCTAAGCTGCAAATTTGTTTCATTATAAAGACTGACCTAAAAATTGATAAACAAAGTGTTTTCATAAAAAAAGGATATAATATGTGCTTGGAAGAAGTTATTCTGTGTAAAAATATGTTTAAAAGTAGGCATTTTATGTAAGTGTACTTAGAACAGTTCCTTTTACTTCAATATCAGTTCAGAATTTTATGCATTTCATTTGTACAATGTAGTCAGTAACTAGGCCTTAACACTAATTTGTGACTAAATGGGTTTCCTGCGTAATGTTTATTACATATTTTTGAGATGGCCAACACAAATGGTAAAGCCGTTACATCCCCTTAACTTCATTGTAAGGATTGTTCATGCAACTTCTTTTTGACAAAAACTTCTCATAAGGTATAAGGTTCATTTTAAGGGACTGTTCTGACTTATTATTTTTGACAAAGACTTCATGTAGTTTAGAAAGTTCATTATAAGGCCAAGTCATTTTTACAAAAAGATCCTGTAAGGAATATAATTCATTTTAAGGACAGTTTATTCCAATAATTTTCAACAAAATCATACTATGTAACCGGTAATGGCTTTTGTGTACATGAGCCTTAATTGGCCTTTGGTTTCTCATCATTGAAAATTATTCATCTTCAACTTTGATTATCAACAAAATTTGAATATGTTAATATTTCATTTGTGCCTTTTTGTACAAATTTTAGAAAATCTAAAACTAGCAAGCTTTTTGGGTTAGGCACAAGTTAAGTGCCTTAGAGAAAGATAGCTAGTAGTTAGCATCTTATAAACTGTGTGCACAAAAATAATGTGATGGTTTAAGGTCAGTCAGTGTACAAATGTTTTGATCTTTTATAATTTTTTAAAAAAATGTAGAGATATTTGTAGGCCTCTGTAATCTCGATCCTTGCTTTTGCTGTTTTTTTTGTCATCCCCTGAATACTCCATCTGAATGTGCTTTATGGTAAGTCTGTTGTCAAGTGGGCTATGCCAAGCAGGCTTCCTAGGTTAGGCACACATTTAATATCTTGGTAACAGGTTTTAAACTGAGATATACCCAGTAGGCTGTCCAGTATATTTATTTTCCAGTATCTTAGTGCTTTGAAGAGAGAAAGCAAGTGGTTGAGATTATATATAATAGTCAAATGGCAAGATAATTTCATTGTTTTAGAAACTACAGCATTTATGCCATTTGAATACTCCTGTTAGGATAATTTTAGGCCAATCATTTTTAACAAAAGCTTCACATTAACCAGTAGATTCATTTAGAGGACTGTTTCGGCCAATCATTTTTGACAAAAATTTCTGTCAAGACAAGACATTGGTTAAGAACAATTTTCTTTAAGAACCATTTTGGCCAATCATTTTTGACCAAAATTTCTGCTAAGCTGCAAATTTGTTTCATTATAAAGACTGACCTAAAAATTGATAAACAAAGTGTTTTCATAAAAAAAGGATATAATATGTGCTTGGAAGAAGTTATTCTGTGTAAAAATATGTTTAAAAGTAGGCATTTTATGTAAGTGTACTTAGAACAGTTCCTTTTACTTCAATATCAGTTCAGAATTTTATGCATTTCATTTGTACAATGTAGTCAGTAACTAGGCCTTAACACTAATTTGTGACTAAATGGGTTTCCTGCGTAATGTTTATTACATATTTTTGAGATGGCCAACACAAATGGTAAAGCCGTTACATCCCCTTAACTTCATTGTAAGGATTGTTCATGCAACTTCTTTTTGACAAAAACTTCTCATAAGGTATAAGGTTCATTTTAAGGGACTGTTCTGACTTATTATTTTTGACAAAGACTTCATGTAGTTTAGAAAGTTCATTATAAGGCCAAGTCATTTTTACAAAAAGATCCTGTAAGGAATATAATTCATTTTAAGGACAGTTTATTCCAATAATTTTCAACAAAATCATACTATGTAACCGGTAATGGCTTTTGTGTACATGAGCCTTAATTGGCCTTTGGTTTCTCATCATTGAAAATTATTCATCTTCAACTTTGATTATCAACAAAATTTGAATATGTTAATATTTCATTTGTGCCTTTTTGTACAAATTTTAGAAAATCTAAAACTAGCAAGCTTTTTGGGTTAGGCACAAGTTAAGTGCCTTAGAGAAAGATAGCTAGTAGTTAGCATCTTATAAACTGTGTGCACAAAAATAATGTGATGGTTTAAGGTCAGTCAGTGTACAAATGTTTTGATCTTTTATAATTTTTTTTAAAAAATGTAGAGATATTTGTAGGCCTCTGTAATCTCGATCCTTGCTTTTGCTGTTTTTTTTGTCATCCCCTGAATACTCCATCTGAATGTGCTTTATGGTAAGTCTGTCGTCAAGTTGGCTTTGCCAAGCAGGCTTCCTAGGTTAGGCACACATTTAATATCTTGGTAACAGGTTTTAAACTGAGATATACCCAGTAGGCTGTCCAGTATATTTATTTTCCAGTATCTTAGTGCTTTGAAGAGAGAAAGCAAGTGGTTGAGATTATATATAATAGTCAAATGGCAAGATAATTTCATTGTTTTAGAAACTACAGCATTTATGCCATTTAAATACTCCTGTTAGGACAATTTTAGGCTAATCATTTTTAACAAAAGCTTCACATTAACCAGTAGGATCATTTAAAGGACTGTTTCGGCCAATCATTTTTGACAAAACTTTCTGTGAAGACAAAACCTTGGTTAAGATAAATTTCCTTTAAGAACCATTTTGGCCAATCATTTTTGACCAAAATTTCTGCTAAGCTGCAAGTTTGTTTCATTATAAAGACTAACCTATAAACTGAATAACAAAGTGTTTTCATAAAAATAGGATATAATATGTGCTTGGAAGAAGTTATTCTGTGTAAAAATATGTTTAAATGTAGGCATTTTATGTAAGTGTACTTAGAACAGTTCCTTTTACTTCAATATCAGTTCAGAATTTTATGCATTTCATTTGTACAATGTAGTCAGTAACTAGGCCTTAACACTAATTTGTGACTAAATGGGTTTCCTGCGTAATGTTTATTACATATTTTTGAGATGGCCAACACAAATGGTAAAGCCGTTACATCCCCTTAACTTCATTGTAAGGATTGTTCATGCAACTTCTTTTTGACAAAAACTTCTCATAAGGTATAAGGTTCATTTTAAGGGACTGTTCTGACTTATTATTTTTGACAAAGACTTCATGTAGTTTAGAAAGTTCATTATAAGGCCAAGTCATTTTTACAAAAAGATCCTGTAAGGAATATAATTCATTTTAAGGACAGTTTATTCCAATAATTTTCAACAAAATCATACTATGTCACAGGTAATGGCTTTTGTGTACATGAGCCTTAATTGGCCTTTGGTTTCTCATCATTGAAAATTATTCATCTTCAACTTTGATTATCAACAAAATTTGAATATGTTAATATTTCATTTGTGCCTTTTTGTACAAATTTTAGAAAATCTAAAACTAGCAAGCTTTTTGGGTTAGGCACAAGTTAAGTGCCTTAGAGAAAGATAGCTAGTGGTTAGCATCTTATAAACTGTGTGCACAAAAATAATGTGATGGTTTTAGGTCAGTCAGTGTACAAATGTTTTGATCTTTTATAATTTTTTTAAAAAAATGTAGAGATATTTGTAGGCCTCTGTAATCTCGATCCTTGCTTTTGCTGTTTTTTTTGTCATCCCCTGAATACTCCATCTGAATGTGCTTTATGGTAAGTCTGTTGTCAAGTGGGCTATGCCAAGCAGGCTTCCTAGGTTAGGCACACATTTAATATCTTGGTAACAGGTTTTAAACTGAGATATACCCAGTAGGCTGTCCAGTATATTTATTTTCCAGTATCTTAGTGCTTTGAAGAGAGAAAGCAAGTGGTTGAGATTATATATAATAGTCAAATGGCAAGATAATTTCATTGTTTTAGAAACTACAGCATTTATGCCATTTGAATACTCCTGTTAGGATAATTTTAGGCCAATCATTTTTAACAAAAGCTTCACATTAACCAGTAGATTCATTTAGAGGACTGTTTCGGCCAATCATTTTTGACAAAAATTTCTGTCAAGACAAGACATTGGTTAAGAACAATTTTCTTTAAGAACCATTTTGGCCAATCATTTTTGACCAAAATTTCTGCTAAGCTGCAAATTTGTTTCATTATAAAGACTGACCTAAAAATTGATAAACAAAGTGTTTTCATAAAAAAAGGATATAATATGTGCTTGGAAGAAGTTATTCTGTGTAAAAATATGTTTAAAAGTAGGCATTTTATGTAAGTGTACTTAGAACAGTTCCTTTTACTTCAATATCAGTTCAGAATTTTATGCATTTCATTTGTACAATGTAGTCAGTAGGCCTTAACACTAATTTGTGACTAAATGGGTTTCCTGCGTAATGTTTATTACATATTTTTGAGATGGCCAACACAAATGGTAAAGCCGTTACATCCCCTTAACTTCATTGTAAGGATTGTTCATGCAACTTCTTTTTGACAAAAACTTCTCATAAGGTATAAGGTTCATTTTAAGGGACTGTTCTGACTTATTATTTTTGACAAAGACTTCATGTAGTTTAGAAAGTTCATTATAAGGCCAAGTCATTTTTACAAAAAGATCCTGTAAGGAATATAATTCATTTTAAGGACAGTTTATTCCAATAATTTTCAACAAAATCATACTATGTAACCGGTAATGGCTTTTGTGTACATGAGCCTTAATTGGCCTTTGGTTTCTCATCATTGAAAATTATTCATCTTCAACTTTGATTATCAACAAAATTTGAATATGTTAATATTTCATTTGTGCCTTTTTGTACAAATTTTAGAAAATCTAAAACTAGCAAGCTTTTTGGGTTAGGCACAAGTTAAGTGCCTTAGAGAAAGATAGCTAGTAGTTACCATCTTATAAACTGTGTGCACAAAAATAATGTGATGGTTTTAGGTCAGTCAGTGTACAAATGTTTTGATCTTTTATAATTTTTTTAAAAAAATGTAGAGATATTTGTAGGCCTCTGTAATCTCGATCCTTGCTTTTGCTGTTTTTTTTGTCATCCCCTGAATACTCCATCTGACTGTGCTTTATGGTAAGTCTGTCGTCAAGTTGGCTTTGCCAAGCAGGCTTCCTAGGTTAGGCACACATTTAATATCTTGGTAACAGGTTTTAAACTGAGATATACCCAGTAGGCTGTCCAGTATATTTATTTTCCAGTATCTTAGTGCTTTGAAGAGAGAAAGCAAGTGGTTGAGTTTATATATAATAGTCAAATGGCAAGATAATTTCATTGTTTTAGAAACTACAGCATTTATGCCATTTAAATACTCCTGTTAGGACAATTTTAGGCTAATCATTTTTAACAAAAGCTTCACATTAACCAGTAGGATCATTTAAAGGACTGTTTCGGCCAATCATTTTTGACAAAACTTTCTGTGAAGACAAAACCTTGGTTAAGATAAATTTCCTTTAAGAACCATTTTGGCCAATCATTTTTGACCAAAATTTCTGCTAAGCTGCAAGTTTGTTTCATTATAAGGACTGACCTAAAAATTGATAAACAAAGTGTTTTCATAAAAATAGGATATAATATGTGCTTGGAAGAAGTTATTCTGTCTAAAAATATGTTTAAAAGTAGGCATTTTATGTAAGTGTACTTAAAACAGTTCCTTTTACTTCAATATCAGTTCAGTATTTTATGCATTTCATTTGTACAATGTAGTCAGTAACTAGGCCTTAACACTAATTTGTGACTAAATGGGTTTCCTGCTTAATGTTTATTACATATTTTTGAGATGGCCAACACAAATGGTAAAGCCGTTACATCCCCTTAACTTCATTGTAAGGATTGTTCATGCAACTTATTTTTGACAAAAACTTCTTATAGGGTATAAGGTTCATTTTAAGGGACTGATCTGACTTATTGTTTTTGACAAAGACTTCATGTAGTTTAGAAAGTTCATAATAAGGCCACGTCATTTTTAGCTCGACTATTCGAAGAATAAGGAGACTATTGCACTCGCCCCAGTGTCGGCGTCGGCGTCTGCGTTGGTTAAAGTTTTTCATAAAGTCAAATATCTTGAATACTATCAAAGGTATTGACTTGAAACTCAAACTATATGTTTACCATCAACATCTTCACCTGAGGAAACAATCCCCATAACTCTGTTTTGATTTTTGACAGATTTATGCCCCTTTTTAACTTAGAATTTTTGGTTAAAGTTTTTTATAAATTCAAGTATCTTGAATACTATCAAAGGTATTGACTTGAAACTCAAAGTATGTGTCTACCATCAACATCTTCGCCTGAAGAAACAATCCCCATAACTCTGTTTTGATTTTTGACAGATTTATGCCCCTTTTTGAATTAGAATTTTTGGTTACATTTTTTTATAAAGTCAAATATCTATAGGTATTGACTTGAAACTCAAACTATATGTTTACCATCAACATTTACACCAGAGGAAACAATCCCCATAACTCTGTTTTGATTTTTGACAGATTTATGCTTCTTTTTACCTAAGAATTTTTGATAAAAGATTTTATAAAGGCAAATATTTTGAATACTTTCAAAGGTATTGACTTGAAACTCAAATTATGTGTCCACCATCAACATCTTCACCTGAGGAAACAATCCCCATAACTCTGTTTTGATTTTTGTTAGATTTATGCCCCTTTTTAACTTAGAATTTTAGTTAAAGATTTTTATAAAGTCAATTCTTGAATACTATCAAACGTTTTGACTTGAAACTTAAAATGTATGTTTACTATCAACATCTTCACCAATGTTTTTGATTTTTGACATATTTATGCTCCTTTTTAACTGAGAATTTTGTCACAGTTTTTACCAGACATTATTAGAAATACTCGAAATGGCTTACTTTTGAAGTGTCATAGAATAATTATGCAGCATGCAGCGGGCATGCTTTTTTAATTTTAAACATATTAATTTTGAAACGTTACAAAGTTATTCATGATCAAATATACAAGGTCATGTATTTCTTTGAAATTATCCCCCCCCCCTTCTCCCCCCAGTTGGCTTACAGAATCCAGAGTAAGGCAACGCATGTATTGTACATTTACATAGGTCTTTGAACAAGTTTCATATCTTTGACCTTAATTCTGATAGACAATTACACAAAACACCAGGTCCTGTTCTTAGACAAAAACAACATTTTACCGACAAGCTTTCGAATAGTCGAGCGTGCTGTCATGAGACAGCTCTTGTTACAAAAGTATCCTGTAAGGAATATAATTCATTTTAAGGACAGTTTAATCCAATAATTTTCAACAAAATCATACTATGTAACCAGTAATGGCTTTTGTGTACATGAGCCTTAATTGGCCTTTGGTTTCTCATCATTGAAAATTATTTATCTTCAACTTTGATTAGCAACAAAATTTGAATATGTTAATATTTCATTTGTGCCTTTTTGTACAAATATTAGAAAATCTGAAACTAGCAAGCTTTTTGGGTTAGGCACAAGTTAAGTGCCTTAGAGAAAGATAGCTAGTGGTTAGCATCTTATGAACTATGTGTACAAATGTTTTGATCTTTTGTAAAAAAATTTAAAAAATGTAGAGATATTGGTAGATCTGTAATCTCGATCCTGCTTTTGGTATTTTGTTTGTCATCCCTGAATACTCCATCTGAATGTGCTTTATGGTAAGTCTGTCTTCAAGTTGGCTATGCCAAGCAGGCTACCTAGGTTAGGCACAAATTTAATATCTTTGTTACAGGTTTTAAACGGAGATATACCCAGTAGGCTGTCCAGCATATTTATTTTCCAGTATCTTAGTGCTTTGAAGAGAGAAAGCAAGTGGTTGAGATTATATATAATAGTCAAATGGCAAGATAATTTCATTGTTTCAGAAATGCCATTTGAATACTCCTGTTAGGACAATTTTAGGCCAATCATTTTTAACAAAAGTTTCACATTAACCAGTAGGATCATTTAGAGGACTGTTTCGGCCAATCATTTTTGACAAAAATTTCTGTCAAGACAAAACCTTGGTTAAGAGAAATTTCCTTTAAGCACCATTTTGGCCAATAATTTTTTACAAAAATTTCTGTCAAGATGCAAGTTTGTTTGATTATAAGGACTGATCTAAAAACAGATTAAGGCAATCATTTGAACAAACTTTGTTAAAGAAAAGATCTAATTTATACTTTAAAGTAGTAATTCCTTCTAAAAAGATGTTTAAAATAAGCATTTTATGTATGTGTACTCAGAACAGTTCCATTTACTTAAATATCAGTTCAGAATTTTATGTACATTTGTATTTCATTTGTACAATGTAGCCAGTAAGTAGTTCTTAACACTGGATGGTTTTTCTTCATTTATTTTGTTAAATATTTCTAGTATGTTAATAAATATATAACCAAAATTATTGGACCTCTACCAAGATTCTTCAAATTATGAACCCCGGGTCAAAATTGACCGGTGCGGGTGGTCACTTAGTTTTGCATAGGCTTTATATAGGAAAAACTTTAAAAATCTTCTCTGAAACCACAAGGCCTAGAGCTTAGATATTTGGCAAGTAGCAATGTCTAGTGGGCCTTAGTGGACCTCTACCAAGATTGTACAAATTATGACCCGGGGGTCAAAATTGACCCTGTAGGGGGAGTCACTTAGTTTTACATAGGCTTATATAGGAAAAACTTTAAAAATCTTCTTCTCTGAAACCACAAGGCCTAGAGCTTAGATATTTGGCATGTAGCATTGTCTAGTGGACCTTTACTAAGATTGTTCAAATTATGACACCCAGGTCAACTTGACCCTGTAGAGGGAGTCACTTAGTTTTACATAGGCTTATATATATTTAAATCTTCTTCTCTGAAACCACAAGGCCTAGAGCTTAGATATTTGGCATGTAGCATTGCCTAGTAGACCTCTTCAAAGTTTGTTCAAATTATGCCCATGGGGTCAAAATTGACCTTGCCCGGGGGGGTATCATTTGTTTTACAAAGGCGTATAGGGGGGGGGACTTGTTTGGTATATAACATTGTCTAGTGATCTTTTAAGTTGACTTGTACCAAGGTGAGCGATATAGGGCCATCTTGGCCCTCCTGTTTTGTTTTATTTTCTTTTCAGGTAAATTGAAAAAATTCCTGAAGATGCGAATACTCATCTGTACCATTCACCAATGAATTCCAGTTTTCAATCATGAACCTGCCACGCCTTTCAAAGAAACATGCACAACATTCCTTTGAGAAAGTAAGCTATTTAAACAATGAACAATTTGTCCAGCCTGCTGGCAAATAGTCAACATAGTAACTGTTCTCGGTTTTGGAGTTTACTGTGTCTGCATCTGCCCAGATGAGCTTATCCAGGTTGTAACTTTGTCATGAATTGAAAAATGGTTCACCACATGGGGGCAGTGTGTTGTGTGCAAGACACAGATTTGTAGCTGAAAGGTCAAGGTCAGACTTAGAGAATAAAGTAAAAATAGACACATGAGACGTTGTCTAGACTGTAACTTCCTCATACAGAGAATGATTTTGAATTGACTTGGTACAGTGGACAGATTGTTCACAGAACTCTGTTCTAATGCACATTATTAGCTATATTAACAAGAATTATGCAAATATCATGTATTGTAGATGATCATCTTGTTACATCACCTGATTGTCATCTTTCATCTGTCTGTCTGTTCCCAATTGTCCCATGGTGGTATACATGCAGCTGTGCAATGTCAGCTCAGAATCCTTTAATGCATGAAGCTGTTACAGTTGGCACATGGTCTTGTGTGTGTATTTTTGTCGAGCCCGCTTGCGGTGAGCTCAATATAGTTCTCCAAATGGTGGTTTGGTGTATGTGCATCCGTGCGTATGTTTGAGTTTAGTTTGTCCGGGCTGTAACTTATCCATGGATCCCACTTGTCTGGGGTACAACATGCATGTTTCATCCAATATTTAGGTGTATTTTGACCTATCTCTACTTGGTAAGAAGTTAGTCTTTGTGACAGCTGGCGGGCTTGACATGTTGCACATGGGAATCTAGTTTACCTTTAAACTTGAAGTGTGACATTGTCCTTGAGCTGCACTACAGACCTGTTTGAGAGAGTTGCATGTCATATTTTTCCTATTAAAGACAATTGATCCAGGTTAGTAATGGCGAGTAAGACCTTATGTGGCACATATTTCTGTTGCCGATATTCACATAAACTTGACTTCATGTATTATCCTTACATACAGTTTGAATCAATGGTTGTGCTGTAGTAACCTATCCATTGGTGTCTTTACCAGGTGTATGCTCAGTGTCTTACTCTTGGAAGTGTTGTGGTGTAGGTCAAGAACGACCCACTTTCAGAACGTACTATCACCAGAACGGCTCTGACTTTTTATTTTTAGCTCATCTGGCTTCGTCAGGGTGAGCTTTTCTGATGGATGATTGTCCGTCGTCCGTCAACATTTGATTCAAATGACATCTTCTCTGAAACCACTAGGTGAATGTTGATGAAACTATGCAGGGATGTTCCTTGCATGAAGCTCTACCAAACTTGTTCAAAGAATTCCATTCCATGCAGAACTCTGGTTGCTAAGGTAACAAATAGGAAAAACTTTAAAAATCTTCCTCTCTGAAACCACAAGGCCTAGAGCTTAGATATTTGGCATTTAGCATTGTCTAGTGGACCTCTACCAAGATTGTTCAAATTATGCCTCTGGGATCAAAATTGACCTTGCCCAGGGGTCACTTAGTTTTACATAGGCTTATATAGGAAAAGCTTTTAAAATCTTTTCTCTGACACCACAAGGCCTAGAGCTTAGATATTTGGCATGTAGCATTGCCTAGTAGACCTCAAATTATGCCCCTTAGATCAAAATTGGCCTTTCCTAGGGGGGTCATTTGTTTTACAAAGATGTATAAATTATAGGAAAACCTATTTGGTATATAACATTTTCTGGTGATCTTCCACCAGGCAAGTAGACTTGTACCAAGGTGAGTGATATAGGGCCATCTTGGCCCTCTTGTTAAAGTGGAAGTTATGTTGATATTAAGAGAGAAATTTTAGAAGGTTGGATTATACAATCATAAGTATTTTCTAGGAAGAACTAAACCTTCTGCATAACATGATATCAAGTTATTATTCACAGTACTAGCTTTATGGATGAAATAGAAGACATTCTGTGAAAAAGTAAAGTAAGAAAAGGTATCACTTATCTTTATTCTGATCAATGTGTCTTAATATTCATGCAACAAAAATGATTAAAGTTCACAAGAATCCCCGAAAACTCTGCAAACTCAATATTAGCTCTAGTAAATAATATCTAGAAGTTGGCCATTCTGGACTTCAAAGTGGGCTGGTCTTGACTGGGTCATTTTAGTAGTGGTCCGTTCTGGTACTAAACCATTGTTGTTACTCTCTAGTAAAATCATATCTCTCTCTGCAGGACAGTTTACACCTTCAGACTACAGCAGTATTGAAGTTCAAAATAAGAAGTAATGTGCAAAGTGTGAGTTGACATTGTGTGAGCCCTTAATGAGTTTGCTGTCAATGAAATTTTAACTAAGCTTCACCTTACTAGGTAAGTCCCATTTAATTTCCTAATTGCATTCCCTCAGTATCACCTTTTTAAATGGGCCTCAAAGAGACTTTAAAGACAATCCTTTAAAAGTCATTAGGAAAGCAACTATTTCACATAATACTAGGGATGTCAACGATTAATCGGTTAACCAGTTAACTGACCGAACTAACGATTAACCGGTTACGAAATTGGTTACCGGTTATAAAAAAAAGTATATGTATATGACAAAAAGAGAGAAAATTGCATTATAAAATGAATATATGTATTGAAAATAACTTGCTTTTTTATTTCTATCACCGACATTTAACACGTTGCAACGCGGTGCTTCGAGATAGTAAGGTGTGATAAGTGTCAATATGTTAATTGGACACGCTCATGACAACAGAGTTTGTTTTGACAAGGCATAGCTTCGTTGACTTTAGAGTAATTGTTAACTTGTGATACAAAAGAAAAGTGCGAATTTTGAAGCAAGTCGCTGTTTACGCTAATTAACCTATTAAACTAAAATTTATCGAGTAGTAACAATTATTATTAATTATGAAGAGCCATTACATTGGTGGAAAGAGCGTGCTTGTAAATATCCCAGGATTGCCAAAGTTGCTAAGGCACTGTTAGCCGTGCCAGAAGCATTTGTGCCATCAGAGCGAATATTCTCCGGTGCTGGACTACTAGTTTCTAAACCACGAACTCGGCTCGCTAGTGTGAAATAGTAGTCAACATCATTTTCTTAAACTAGAATAAATTCAACTTGTGAAATGTCACGGGAATGACTGATGATGCTTATTTGATGAACTTGCATAAGTTACTTGTCATGTGTAACACTCAACAAAGAAATATTATTCCGTAAATGATAGAAATAATCTCAGTAATAACATAAGTTTGTTACAATTATTTCGTTTTAGGCTTACTGTGCCAGTGATGTCACTGTTTTATGTCTTTGTAAATAATATTTATATGCATTTACTTACACATATGTATTTGATTTAGTTTCGTTGTTAGCTGGACTATTCGAAGAATAAGGAGGCTATTGCACTCGCCCCGGCGTCGGCATTGGCGTCTGCGTTGGTTAAAGTTTTTTATAAAGTCAAATATCTTGAATACTTTCAAAGATATTGACTTGAAACTCAAACCATATGTTTACCATCAACATCTACACCTGAGGAAACAATCCCCATAACTCTGTTTTGATTTTTGATAGATTTATGCCCCTTTTTAACTTAGAATTTTTGGTTAAAGTTTTTTATAAATTCAAATATCTTGAATACTATCAAAGGTATTGACTTGAAACTCAAACTATATGTTTACCATCAACATCTACACCTGAGGAAACAATCCCCATAACTCTGTTTTGATTTTTGATAGATTTATGCCCCTTTTTAACTTACAATTTTTTGTTAAAGATTTTTATAAATTCAAATATCTTGAATACTATCAAAGGTATTGACTTGAAACTCAAAATATATGTTTACCATCAATATTAACACCAGAAGAAACAATTCCTATAACTCTGTTTTGATTTTTGACAGATTTATGGCCCTTTTTAACTTAGAATTTTTGGTAAAAGATTTTATAAAGTCAAATATTTTGAATTCTATCAAAGGTATTGAATTGAAACTCAAATTATGTGTCCACCATTAACATCTCCACTTGAGAAAACAAACCCAATTGCTCTGTTTTGTATTTTGTTAGATTTACGCCCCTTTTTAACTTAGAAATTTTAGTTAAAGATTTTTATAGAGTCAAATATATATCTTGAATACTATCAAACGTATTGACTTGAAACTTAAAATGTATGTTTACTATCAACATCTTCACCAATGTTTTTGATTTTTGACATATTTATGCCCCTTTTTAACTGAGAATTTTGTCACAGTTTTTACCAGACTATTATATGGAAATACTCGAAATGGCTTACTTTTGAAATGTTATAGAATAATTTTTCAGCATGCAGTGGTCATGCTTTTTCAATTTTATACACATCAATTTTGAAACGTTACAAAGTCATTCATGATCAAATATACAAGGTCATGTATTTCTTTGAAATTATCCCCCCCCTCCTCCCCGCAATTGGCTTACAGAATCCAGAGTAAGGCTTTACACGTAACGTACATTTACAAAGGTCTTTGAACTAGTTTCATATATTAATTCTTACAGACTGTTACACAATAAACCTGTTCTTAGACAAAAAAATTATTTTCTTTGTGTAAGAGCTAAAAATAGAGGTAGAAAAAAAATATTTACCCGAGCCAGGTTTTGAACTCGGATCTTTGCGCTTACAAAAAATTTACAGGGGCTTAACCTACTACACTACGGAGTCAGCTGATTTGATGCGAGTTAAAAATATTGATATACCAAAGAGCCCACCCCGTTAGTCACGGGGTGATATTTTCTACAATAAAATTAAGCAAAGCAACATTTTAAGTGTTTCTTTTGTTAGAAAACTTGTCACGTTATCATAATACAATTCCCCTGATACAGTAATGACAATTGTTTTCTTGAAATTGAAAATTTTCTTTTTTTATCGTAACTTGTCCATCTGGAGTGCAGTCGCTTTAAGATTTTTTTTAACCAGTAAGAGTCTAAGTTAGATATAGATATATAGCTAGTTAAGTATAATATTTTGACTATCACAGCATTGCGATGTTAGCTACTTATCAAACACTGAAAATCAAATGGGTGCATTATTGTGAAATATGTATAGGTTAATTGATATAAAAGAGAGCTTTACCTGCTGGTGATTTAGACAGTTCGTACCGATTATAGCCTCCTTAGAGGATGGTGGACCCAATAAGCACAATTACAAACAAAAAATGGTGATTTAGTATACGGCGTTACAAAAAAAGTGACACATTGAAAAAATCAGACGATTCCCTGGACTGTATACAAAGAGGATAACAAGAAAAGAATTGATGTGAGGCATTAAAGGTGCTGCAAAGAATTCATGCTTTTGTTTATCTTTTGATATCAGGTTATGTATTGTAATGAGTCATTTAGATAACCCTTTAACCTACATTGAATGGTGTCTTTTTATGAAAAGTACATGAAAGTGCTTCATGCAACAGTTACATTACTTCAGGGTTGCTCTTTGGTACAGTGGTTAACGATCTAGACTACCAATCCGATGGCCTCAGTTCGAATCCTAGCCTGGAGAGTTTAGACTTGCTTTTCAGTATTTTTACCCATATCGAGATAAACTGGTTAGAAATGCAGAGGTAGTCTTGAGTGTATAAGTGCTATACACCAGGCATGTAAAGAATCAAGGGGTCTTTTTGTAGGGTCTTGTACCTGCAATCCATTGTATCTGTATCTGACTCTTCAACTTGCCCCTAAGTCTTGGCAGTATCACTCTTTGAAAAATACAAAGTACGGCCGGTACTATAAACAGTAAGATAAAAAAATACATATTCTCCAGTTCTTTGCAACATTGTAGTTATATTCTAGTAAATTGTTCTTGATTTGACAGCTAAATATTATATCAATATTTTGGCAGTTTGTGGGTGTCATTGAGAAATCTAGTGGTGTCTTGGGGTAAAAGGTTGGCTCGGAAGTTTCAGTTTTGAAATCAATGCAATATCTTTTTTGTTATTGTAATTTTACACTTTTCAAAACATAATTTATGTTCTTATTTTTGGTATAGGTATACCGGTAAGTAAAATGTTATGCAATTTTGTGCCACCTTATACAATTGTTGGTGTTTTGGTTTGAATTAACTTTGTAATATTCCAGCCATACTATGTTGTCATTAATTTTTCCTTAAAGAATCTGATTCATTTCAATCATCATTAATCTGAATATTATTATACATTAAATAAATTCCAGTCTGATCTGGCAAATATTCTGCACTATGATGGAAAATGTTTCTAATGATATAGGTTCATCTGATTAACTGTTCAAGCTATAAAACTGTTTGATTTGGAAAATATTCCAGACAGTGCTCAAATAAGTTAGGCCTAAATATTGAAAGAATTTTCAACAGTTCACAGGCCACTCCATAAAAGATTCCAAGCAATGCTTAAATCTATCCAAGAAATTGTCATGAATTCTAGCCTTTGCTTGAAGATATATGTTGAAATTTAGTACTATGCAATGTGGCATCTAGTTTATGTCCTGTGTTGGTTTTCTTGCCATATATGGAAAATATTGGTTAATACTCCATGCGAATTTTATCATAGAACTTCATAGATATTTTCATAATAGTGCTATTGAAATTTAAAATTTGAGTCTTTACTTGAACAAGAAAGTTACTCTTGTCCTAGAATAGAATATTTATACACATAGCACATAGTCACTCATAGCAGGTGTCAGCAATTGATGTTAAAATACATCTAGATATTTTAGATGAATGAACACATCATATATTTCACAAATGCATAATGGCATTATGAAAGTGGTTCAGTCATTTAGTCTGCCCTGCATGAGGCGATGAAATGTGCGGCATACCTCATGTTTCAGAAAGGACTTGGGAGTATGATGAGTCCAGATACAACAAGAAATACACTCATTCACTGGACTCGTGTAATCTGTGAGCAGATAGGACAACTTGTACTATTTAATCTCTTCATGTATTTTATTAAATAGATAGTTTAACTGGTATCTAAAAGTCCAAAACATGTCAAGAAAAACAAAACAAGCGCAGAAAAATATCAAAGTTATTCAATACCAGCATGGCCTCAAACATTTTTCAGTAAAGGCTTGAACCATGGAACTACCTGTATTGAAAAACAATTCAGTCTGGCCACAATAATATAAGTCGTAGCATTGAAACTTAAATTTATGGTCTGGGCAAAACCTACTCTATCAATGGCTCAATCCATCATAGCACAATATTTGCAAGGACATACTTGAATTCAATGTGTAATAACATACAAACAAATGATGACTACAGTGAATCAGATCATTTAAGAAAAATAGAAGATGAAATTACTTACGTAGTAGTCTAAGAATACAACAACTTTTTCATTCTGCGCATAGTCAGTCAGGGACTGCTCTTTCCTGTAGACTACTATTTATAAATGAATAAATATTTCTGTTCTGCAATTGCTCAGACACCTTTAAGCTCACCAAAGTTTTACTTAATTTTACTCAGACTTTATCTTGATTATCTTTTGTGAAAATTTTGCACATCAGAAGACTTACAGCAAAGCTACTAGGCCAATTTTGAAGGAATCTTGCTGAAGAAACAGAAACTTCAAGAATTGTATAAGGTTGCACTGAATTGCGAAACTTGTTACCTATTCCTATACCAAAATTAACAAGATCCATTTTGAAAGTGTGAAATTACATAAATAAAAAAGAAATTGAATTGACTTCAAAGCTGATCCATTTGGACCAACTATTTACCTGAAAATACCAAAATGTAGGTATAGTTGTACATTGTACAGTTTTTAATATTCAGATGTCAAATAGGAAACAATTTATTTAAAAATTATCTACAATGTTGCAAAGAACTGGGGAACATGTATGCATCTTTATTCAAAGAAGGTATCTAGTCTACAGTGGATAATTATTTAATCATTGTTCTTCAATTCAGTGTAGGTATAAGAACATTAAGTGTGATCTAAATGCCTTATTACAAAACAATACCTGCTACCCCCCAATTTTTAAAAAAATTCTTTGCACCTTTAATGTCATGCACCAATTCTTTTCTTCTTGTCCTCTTTGTTTACTGTCGAGGCCACCTCATTAGCCTTGATTTTTTTTCATGTGTTGCTTTTTTTGTAGCACAAAATACAACCGCTAACGAAATTGATTAGAGGGGCGTGAATTCAGCACAAGTCAAAATGTAACGGTCAGAGTTCATTTCGGCGACAGCTGATCACATCTTCAAAGAAAGCACAATGCTTTATTACGCCGCTCCAGTGAGAGCGACGCAGTTTTATCCAGGTATGCTGTCGATCAATATTTACTGATCACGTGATAAAATATGTCGTAAGTGTGAAAACTGTTACTTAGGTCAGAGTTTCAACATGTTTTGTTATAGGGAATTGTTAAATGAATCCATGGTCATTAAAGTTATATTTTTGTCGGCGACGGTATTATAGTAGGATTTTGACTTGTGAGCTATGACCTATTCATAGAATATAAAAGTGCAGTCACGGCACAATGCATAAAATCTAACTATACCTCGTTTATATCTTTACTGCACGGGAAAACGATCATCAAGACTTCTTAACATGCACGAGACGGTTATTCTACTGTTCAAATTATCATATGATAGGTTTTCAAATGATTATATTTTTCATAATCAAAGCCTAATACCCGTTATTGGACATACAAGCAGAAGATTCTATTATTAAATCACCGCTAGAAATAGGGGTGTACAATACCTCAATAGCCAGGTATCAATCGCTGAATACAATTTGAGCTTTATGAACAAATATTGATGTTTACATACAGATGTTAGAGGCCGAGTACATTTCATATATTGTGTCAATGTATAAAGAATAGATTTAAATGTATCTTTAACATGACGTGAACAAATACCCTTCATGCAAATGGGTGATTCCGTACAGAAATGTTTATTAATGTAACTCCACGGAATTTTAAAGAGAGCTACGCATGAGAATTTGTATTGTTTTTTGTACTTGAAGTATAAGTAAGATACACACATGCCATGTTTATCAGTATCGTATGTGTACAATTAACTACATTGATTTTAACTATATAATAATATTAAATGTCTCTCCACGAACACGTTATTTAGTTTATACTAAGTCTTATTATTTTAGCTCGGTTGTGAAGAAAGATTGTAGCTTATCGAGTCACTCGCGAGTCCGCTTCCTCAGTACTGGTATCAAATGAGGAGATACGGTCGTGAAACCCAGTTGGGCTCGAATCAGAAACGGCCTCCGGAATGAGCGGCAGACACCAGAGGTTACACCACCACTGCCCTCTTTCTTGTTTTTTGACCGCAGTGAGTTTATCATGTATGTCATAGAAATACAATAAATTACAGATATACATGTATGAAGGTAGGCAAAAACACAATTCATGTGTTAAAAGCCGATTCAGTTTTTCACCACACACAATTTTTCACCGGCGTTTCCCGCTGTAAAAACGCCCGTCGTTTTATTGTTATGAGATATTTTTAAAATGTTTTCTTTATCGTTCGTACACGTTTCTACACCAAAATGTGAGCAATACCCGACACAATGATAGTTACATGTTAAAGTTTTAGTAATTATCTGCCTCTACATGTTGTTACCCGTTCCCTCAAGTGTGTGTGTGTGTGTAACATGTCCATTGATTTGACATATGTTTCGGCAGTTTTCATTTAAACAAGAGACATAGAAGGGCCAGTATCGCTTAATTTCTGCACCATATACAGGCTAAAGTCATCGCTCATAAAGTATTACATGTAACTAGTATAGTATTGATCGGTCATTGTCAAAAAACTGATAAAAGGCGGAGTTTAGGAAACCAATATTGGGCGGTGCTTCATAGCTACTTTGACAAGCGAGTCGGCAATCTTCAAACATTTGTGCATTGCTTTTGATGTTATCGGTAAACCTCCTGACTCTAATCAATTTCGTTAGCGGTTGTATCATGTCACCAGTAAGTGAAGGTTTCTTTTATATCCATTAATCTATATATATTTCACAATTATACACCAATTTGAATTTCAGCATTTGGTATGTAACAAACATCGTAATGATGTGACTGTAAGAATCTTAGAACTAGCCTTCCGTAATATCTAGCATAGAATCTTACAAATACTTAATCCAATTTATTTATATGAAGGGGATTCAAAAAGTACAAACATCACAACTTTATCAGTTTCAAGTTGTTTTCTTGAAATATTGTCAAAATCAAGTGCATGACATCTTCCAGGAATAGATATTTGAAAAATGAACTTATTATTAAATGTTGGTGCTTTATCATCTCCATAGTAACAAAAGAAATGACTTGAGAGGGTAACCCAACAATGTTGTGGATTGATGCTATCTTTGTGTGATTACATCTAAAATAATCAACCTGACCAGGAGTGAATTGAAACATTTGCTAACTGCAATTACGTTACTGACATACTATGACATCATTTAAAGTTACATCATACATCACACACTATGCCAGCAACTATACTGAAAGAAAATCAAAGCTCTTAAGGCACTGGAGCAGTCCTTCATAAAATATGGTGATCACTTCCCATTGCATACAGATCTGAAATGGTACATTGTAACAAGAGGAGAGTGATGGTCCAATACTGCAAAGATGCATCCTAGTTTGAATATGATTGCTCCATTGATGTACTTAATGCGAACACTCAGGTTTAGTGTGGGGTACAATGACGGGATATTGCAAGTGTATATTACCGGCTTGCCCATTAATATCAATATCTATTTACCTGTCATTGACCGATAAAACAGCTGGAAATTTCATGGAAGGGTAATAAATACATCTATTATGGGATTAGCTAGAGTTATGGTTCTTGGTCAATGCACTCCCTATCAATGTCCTCCATTACTGTGTGATTCAAGTATCAATTAAATAGAAAGCTTGTAGCTTATCGAGTCACTCTCAAGTCACTCTCGAGTCTGCTTCCTGGAAAAACCAGTACTGGTGTCATATGAGGAAGTACGGTCGTAACCCCAGTGGTGCTCGAACCCGCAACCTCCAGGATGAGCAGCCGACACCTTAAACTCTACACCACTGCTCCCCTTGTACTATCCAAATTATATTCCTGACAACGTTTTAACATAAAAGGAAATAATTAAATAATCTAAAGTAACAGTTCTCGGTACTTCACAGCCTACCCAAAATGTCTTCTATCATTGCGTGAAGTATCAAAGCAGGACAGCCCAAGTGGTCTGTAAATCAAACTGATTTTAATGCAACATCATTTCTCCCTAAATTTCAAAGTTTGCTTTTACAAATTTTGCCCTAGCTGAGTTGCTCTTACATAATTATATTGTACTTATCTTTAATATTTCCTCCAAATATGAATCATACTTAAGTTTCCTGATGATATATTCGATCCTGCCAAGGACTGGTGTACACTTGTATACATTCAAAAACAATACTGTACAATCATGTTTGATAAAATAGATTCCATATTCATTATATTAAAGTCAAAGAATGAATCTGAGGTACTTGAGGCATTACATCCCCATACCTGTAGAATGAATAAATGAATATGATTAAATAAATAAGTTAAATAAATGAATAAACTTTACTCCTCAACAAAATCAAGGGCATAATGATGCTATTCCTAAAGCATGTGAAAACTACAAATTAAAAACTTTTGCAATGATATAATAGGGTTATTAGTATTGTAATGAGATCGAGCATGCTGGATTTGCTTGAATCATGCATTCAATGAGATTCAATCCGGCCTATGGATCACATAACTGTACTAATAACCCTTTTATTACATACCTTTTGACACAAGTTTGTGTGAATAAACTTAACTGAAAGGACGTTTAAAACATAAAATTAAAGGAAAACTCTTCTAAGTGTGAAATATACATATGTATGATGTCATTTTATTGAAGTCATCATATAAACAATCAGTCATGACCCAGTCTTAAGCGAAATTATTAACGCCAGATCACAGTATTTTAGGGACAATTTAATGCACTCTTTCAAATGATAGCACTGTAGTTTGTATTGCACACACATACAATACAGATTTTTTTTCTGTCAGGCCATATTTGATGGTTAAATAAAGGCTGTATTTATTACAGAAAATTTATAGGTATATGATAAACTGGTATGTTACAATACAGAGCCTGGCCTATACTTAGTGTGGTATGAATTCCTGTACTGCAGTATTCAAAGTTAAATCAACTTAACTCACTTTACACATTGCTATGCATGTTAATTTATCAGAAAAAAAGATCATGGTTGAGCATCTTTGCTTAGCTTCAGTTACAAATATAATACAGTTTGCATGTAAGTTGAGTAAGCTTTAAAAGAAAGTTTCACAATCATTTGTGGACAACTTGTGGCACTGTACAAATGTGCTTACTGCAGTGATTTTGCATTCTTTTATTTATTTAGTTTTTCTGTAATATCAATATTACAATACGTATTGCAATATGGGTTGGCTGTCATTACAGTACACTAAATAAGCTTTCGAACGTATCGCTGCACCCCTTTAATTAGGCTCTAAGTATGATTACACCATTTAACGTCTTTCACTGACATCAAAATCCTCAGTCCTTCTGTTGTAGTTTGATTCCAGAAATGAATGATGTAAAAAACCAATCCAGCTAATTTATCAGAATTGTAGGGTGAAATTATTGAAACACTGCTACAATATTGAATGAAAGCTAACTGGACTTCAATTGGTCTAGCTAAAATTCTTGTACTTTAAGGGACATACCCTATAACTGATGTCAAACTAAATAACCTCAAAAACATAAATGATATAATCTTTTGAGGTATTATAACTTAGCAAAGTTTTAGCTGTGCATTCCAAGTCATTATCGATAAATCAGCGGTTTAAAATATACTGCAGTACCGTAAACCATTCAATAATCTATGAGTTGTTGTACAATTAATGGGTGGAGCGATTTATTACAGAAAGCCTCTATATTGATTGATTGTGGTAAAATGAGGCATTTTTCGCTATAAGTTCTTCCTTGAAATTAAAATTTATTCATCATTTTACGTTCATTGAACATATAATCCATGTTTCGAGAATATAATCTGCTAGATATAGGGAGTGCCCCTTTAACTTCATCCATAGACATCAAAACCCTTTGTCAAACCAATATCTGCTTTTGATGATGATGATAAAATACCAATCCGGCAGGCAGCTAAATCATCAAATTGGTAATAACGAATGTATGCTTCATGTATTGTAACTGGAACCAGCAGAATTCAACTTGATGTTCTTTTTGTCTTGCTGACCGAGTCTCGGTCTGTGAATGCAGTTAACGCAATAAACCTAAGGAACACCGATGCAATTGGCTCCGTTCACTGCTTCGGTTAAAATTTGCAGAGCAAAAATATTGAATAGGAAGCAAATGCAAGGAAATGAAAATATTAAGAATACTGACTTCTGAATTCGAGAAAAGAGTACAATATATGTTACATGTAATTATTCAAATTTAATTATTCTCTGTATTCTCATTTATTTGCTAAATTTGAATAAGAATGAGATAAGTGTTTTTTACCTTGGCGACAATGACACACAGTAACTAAGTAAATATGCTGTATATAATTTTATCTCAAAAGGTAAACATATAAACATAAATGATTTTGCCCAAGGGTGGAGTAAGTCCGGATGGCTTTTCAATGAACACCTCGAAACAATCGATAATCATTGCACATTTGTTGCCAAAGTATTTGAGAAATTCCATTGGCATAGTATTTTGGAGTGTTTCACTCTCTGGCCCTCTAATGAGTTTCTGCATTCTCTTATACATAACTACAATAATTGCAGTTAACAATCTTGATACAGTTGGCTGTGTTGTATCAAATTCATATGCTAAGAACAAATTAAGGCAGGTTAAGTCTTAGTTTCACAAGAGTCAATGTCATAAGTTTGAATTTGTTAATAGCTAGACTGTTTGGTAAATATTGTTCAAGGAACTGAAAAAGCAACATCAACATTTAAAATGCTGGGAGACCAGTAAGGTGCTTCAGTTTGTCATTATTGTCCCTGAAATAGTCAATATTAAATCTCATCTCCAGTTTCAGCACTTTAGTTTTCATCTCAGACAATTCAGTCATTAGTTTCTGTAAATCTGCATGCATAGCATCCATTAAATCACAATCAATGTCTGTCTTTCGATACAACAGGTCAGTCAGTAGATGTAGTGTTGCCTGTTCAACCAGAATTGGTCCCCTTGAATTCTTTTGAGGCCATAATAGACATATTTACATATTTTGAACCTTTGTCAGTTATATAGTAGGGTATTGTAATTTATGAAAATGTTTAAGAATTAATAATTAAGTCATGCATTGTACTCACAGTATACAGGTAATTATTTCCATTTCGATATTGAATTTCAATTCAAACATAACGGCTTATAAATTCTATACAGGCACCATTATGCCAACTGAAAGTAGGAATACCTGTAATGTGGGACATAAAATTTGTGATATATTGTACTGATTTTTCGCTGATTCTATTTTTCATTCATTCTGCTCATGAATATAGTCAAACGAGAAAAACGATATACAGTTAATGAGAAATTATGTTTTGGATTATCGCTTGTTCAATACCACACAATTGTAGTTTAGCTGAACGAACATTTGGTAATGTAAGCAAATCATAAATATATATCAAGTGAAAGCCCTTACCATGTGGACCAAATACAGTAAAGATACCCGGTAATAACACATGATGGCGAGTTACTTTCTTTGTGCATTCATTTTTGTTTTTCTCTTTGTCTGTGACATAGACGCCTCTGTCTCTAAGGCACGGTAAATTTGGATAAAAAGCCAATGAATGTTGCGTGTGGTTACAGGGAGAAGTTGAATTGATATTGCTGTTTTTAAAAGGGTCTTGAACAAGCTCAATCAATTCTTTGAAGACACATTTTAAGTTTTCTGTAACATTCTGCACTTTTGACAGCATACGAAAAAGGACAGGCATATAGTTTTGGCACTCACTTAAACTTTGAGCATTCAAAGGATTCTCAATAATGTCATGGAGTATGTTTATTGTTGTCAAAGGAAAGGTTCCACAGATAGGCGAATTTCTTGACAATACATTAAGAAACTCTGCATATTCTTCTGGAGGTGAATTTACATAGCCTGAAAATAAAGAGTTGTTTAAAATGTATAACAGTTCATACTATATATCAAGTAAGGAAATTAATAAATGGTTATCAAATGTTCAACTTGATCCACTTCTTCATAAAATCCAAGGTTATGCAAGATTCTTTTACAGTTACAATGACCCTATTATCATAGGAAAATGTTGTTAAACTGAGTCTACTTTAAAAACATGTTACAGCAAATGTTAACTATTCCAAAGTCAATGAAACTCAGCAGTGTATCAAGATTTATAGGACAGGTAATCACTATTTTTGAAAATATAATGTAGCCTTACCCACATTCTCAAACATATCCAGTAGTGGTACTGGTGCAGGTTGGTGGATTGCAATCAAAGATTTCATAAACCTAAATTCTTCCGATGATATACCATGTTTTAATTGGCTGTATTGGTGAAGTATATCTCTGGTGGCTTTATTGTTCACAAAAACACGCTCTCCATGGCTGGTAAGAGCAAATATGCATAATCAATATCAGGTTGTGTTTTCATGTAAAATATATCACATGTGTATTGCTTACAAAATTTCTTATTATAAAGAGCATAATGATATAAATAAATAGTAAGTTAGAGGAAAAAGTGTATTTGATTCAGACAAGGCAAGTGTGATGACTTTCCGCAGGCGTATATTTTGATATGCTTTCAACGCTTTCTCTCTCACTTTGACGACTATTGTCGGAGCTAGGCATATTTAAATATAAATCATCTAGCTCATCAGTCTCTGAATGCGAAAAGTTATCACAGTGTTCATTTTCACAATTGTCATGAACGTTCACGCCAGTAACCATTACATTCTGCGTTCGGTCTTCTGTAGTGATATATTCTAAGTCTGAAGGGCTAACACACTCCATCACGTGTCGCAAGCTTGTCACTTTATCATTAACTGTTTGATTCTTTCGGCCCATATCCTCTTCTCCTGCGATAGAAATGTTTCATATTGTGTAATCCGTGCTGATTTTGCATGATTTTTTTCTACAACATTTAAGAAGTTTGAATATTATTGCTAAGATATTGAATATGATAGCATAATAAAATTTCAAATCTGCTTAAAGACTATTTTTCAGATGCAATGTAAATCTTTTATCAATTTTAAAGACCGTTCTATCGATATTCTTTCTTTATCAACCTTCTGTAACGTTTTGTTATTTTGTCTTACCATAAAAGCTGAGAATCTCGGGTATAGCTAAACTCTGCTGCTTCCGTCTTACCGACAGTTCTGAGAGCATCAACTAAATGTGTATACCAGTGCTTGTGGCGTCTCGGTATCAAATCAAGTAGCTTATCTGCGGCCGCTGTAGCACACCTGCTCTTTTCTAACTGTCATATGTCTTCTCTGTCTTCGCTTGAAATTACATCAACGGCCCAAAGGACTGGCAGAACTGACAGATCAGCTCACGTAGAATGGGAGTGATAATTTTCAGATACTAGTATTCCCTTTGATAGGTATGGTCCACAGGGTCTTGTCCCCGTAAAGTGTCAACGATGTAATTGCATCCTGTTGAAATAAATTAAGAGTGTACAGGATTATCAATCTTGAATTCACATAACAAAATTTATATTTCTTGTAAACTTGAAGTAAGCATGGTCTTGTGTTACATCAAAGCCTCGATGGTAACAATGGTAGGAACAAGGATTTTTTAAAGCTGTCCGACACAGTATCTTGCTTTACGTCTTGATTCGGACATTTAACTCCTCGACACGTGAGAAGTACCATAAATGAAACCAATCACATATTTCAAGCGCTTGTATAAACTGATTCCATCCCCCAGGCTCCGTGTTGTTGCTTGAACATAATTCGTCAATAAGATAGATAACTGCTGCACGTGGATCCCGTTCCTCTATCGCTCGAATTCTGTCTGGATTAGCTGTTGTAAAATTATCAATAATTGTACTGATAAAGTATTCCATTTTATAGACAGCAAGGGAACAAAAGCATTATATTTATTCCGATTTTCCCTTTTTTGACAATTGTAGCTTCGTTGGTATTGATCAACGCTACATTTAAGAGAGAGTTATCATCTTCATGTTTTATAAACATCAGTGCATTGTACCAGTGTGTACCATGGTAGATAGTTCTGCACCCCATACTAAAAGTAAACAAATATTTGATAAATGAAACCTTGTAGTCTTAGTAAGTCGTAACCTGACTCTTCTTTCATACATGGTATTACACGGCGCATCAGCATAATATTGCTAAAAATGTTTTTCATAGAGGAGCACGTGACCTCATGTCACAGATTTTAAGAAGTTGAACCAATATCCAGAAGTGGATTTTTTCACCATTTACTTGAAATACAGATTAAATTTAATTGCTCTAGTGGACTTTGGTGCTGGAGATCTACAAATTTCACACAAAATTTACATCAAATAGTCTTGTACATGTGCTATGGCCATTATTGAAACAAGGAGGGTGGGCATTTCTTCATTTAGCTCCCATTTTATATTTAGTTCAAATGATGTAACCGTATCCCAAAAGCAAATAAAACGTATACTTAAAGAAGTAGTTACATATATTTCAAAAGGCCGGAAATCTGGATATATGGTCGTGCATCTATTATTTCTCCTGAATATAAAATGATATTATCTCTATCGATGATAAGTTACGTATTACTGTCGTATAATAAAATGAGTAATTAGTTATATACTACATTTATTTGAGATCGCGGTCTTAAACACACACACACACGTCATAGTCAAGGCTGGTCACAATCATAAATTGTGTGTATGATAAAGGTATTGTAGCTATCATAATTCATTATTATGATTCATATACCTCAGTTAATGGTATGGGATATATTTGTTGTTTATATGGGAAACCGGTACCAACGATAAAACCCTAATATACCATACATTTGTTTACAAATATTTTATCAATAGATTCATATTATTCGATTCGAATAAAGTGTAGTCAGAGGATGTTGTTCAACCAGAAGCTTCAGGGTCGACTCGCACATAAGTAACCTAGCACGTTAGTCATCTCATACCCTAATTGGTCAACTCGTAGGGATCAAAAAGTAAACTGGTACCCTTTATAGTCATCTCGTACCTTCTGTTTCAAAACTTCAGTTTTAACGAGGAACAAAAGGGACTGATACGTCATTAAAGGCATGGCCATATGGCATGTATCACGATTTTTTTGCAATCTAGGTTATTATATAACGTTATGTTTTTCAATGAAGATTTATTTACATGTCTAGATAGGTGTTTATAGATTAATTTGCGTCAAAAGTAAGCGTTTCCTTCACGTGAGCACATGAACTAGGGCAGGTTGTCTTTTCTCAAAATACAATTAAAAAAAAGAGAAAGTGTGGCGGTAAATAACATTAATAATGTTTACCAACAACAGATTTCGGAAATCTGTAATAACAATTTATTAAAGATATTCATAACCAAATTGTACAATGTGGCGATAAAACAAAGGCATGAGTCGCACAATGCAATTTAGAAAGGGTCTCCTTGGATTCTTTTGGGCCATGCCTTAACATCAACCATCACATATTTCCAAAATATTTACATGTCAGTTTTATTTGTTAGCTCGCTGTGATACTACGTATCAGTTTTTCTTGTTACAATGTATCATATTCTAGCGTAATTTTGTATAAAGAATGTTCGAACCATGAGCGGTAAAGCAAAACGTTTCCGTTGGGAAGGTAAGTATGTATGATCATGTGTATGCGCAGTTGCTCGTTTGTATATTTTTACTGAATTTCCCAATATCAAAATGAAACAAATACGTTATTTTGCAACAATTATCTTTCACAATAAAGTAACCACAACTTTGCAATCACTAGTC
>JAFMSR010000008.1:28957828-28967828 GCA_022818135.1 Saxidomus purpurata
TCAAGCCCATAGGATGGCAGCTGGCTTTTCCAGACATGGTACACTGTAACCATATTCCAGCCAAATATTTTCAAAATAAAGAATAATATATCAGTCTATATAATTACTCAGAATATATAAAAGAAGTATAAGCTTTCAAGATGGATGAAGTTATATGCTATAAAGTCCTTATTTAACTGATATACAGTCTATAAACTACATATAGATCACTGCAATCTGCCCTTTCAACCATTTAATTAAACATCCAAACTGCAATCAATTACGCACGAGGAGTGTTTTATCTTCTGGTAGAGATCTAGGTGCGTAGGAAAACTCTAAGAAGTCAGCATTCAACATTCGAGGGTGGGGTATGTCTACTTGTGAAAGTCCATGTACATCACCTGGGCTCACCTGCAAGAGAAAAAGAAGTTTTTTGCAAAATTGAACTGACAAATTTTCAAGTTTCAATAAAAGGCATATTCCATGATTAGTATATTTCATAGATATTATTAAAAAAACTGCCACACTATTTCAGCATATAATATTTACTTACATTGGTATATTACTTTTCAAGTTATATTACTGATAATTTATAAAATGAATTGCCTCTAAAAACAGTTAAAAGAAAGGGTTTGTGCATACGTGTTTGTTCGTCATAGCGGACAAAGACTATACAAGATGGCCAAGATGACCTTATACCACTCACCTGGATACCATTGGCTATAATACAAGGTCATCAATAGCAGAAAGGGTCAATTGTGACCTGGGGGCCATGATTTGAACATTCTTGGTAGAGGTCAACTAAGCAATGATACATGCCAAATATCTAAGCTATAAGTCTTGTGTTTCAGAGATATAGATTTTTAAAGTTTTTCAAAAAAAAGCCTATGTAAAGTCATGATTCGAATTATCTTGGTAGATGTTCACTAGGCAATGCCACATGCTAAATATCTAAGCTCTAGGCCTTATGGTTTCAGAGAAGATTTTTTTTGAATCCCATAATATAAGCCTCTGTAAAAACAAGTGATCCCCTGGCAGTATCAATTTTGACCTGGGGGTCATAATTTGAACAATCTTGGTAGAGGTCCCTAGGCAATGCCGCATGCTATAAATACCTAAGCTCTAAGCCTTGTGGTTTCAGAGGAAGATTTTTTCTAAGATTATCCTATAATGATAAGTGGAGTCAACTTTGACCCATGGGTCATGATTAGAACAGTCTTGGTTGAGGTCCACAAGCTAAATTTCCAAGCTCTAGTCCTTGTGGTTTCAGAGAAGCAGATTTTTAAATTTTTTCCTTTCCGTTGCCATGACAACCAGAGTTCTGCATGGAATGGAGTTATTTGAACAACTATGAGAGGGCTTCATGCAAACAACATCCCTGCCAAGTTTCATTATCATTTGCCTAGCGGCTTCAAAGATGTCATTTGAAGGAAAATTGTTAAAGGACGTACAACAGATGGTGAGCAATCCTAATAGCTCACTCTGGCACTTTGTGCCAGGTGAGCTAATAAAGGGACAAAATCACTCAGCTACTGAACATATTTTAAAGCTATTCTTTAAGTTATTTAAATGAAGCCTTTGTGTTCTAACTAGGTGCATTTTTCTTACATGACAATTATCAATTGATATGAATGATTTATTCATGCTGAAATAACATTATTCATTCTTTATATGGACATTACCTCAGATAAGAATTATAAATATATTGTAACATAAAGGACGGAAACAGCTTAATAATTGCTATCAAATGTTTATTCTAATTGCTTTCAAATATTTATTCTAATCAGTTTTCAATGATAAACAAAACTTCTGATAATTGATATTGTTAAAATTGCCATGCATGGTATGAAGAAAACGTTTTGGCCACTACCACCGAACTATACAAGAGGGCCATGATGGCCCTAACCTGCTCACCTGAGTGCCTAGACTCAAATGACCTTGTGTTCCAGTGAACTTGACCTAGATTCCATGAAGACCAACGTCTGACAAAGTTTAAGGAAGATCAGATTAAGAAAACAGCCTCTTTTGGGTACAGCAGATTTTTCTGAATCTTGATCTGGTGATCTAGTTTTGGACCAGAGGTCATCCACATTTGAAGTTGACCTATATTTCATCAAGATAAACATTCTGACAAATTTTAATGAAGATTCAATGAAGACTGCAGCCTTCATTACATACACAAATGACCTGGTGACCTAGCCTATCATCGAAGACGACCTATGTTCAAACCAGACCTACTCTTCAACATAACCATCCTGACCTGAAGTTTCAGGAAGATCAGATTACCATTTCTGACCCAAGATAACCAATATTCAAACTTGACATAGTTTTCAAGTAAATCATTCTGGAAAGTTTTCAAAAAGATCAAAAGATAAATGTAGCCTCTATTGCATACACAATTTTTTTAAGATTTCACCCGGTGACCTAGTTTTTGATCTGATTTGACCCATATTCAAACCTGACCAAGACTTTGTAAAGACAAATATTCTGACAAATATTTATGAAGCTCCAATGAAAAATGTAGCCTCTATTACAAGTTCAAAGATTTTCTATGATTTGACCTGCTGACCTAGTTTTAGACCCCTTATTACCCATATTCAAATTCAACCAAGATTTCACAAAGATAATCATCCATCAAAGTTATTATGAAAATACAATGAAAAATGTAGCATATATTGCATGTACAAAAGGTTTTACTATGACTTGACCTAGTGACTCATTTTTGACCCGAGATTACCCATATTCCAGACTCAACCTAGATTTCATCACAATAGTTATTCTGACCAAGTTTCATAAAGATCCAATGAAAAAATGCAGTCTCTATAGCATATACAAGGTTTAGACTTGGTGTGAACTAGAAGACTGGCATAGAGCAATCGCAATAGCTCATCTTCCTTGCCTCGTGTTCATGTGAGCTAATAAAGAAGGGAATTTTCAGTTTAACACATCCTCACTCCACATTTTGACACACATTTGTTTTTTTCTTTATGCAATTTATTTTCCAGAAAACTCTTTTTGATTGGTTATGTTGGAAATGTCAAAGCATCCAATTTAAGATTAATGTTTTAACCATTTTGACTTCTGAAATAAAATTCTATAGATTTTCCTTTGTTGCTGCAGGAATAGGAATTCGTGTTGACTGCATTGTAAAGATCAAAATCATCGACTTGCTAAAAGTGAAATTTTCTATCTGCGCTATGTGGTTAATACCATTAAGTCTCTAGGAATGTTTTCCTTTAATTTGCCGAGGTTGATTTCAAGATTGATTGTCTAGTAAAAACTGAAAATTCTGTCAGCACTTGATGAGATACTGAATCTCTTGCTTGGACAGAGATATTTTCTGCCATCTGCACCTAACTTCGACAGATTTGGCTCCAATTCTACAGTCTTATTGTCTGGTTTTGGAAAAATATTCTTGAACTTTATAAGAAGAAACATTGAGAATTAACCTCATGACCTAACACCTAACTAACTGCAAAACAGTCATATTTATTTGAATTTTTTCAAAAATCATGAATGAAATACTGTTTCTAATTGACAGGTCACTATATTTCATCTGGCAACATTGAAGTCACAATACACAACAGGGTGTATACCTACAAAATTGTGAAGTTGCTATGTAGGTAAACCAGAGGTACTGTACATGTCTATATATAGGAAAACTTCTAATCAACCCACATAGTATAGTAATATATATCAATCTGTCTGTAAATGTGTCCTTATGTGTGACTATCTAACAGGAAAATAATGTAAATACTAAAGACTGCACACAAACATTCTGACCCATCTGAAGTACTGAAAGCACACTGTAACAACAACAACAATAAAGTAAAGCACATAGTCTAAAGTACTTGTGAAATAATGTATAAATTCAAAAACATTTGTCAGTTTGTGCTTTCTTGTGTCAAAAACACAACAGGTACAATATAACAAGTCCTATCATTAAAGATGATCAATACCCCTAGGCACTTCCTTGAATATTCCTGAAAGGGGGCACAACTCCATCTGGCAAAAAAAAAACCTACTAAAGAAACAGTGTTATATAACTTTTAGTCTAGAGTGAACCAATATTGATTGAAGATAATGCTAGATGGTACTATTGATACCATGCACTCAACAGTGTCATGGCAATACAATGGCCTATGAAAAGGGGCTATAACTGTATTTAGGTTGAGAGTGAAATGACTTTTATGGAAATTGACCAAAAGGGGAGGTAACTACTGAGGTATTTTGTCTTTTAATGATGTATGTCTACAACATTAAAATAAGCATGTACTCTAACACAAGAAACTACTGGCTTGAATGAAATGAGATGTAAGTTAAGAACAAGACAGTGTGATTTCTATATACATTTTAACAGCACCAACTTCATTATGAGAGCCTGAAGTACCATGATCTTTGATTGTGATTTCTGATGACTTTTAATCCATAAAACTTATACCAAAACTTACAGCAAAACAAATTAAACTCTCATTAAAAGTTATGAGCAAAGCAAAGAAAAAAAGAAGTGAAGATGTATAACTAACCTGCATGTGGTAAATCATAAGTTCATTAGCTAATGATTTCCTATGCTGTGACTCCAAAAGTTTCCTGTACATTAAGCTCTGTAAAATATTAGGGGAAACAAAACACACATAAACACAGGAATTGAAAACACCCATGCTTTCTAAAAAGTGAGTAAAGAGTGACTAAGAAAAACTGCATGATTTGAAAAGCTGACCAATTCTAGAAGTGTTTCTCTTCCATTACTAAATATGAGCCCAGATTACGTATGTGAAAACCAATGTGTTGACCAGTGCTGCAGTGAGTCACTGTAAGCATCACTTACTAGCATCACTTACTAGCATCACTTACTAGTTTGTTGTCAGACACTGATAATCAGAACCAATCAAGATCTAACTTAGTCTATTGGCTCTTTTACAAAATCAGTTTTTGAACTATTTTAAAATGAGTATAGGAAACTGGGGGAAATCCAAAATGTATATAAAAATCAAAAACCAAGACTAAACGAAGCAAAACACATCAATTTCTTCAAGAGACTTTGGTTCATGTATGTGCTATCACTTGACTCTTTAAGCTCAATTAGGCTCAGTTTAAGGTGTTCAGAAAATTTGTTATATGAACATTAGAGACTTTAAGGTATCAAACCCCCCACCCATGACATTAATGCTTTACAAGAAGCTTTGTAGGTAATCAGCTTTTCAGTCATGCAACATATAATGTAGTACAATATGTTTATCTATGTCTACATGTACAAAATCCATGATCTCAGCAAAAGTAATGCGCGAATTAACATTTTATGTTTTTTTTTCAGTTTATTTTTTTTTTCAGTCTTAAATTAGAAATGTTTAGTTTTAGACGACTTTTATTGAAGTTTTAACCGTTTTTACTAATACTGTCCAAAATGAAAAAAAGCAGACAAATTACAGACAGAGTCGGTCATGTTTTCTGAAATCATGGATTTGCACTGCGCTGTTACATAAGTTTAAGCCACTAAGCAACCTAATCTGAAAACATAAACAGAAAGTCAACATAAATTTGTCTGAGACAATGAAGTCATGTTTGTTTAATGATGTAACCAGACTGGAAACAAATTTATCAAATCATCTGTCTGGCTGTAGATTAAGTTGAATTATATCATTGTGATACTGAAAACTGCTTTTTACAGTTAGCTGCTTTTGCAGACATCCGCAAGAAAAATCCAATTATTAAAAATCTTCAAGTTGCATTAGAACTAATAAATATAATCAAAATAAGGCCTCAATGTTTTTTTGAAAAATGTTACACATCTGTGTATATAAAATACAAATATGCTACATGACTTCACTGTATACAAGTACGATACATGTAATGGTAAGAACACTGGTGAGTACAACTGGTCTGATTATCAGGATGGGGTATACAATGCACACGGCAATGACCCTGACCTTCATATGGTACATCATCAGTTCATTGGCTAAACTACTGCGAACCTGGGAGTCTATCACTTTTTTATACATCAGTGACTGAAACATATTCACACAGTCATGTCAACGAAATCAAAACTGTTCAACATGTAAGAGTCAACCACTTTTTTTTTACAAAAATCATGAAGTATTTGCACTGAAAGCATAAAATTTCAAATTATTCATATTAAACAGCACTGTAAAAGTCTTTTTTTTCTGCAAGGTTTTTATTTTCCCCAATTTTCACAAATGAAGCACCTTGCATATTCATCAAACTTACTAAAATAGCTAACAAAGATCATACATAAAAGAGTGCTCTTTCACAAATTCAAAAACTCGAGAATAAATAGAAAATTGGAAAATTGTGAAATGAACAACTCGCAAATATACAGACTTTTACAGTATTTGTTTGCTAATGACTCATTTTGTAAGTGGCTGAGTGTGTTCCCATTCAACTCCTCCATGGGTCATACCTAGCCATATCAAACCTTCATGTAATAAACAACTCAAGCATAATATTGTAAGCTATGAAAAAACTCTTAAATTTAAATATTGTCTGAAAATGATTGTGTGATGAAAAGCATATTACAGGGTGAACCCCATATTTCTCAATTTGAATAAAAGCTCTTTTGGTTTCCAGAGACAGGGGGAGCATTCTTCAGAGAAAGGGTACTCTTATTAATTACGACAGTCTACTCTGTGACATAAATTGTGAGGTGAGAAATTTGTCAGCTGACACCATAACCTCTACACCACCGCTCCTTTTTGGTAGTTTTGCTTAGAGCATACATGACAATGGACGTTATACAGGATAAAATGTATTTGCTCATTCACCTTTCCATATCTGTGCATAAAATGGAAGCAACACAAATATCTTTAAGTGAATTTCAATAGTTTGCGTTGACAGATTTATAGAATATGGTTTACGTTTTATCTGCAATATGCCACCAAATTTACCTCAGTTGGCAAAGTCAATATTGAGTGCTACAACCATTAATTCAAACATGGCAATTTTTCTTGTCAAAATTGTAAAATAAATTGTCTTTCGCAGACATTTGCTTTCCACCACAGTTTTAAATGAAATTTCTGAAGACTGCACATTTTTTTCAGTGCAGTTTGAATATGGTTTACGTTTTATCTGCAATGCAGATAAAAGAAACATGTTACTTTATTTAAATAATGTTTCACACCCCCCTTTTTTGCACCACCAAGTCCGACTCAACAAAAGGCAGTTTGTTATAGTTGTTCCTGGGGTGACTATATATATTAAACAACATTCCTTTGAAAGAAACTGATAACTTTCTCACATACAGATTCAGGTCTGAAGTAGGGTTAAAACCCATCCGGTTTCAGCATTGCGACGCTGAAGGTGGCTATGAATTCTGGCCATGTCACTGTTTGCCTGTACATAATAATAACTAAAATGGATGCAATACCTGAAGCAAACAAACTAGTCTGTTTTCTTCTGATCAAGAGATATTTCATCACATGTTTTTTTTCATCTGTGTTTTTACTTACATGACTAATGCTAATGCAGCAGTACACACCAAAGGCAGTTGCTATTTCTTCATCAAATTGTGTAAAACAGGGACAATTCTGTTTATTACACAACTGGGCTACACCCAACATTCTCCCTGAAAAGAAAGATAAATCTGATTGTTACAAGACTGGGTTACGCCTAGCATTTCCTTCTTTAAATCACTGATTTTAATGGCTATAGAATGAACTTTGCATCTAAGCATAATGACACAGAAAATATTAAAAGCTATTCTGTTTTTATTTACTTGCATTTGGATCAAATGGGTTCTAAATTCCAATTTCTGCTTTGTATCTCATTTGAGAACCATATTCCATAAACTGAAGCTTACATTAATGCATTTCAAACTATTAATTAAAAAAAAAAATACTGTGCATTAGGTACTGCAAGGTATTAAAACTGTCATATTTCATGTAAATGGTATTTCCATTTCTAAAATCGGTGTGATTTATTTTGAGAAAGCATGCAACTGTTTCCCTAATTACAACCCAACATGATAGAAAATCAGGATAAAGACATTCTTACGCATTGGTTTTAATACTACATATCGGTTTTCCTGCATTGTTTTTTTAAACGAAAGATTTAAGAACGTTTGAAATGGGAAGAAAATAAGGTACATATTCCATCATAACACCCATTGGCTTCTACCATGCTGAAGACCAATGATTCTAACTGTGTGATTAGTGCAGATCATGATTAGCTTGCATATCTGTGCTGTTTCAATCCTTAAAGTATAGTCTGTAAACAGTGAACTCCTTGGGACCATCTAAGTTTGTTCCTTAAATCTGAAGTAAGCTCTTCAGTATTAAATAGAGAAGGAATAGAAAAAGGCCCAGAAAATGTGTTCCATTTATCTGAAATTCGACTGGTTTATTGTAAATTATAACTGAGCACCCTCATGAACCAACATGGTACTGTACAAACTGAAAGATCAAGTCAAGTTTTGAAATAATGGGTCACAGTATTTACTTGCCCAACTTATGATCATGAGGTCCATATACCCCCAGCATTGCTCTACTGGACAGACTGGACTGGTCTGGGTAAGTTTTGTGCAAATCTTTTGCACTGTTATCAAGGAAAAGCTAAGACAGGTCACTGTGATTTTTGACCTTTGACCCACTGACCCCAAAAACAAAAGAGATCATCTACAGGTTACAGAGATCCTTATTTACAAGTTTCATAAAAGTCAAATGAAAATTGTAACCTGTAGAGCGATATCAAAGAAAAGTTTACGGACGGACAACAGACAAACCACAATGGCATAGGCTCTGCTAGACTTTGTCCTGTAGAGCTAAAAAGTATCTTTATGTAAGATGCGTTAGTAACAGACTGCTCACATTTTGGAAAATTGTAACATGGTTCAAAGGTGCCATTTGTACAGCAACAAAAAAGAAATTGATAACTTACCCTTTTCATCTTTAATTGGAAAACACAAAATATTTCTGAAAGGAAACAAAAGTAAAGTTTCAAAACACATGTAATTTAATCTATGACATATTATATATCCATTTTGTACTTTTACTACAACTGTACCTAATGCCCAATCTTTTCATATGGTTGTTTTTACACACAATGTAGAGCAAAACATTCTACAAATCATTAGACCAACATATGTTTCAGATAAGATTTAAATAAGGCTCACTTTCAAACATTGCTAATAAATAGATCAGCTAGGACATTGTGCAGTTGACCAAAGCGAAAGTATATAATACAATAAATATTCAATAGATGTTTTTTTTAAATTTGGAGTGTTACATACCTAGTTCTGAATCCTGTAGAATCATCAATACCTCTATAAAATAACGGATGGGAATATGCATCTCTAATGTTGAGCAATTCTCCTGAAATAAACATTGTTTTTTTACTTTTATGCTGTTAAACTTCAACACAATTCATTAAAACAAAATTTGGAAAACTGGATTTTAGTTTTGTTCAAAGACTCATAGTCTTCTTAAATTCATGCACATCAAAGCCATATTTGGGGCTCCAAAGTAATGCTAGTTATAATTCTATATACATGTAGTAAGTTATAGGTTCAACCTTGACCATGAGGCTAGATGCAAAAGTTGCTTATAAACCTGCTGTAATAAACTTTGATTGCAAAATGATTCTATAACACTTCAAGGTGTGAAACTTAAGCTTAGACAATAAGCAATATAACCACATGTTATAAGCTCGGGCCCAAAGAGTGACCCAGACCTTGTCAGTAGACAGTGCCTGAATGTTAAGCATCACACAATTGAGACACATCTTCAGGTAATGATTATTAGTCTGGTCAATAAAAATGGTTTTTCACAGAAATTATAACATGGACAAAAAGATTACTGTTCTCTATAAACCTCTGTAATAAACTTTGAGTGGACAAAAGATTTTAGCACTTTAGTGCTGTGCATGACTTACCCCTTAGATTTAAGCAACTGCAAATAAAATACAGATGGCTTTGCCATCATTAAAAACATTTTAGGAGTGTTTGCTAAGATTTGTTCCCAGCCAAGTTTTGTTGTAATTACAGACAAGAGAACATTCCAAAGTATTAAAT
>JAFMSR010000008.1:28972828-29051537 GCA_022818135.1 Saxidomus purpurata
AACTCGCCTTTGTGTAAATATCTACATTTTCTTGCACCATGCAACAAACCATTAGGAGAGTTAAGAAATAATGCCCCGCACACATTTACCTCACAACCTCTAGACTTAATGATTGGAAAGCTGTCAACACCATCACTGTAGGCCATGCTACACTTACCTAAGTTTGTAAAAAGATCTCTGGCTACTTGTAAAAGGGCCTGAAAAAGAAAACAAATAACTCTAAAAGAATCATAATACATGCCATAGAAGACAAAAACAACTCTTAAACAAGAGTGCCATAAAGAGCTGCATCTTTCACCATAGTTCATCAATAGTTCTTGGACACTTTCAACCAAACTGGGTTGCCAAATTTGACTGACTACATTTATTTTAAAACAGCAGTTTGAAACACAGCTACCAGGTATATTCCAAATGCATGAGGGAAACAATGACCTCTAAGGATGACATTTACCTTGAGAAAGTGGGGTTGAAACATGGGTTCTGCACATCATATTGATGAAATAATTTTTTGACCAAGGTTTCCAGGGCTTTTTAAAATATGGATATATTTGAATAAAAGAAAAACAGCACTGAAAAAAAGTAAAATTAACTCCCTCACAGCTGTATAAAAACCATTTACTTACTCTGAACTGCTATTAAAACCAGTTTATCATTTCAACAAATGTATGAAATAACTTGACAAAAGATTTATACCAAAATAATTCCAGCACAAGTCTACTAAAAAGTACAGACATTTCAACATATCTATTCAAAGAATAATCATCACATTAGATTTGACAGAATAATTCACCACCAGAATGCAAATGGTGATGAATTTGCAATTTTCCCGCTCCGAAAGATTTACAGCATGCACCATTTACATTTTAAGCGAACTGTGTGCATATCTGGGGTAATAAGAAGTCTTGCATTGAGAAGAAAATCATGAGCAATTTTATTTCTTTTAAAGTGTTAGGAAGGAAAATATGCTAACTTCTAAGCCAGGTAATATTTATGGTTCAGACTTAACATCTGAAAGTCTCTGTAACATTTATGCACCTGAATTTTTTAAAATGGACTTATTCATCTTTCAATTGGGACTGAACCATCAACTGTTCAAAAAGTGTGCTAGAAATGTGCACATGTACACTTCAAATATGTGTATATGGAAGATTGAATAGATTATTTTATACTAACCTGTGTTTGTACTTTAAGTTTTCTTTCATTTTGGAAGGCTAGAGTACTTGTAAGAACAGTTGATGTAAATCGGAAGCACTGATGTATACAAGATATGTCTCGATCTGTAAACCTGAAAAACAGTTCCATATATTTCTTTATCATCAATGTGTAATTAAAACTTCTTCATAAATCAATAGTAATCATATTTCTTCACATCTCCGGTGTAACTATATCATTTATCATGAGGTATATGTAATTACATATTTCTTCTTCGCCTTGGTGTAATTATTTTATTCTTCTCACATTATGTGTAATTTTATATGTTGTCATAAAGTTTGTGTATTCAGAAATTTCTTTGACTGTTATGATTTATTATATCTCCTAATAAACTATGCATGATTATCTGGGTTTTTCATTAGAACTATGTTAACAATACAATGTATTAATCACCAAGAATGTATAATTGACCATACTCCTGGTGGATCACCTAGCTGTAAATGGGTCCCGGCGATGGACATTTCTGGTTCTCTATCAGACTGGTTCCAATGCGAGTGGTGTCGTAAGAGCAATCTATAGAAGTTCACACAACTCCAGATAAAACCAATTAGTCTAAACTAATCAGAATTATCCCACTGCCAGTATAGCATGCAACAGCCACATTCAGTTTAAAAAAAAGCAATTCAGCTGTCAATCTGCTTCTTTCAATAATTAAGTTTTCTTGTGACTGTTGTTTTCACTACTCTGTTAATTATTAAGTTAACCACCATTTTTGTAGAATTACATTCAAATTAACTAAACAAACTAGTTAAGGCAGAAAAATACAAAGCAAATGATGTTCCTTTTCGGACTTATCCTGGTAAAATCAAAGTGATCAAAATCGAAGTGATCAAATACACCAACCCACTTCAAGACAGTAAACTCTCTAAGCTTGATCACAGTGAAGTAAACTTAAAAAGGTCGTCACCAAAAATCTTAATACCAAGGCTGGACTCGCAGTAATGCCTTCATGTTTATAAAACCTTTCAATGAAACCAACCACAATTCTATGACTTGTGGTAAGTCAATTGTAAAACTTTTGTCACTTCTAGCCAATCAGAAATCACAGACTTAAACACTAGTCTCAGAGAAAATGCTTCTATAATACAAGCCCACAGATTCTATACTTCCAGGAGCTTTATTGATAATCATAAATATATTAAATTAAAAATTCTTAGCAACACTTTCATGACACAATGGATTATACAGTAAATATACCACTGTCTGATTAAGGATGACAATCAATGCCTCTCTCTCAATATCACATCCCATGAGGAACATTTTCTTGACAATTTCACCTCTCGTCCTATCACTGTTTGCACCCACCAGAATCCCCGGGAGAAAGTCATTTTAATTTCCCAATATTCAGTGAACATTCAACAAACAAAATGACAATTCAGCAAGAAATAACCCAAAAATCAATATGCTGTAATAATAAGAGATCAGACTCGACTTGTTTAGATATGATTGTGTCAATAAAAATAAGCTTTTCTTGTTACAATTCCAGCCCTTGCTAGTGATTCTTCTAGACTTTACTGCCATAGATCAATATTAATGTATATATATCAGAATAAAACTAAATCTCCCTGTGCTAGTACTAGAACAGTATACAGCAATAGCTTGCCATCAATTAAAAGGAAGATTGATGCTATTGGCTGAATTTTAGTGTTGCAAGGAGACCAATAGGAGACTAATATTAAAATACTTTCTTAGGAGTTTCAAAGTGCCATTTTTTCACTGACTGTTGTGCATATTCATATTTGACATGGAGAAGCAGATTTGTAATGAGATCCTGTTACTCGTACAGCTGGTTTCTTCTGGGGTTGACGAATGCCTAACCCTTATCTTCATTTTAACACTGCATTGAAACACGAAGCAAAAAACAACAAGACAAATATCACTGCAAATCAAATAATGTTCACTGCACCATTCATTATCAGTGCACACTTTAATGACAAGGTTAATTGCATCTTAGACCTTTTACTGCAATCATTTTCTTAGAAGATTCTTGGAACTTTCTGCGCTCAACAAAGTCACTGAACATATTTCCCAACAGAGCAAAACCAACAATACCGGTATCATCCAAAAGAGCAGTTAGCACTTTGTTTAGTATATTCTGATATGATTCATCCATGCTTTCTCTTTCTTTTACTAGAATTGATTTGAACTTGCCTGATAGCTGCCACTCATCAAACTAAGCTGAAGTTTTGGTTAAGGATAATGTACCCCTACCATATAATTTTTGAAATTTATTGAATAAATTAGATACAGAACTGAAAAATTAGGCCTAAACTAGAACTGTCACAAGAGTGACGAATTATACCCCCACAATACAGCTTTGTCACAGAAGTATGGCAACCACAAGAAAGGAATGGCCACAAGGACATAGAGCTGAGTTATTATACAATAACTTGTGTAAATGTATTGTTGTAATAGCATACAAAATGTGTAAGGTTGACCTTGACCCTTGTGACCTTGACGCCCCATTTGTTTTTGCTACAATGAATTAACAATTTTTTTATATATTTTTAGTAACAGTGAGCTTGACCTTGACCCTAGTGACCTTGACCCCCAAATTTTTTTTTTTGCTTAAAACAATCTAAAAACCGAAAATAAATAAAAATCTATTATTGGTTACAGTGACCTTGACCTGGACCCTAGTGACCTTGACCCCGAAATTTTTTTTTGCTTAAAACAATCTAAAAACTAAATATAAATAAAAATCTATTTTTAGTAACAGTGACCTTGACCCTAGTGACCTTGACCCTAGTGACCCAAAGCTTCCTCTCCACACAAGCTACCTACACACCAAGTTTCATTACAATTGGTCACTCCTAACTAAAGTTATTGAGCAAAAACCATTTTTCTATTTTTAGTAACAGTGCCCTTGACCTTGAACCTAGTGACCCCAAATGCAATCCCAAGCTTCCTCTCCACACAAGCTACCTACACACCAAGTTTCATTGTAATTGGTCACTCCTAACTGGAGTTATTGAGCGGAAACCATTTTTCTATTTTTAGTAACAGTGACCTTGACCTTCACCCTAGTGACCCCAAATGCAATCCCAAGCTTCCTCTCCACACAAGCTACCTACACACCAAGTTTCATTGTAATTGGTCACTCCTAACTTGAGTTATTGAGCAGAAACCATTTTTCTATTTTTAGTAACAGTGACCTTGACCTTGACCCTAGTGACCCCAAAGTTGAACTTGACCTGTATTTCATGAAGTTGCACGTGTGTACCAAAAATTATTCAAAAGGGTAAAGTCGTTCATGAGTTATCATCCGGAAACCAAAACCAACAGACCGACCGACCGACAAGCTCACTCCTATATACCCCCCCCCAAACTTCGTTTTGTGGGGGTATAAATATGTAAAAAGATTTAAAGCAATCCAGATATTGAATGTCTAGTCAATCCTTGTTGATACTTACAACTCCCATTGGGTCAACCAGAAGCAGATGTTTTACACTATCATTTTGTCGTCCGCTCAATACATACTGATTTTGGTCAGCAGAACTCTGACGTACCAGAAAATCACCATCATTTTGTAACAATTTCTCAGCCTAAAACAAGCTTTTTGAAGTCAAGGCCCCTGTGACCTTGACCTTTGACCTGGTGACCTCAAAATGGATAGGGGTCATTTACTAATCAGGACTAACCTCCATGCCAAATATGAAGACTGTGGGTCAAAGGAATCTTAAGTTATTGGGCGGACAAGCTTTTTGAAGTCAAGGCCCCTGTGACCTTGACCTTTGACCTGGTGACCTCAAAATGGATAGGGGTCTTCTACTAATCAGGACTAACCTCCATGCCAAATATGAAGACTGTGGGTCAAAGGAATCTTAAGTTATTGGGCGGACAAGCTTTTGGAAGTCAAGGCCCCTGTGACCTTGACCTTTGACCTGGTGACCTCAAAATGGATAGGGGTCTTCTACTAATCATGACTAACCTCCATGCCAAATATGAAGACTGTGGGTCAAAGGAATTTAAGTTATTGGGCGGACAAGAAAAAACCGACGGACGCCGGACGGCCGGACGGACAAGCTGATTCCAGTATACCCCCCTTACAACTTTGTTGTGCGGGGGTATAAAAATAAAATGTCTTCTCTAATGTTTGCTTGTGTATGTGTGTGTTTACCGTTAGATGTGTAAGGCCCAGTTATGTGTAAAACAAGGTTCAATGATACATGCTTTTCTCTCCCAATGACGAGCATACTGTAGTTTGCAAAACTGCAGAAAGAAAGTGATGAGACTGTATTACACTTAAAGGATGGATTTTTAACTGGACTTCTGCTAGAACATTTTTAACCTGCAGGTGAAATGTGACCTTCCAGGAAACAATCACCAAATCCCATAAAGATCTGACTATTTCAAATTTTAAGCCCTTTTCACACAAATTTACAGTTGTTTGTTTTATTGTTCTTACATGGATATATCTCTTGACACCAGAAACTGAGATGAGACATTTACATGTATGATGGAGAAACGAATATCCCAAGCCAATCACTGTAACACTGGGAAACCATTTCCTGAGAAGTTCTATCTATTACAATTGCTTATGCCAGCTAATTTTGTACGGTAATAGAATGTATATAACTTGTAGAAGGTACATGTCATCTCCGGACTAAGTTATAGAGACAACAGGGAATTTATACTAAAGCTGCATGCAGATTTTTAACGGACTCTATGCAATAAATAAGCCTTTAACTGACATCTCAGATTGTGCAGACCGAATGATTTCAAATAAATCACACTTTATTGGGTGATCCTTTAGCGGAGGAAATTGGCATCATACAACCAACTCTTGTAATTATCCCTCAAGCACTTATATACAGGAAATCTGTCTCTATTGTTTGATTTTCAGACATCTGAATGACGCTTGTGTTCTTTTTCTTTTAAAATACTTCATACCTGTCATTTCAGTTCTTTTCAAATAATCGAGGACATATTTGGGCTTGAACAAGGCCTTGCTGATCGGGCTAAAGGATTTTAGATAAATTAACACTAAATATACATTCAAATCCACATAAAGCATTACTGAGGTATGTATATACCAAGCAGTATTGATGCAAAACGATGCACCAGCACTTTGCATTTGGCTAAATGTGGTTAATGATATTGCTCAAATGTACATATCAAGAGATGGATGGGGGAAATTAACAACACTTTTATTTGTACAGCATCAGAAATTAATGTAAGAAGTTCAAACAAATCTAAGGGCATTAATGCTGCAAGAATATTATTTTCTAGAGGTATTTTTATGATTTTCTAAGGTAGTAAATTATAATGTTCCACATAATCAAGCATTAGGGAAGATCAAATATAAAATTGTTAATTATCAATTATTATAAATAAAGCAATCATTTATGGAACTTACAATTTGGCTTTTGTATTTCGTTGAAACTAATCTGCATAGAGCATACCAAGTGATAAAGATAATATTTGTCCCTTTATGCTGCCTAGACAGGTATGTACGATATTTCAAGAATTTCTATATAGCACTAAATTGCCACCTGCACTTGAATCAGGTAGAGGCTTTAATGGTCCTGAATCGCTCACCTTGATGGTTTATGCTCCGGCTTTAATCGGCATTTCAGCCCAACCCTGATAAATTCCAAAAATTTCATTCTGGATAGGAAAATAAAGTAATTATAATGTGAATGTCAACAATGGATGCGGGGCAAGCACAATAGCTACCCTGATCGATGTCTGCTTAGGACATCTAAAGTCTGCAGAGTTTATACATGAAGTTAGTTGCATTTCCTATCACTACTCATTACCTGTTTGCATTCTGTTTATTTGCTACACAAGCCAATGCAATAAGGTTGTTATCACTTCTGCTTGTCACTGGCACACATAGGAATGACCGTAATGGACAGTCTATCTTTTCCTCTATAGTTTTCCTACTCTCCTGAAACATAAATGCCAACATACAAAGTGAAATCTTGACATGCCATCTCCAGATTAACACAGCAAGTCAACATGAAACAATGTCACAACATAGTATGTCTAAAATGTCATATGCAAATTTCCCATCATTCACAGATGGTGTTACAAATGAAAATTGTCACTTGGATATGCAACACTTCTTGCATGTATTTACTGATGTTATATTTTCTAAACAGAAACTATTAACTTTTTGCATACATATTTCCACTGTATTTTATTTCTTACAATTGCATTTATATATTGCTTGATTTTTTTAGTTTGAGTTTTGATTGACAGGGATTTTTTTTTTTTGCATAAGAATGTATTTACTGATGACAATGTATATCCCTTTAAACTATTTTTTCAGTCCTATTGTATGGTTGTCATGGTAAGACAATCCAGATTTAACGTGGGATACAATTTACTGCAACGAAGATTCTAGTGAATACTAGCAAACTTAGACAAGAGTTTTCTGATGACAGCCACCTTGACTGTTCAAACTGCTTTGTTAGTGAAAGGCAAGAAATTCTATATAAAGGACTTGATCTTTTAAAAAAATATATGTCTATGCTAGGTGCTTGCTCACGAAGCTTTAACTAAATATTTGAAGTGTAACAATGGCCATCATTTGAACAAATTCAGTCAAGAGTTATCAAACTTTATAGTGTGATGCCACTGAACACTTCAGTCAAGTTTCAAATCAATCCTATGAAAGCATAAACTATGACATGTGCCTGATGGTAACTTGCATACAAAACTAAATGCAAGGGCAATGCCAAACCTGACACAAAGCAGCAAGGGGTGGACTATGCTTTCACTTTATAACACACATTCTGATATTTTCCTATTCCATGCCTATTGATGTATGACTTAATCAAAAGAACATCTAACAGAAACAAATTCAACTGGTATTTCTTCATACAAAAACAATAAATCATATCAACTAGACAACTCTATCACAAGTGATCACGCACTAATTAAATAACATGAATTACAGGTTTCCAGTCTCTATATGGACATTTCCTATGTATTTTTTAGATAGCAGAGGAAATCAAAGTATATGAACCGAGTCAGGCAACATAGGGTAGATCCTGACGAGATGAGACAACAAAATTCGCGTTAACGGCTATTGATTTCTGGTCATCGGGCGGAAACCAATTAGTCATTACCTTGCCAGAAACAACGTGTCACAATATCAGAGACAGGCAGTAAGAGCTAATAAATGCCGTTAATGAGTGTCTTGACAGGTACAGGCAGAAAGTCATAGACATATTAGCCATGAGAACAGAAAACATTTTATGAAAAAACATTTGTAAAGTAGTCAAATTAATTGTTATTTTGTTTTTGTATCTTTTACACATTTTGGCTTCTTTACACTAAATAAAATTAATTTAAGGTGTCAAGAAATTTTGAACTGACATAACAAGGCAAATAGCTTCCAACTTTGCTGTGTGGTAGCAATTTGTTTTAATAGCAACCATACTTTATCTGTCTAGGTCAAATCTTTTTATGACCGATTGCAGAGACAAGTTCCAACTACTTATTAACTACACACTAAGACTGTTCAAAGAACATCTTTTTGAAGTTTGGGGAAAACTAATTCAGTCGTAAATCCAGCATTTATTAAAAGGGAAATTCTACAGACATATAGAAAACTGGATTCAGACAAATAAAGATAAAGCTTCAAAAGAAACTTAAGCTGTGTGAACAAGTCCCAATACTGCCTAGGTATTAACAGGACAGACAAATCAATGTTGTAAAATTGTCTACTGCTGTGACAGGGTGCATCAACATTGCAGATATAGATCTTGCCAATTAAGTATTCTGTACCTTCTTATAAACCCATTCAGCTATATTTCTAAAATGAACTCTTTCCATTTTTCAATTTGGACATAGCCATTACTTGTTAAAAGGGGTGCTCAGTGAACATGTACTGACTGAATAGTGAATAGTGCAGATCATGATCAGACTGTGCAGATTACAAAGGCAGAATCATTTGCAGCCAGCAGGGTACACTTGCCTATAACCTGGGAAAACATTGTGCATTTTAATGAAAATTCTTTCTCTGCCCTTTTACAGTTCTTGAAGGCTGTACCTTCAAGCAAAAAAGAAAACAATCTGGTTCTGTGACAGTGACCTCTTGATGCCAGCCACTTTTTACCCTACAGCATGTTTTTTTTTAACAGAGCACTTCCAGTATAGCAGTCTTGTAAACTTAACATTATGGCATCTTGTTACATAGGGGTTGCTGCCCCCACTTCCCCCCACTTATAGTACTGGGGGTTGTTGCCTCTGAACCCTTGCTTGCTCATTTCAGATGACAATGGATCCAAAATCTACTCTAAAACAACAGTCCTAATCAGTGTGGACAGCTTAATTGGAATCTACCCTTTTAACCTTATGTTTGTTCAAACAAAAAACATAAAGTTATACGTTTGTGGAACCTCGATACTAGATGGGACAAAATGCTACATATGCAAGTGGATGTTACAACCTAATGCACTTTTGAAATTATAGTGAAAACTCATTTAGTCAGTTTTTTACCATGTTCCAATTGGCATGCACTTTTATTAGCTCTAAAAGGTCTTTTTTGTATTCCATCTGTCAATCTGAAACGCCCTTGAGACAGTTATGAAATTTATTTATTGTTCATCAACCTTGTTGTAGATTTAGTAACCAAACAATTACCATTCTTGAAATTGTAGCAAATAAAACCAACCGTAAAAAACACATACATTTTAATAGACACTTGTATTTCCTGTATACCAGTACACAGTGTGGTTAAATTACCAAAAGACTGCGGTAATTTTGAATCAGCGGAACTTAATAACAGAAACACTGCATGAACAAATTAGAAAGTTCTTCACAAATGACTTCCAGTAATGGTCTTTTGATGTATTTGCCTTTTTCAAGTGGAAAGAAATGTAAATCTATTCCGGTAATTGGCAACAAACTGAATAGTTGTAACCAAGAGATGCACTCTTATCTACAGAAGACTGAAACTTGCAGATTGTGATAATCCTTTCTGCAAGTTCTATTTAAATAATCCATACCATGTTATGATATGGTTCCACACCATAAATTATATCCCCAGTAGTAATTGTCAACCATCTGAACGAATTTAATATAACATGAAGGAGTTCATGGTATGTCAGCCCTTCTTTCAATCAAAATCTGCTTGTTATATCAAGACATGTTACCCATTTTATGATTGTAATACTACCAGCATTCACGTATTTGCTATGTCTACTATTACTGTGTACATAAGTCCTATATGGGCATGTGACCTACATTTAACAAATGAACTTGATGTTGATAAATATCAAATTTTCAATAAAGCTTATTATTAATTCATTATGTCTAATGTTCTTTTCTATTTTCACTACATGATTTAGTATTAACAAGTAACTGGAGCACTGCAAGCAATACATTTGTTTAAAGCCTTCAGGAAAATATTTGTTTACAGGAGGGCAAAGTCTTGAGACAATTTTTTTTTAATATAAAGGGAGATAATTCCCAAAAAATTGGCAATGATCAGTTATATTTCTTTTGATATCACAAATCCTACTCAATAAATTCCCTTCTGTACTTTTGCCGTTATACTCTGGAGAAAAAAATAAAGGGAGATAATTCAAGTAAGTCAAGGCATAGAAATAATTTACTATTTTTGTTCACAAAGCAACTACACTTTTTGGGACAAAAACAATAAAATAATTTGCATAATCCTCATATCATCCTCTATCCACAATGCAAGGCTCATGATGTAAACTTTGTATAAAGATATCACAGGGTCCAGGGTGTAAATGTATTTTTACTATTTCTGTTGCCATCGCAACCACAATGTTTGCTTGAAGAAAAAAAAATACATTATAAACTTTTTATTGCCTACTTTACACAATCAAAGTTTTAGTTGACTAGCATCTGTGGTTCTTGAGATATGGCATGATCCAGTTTTTCGGCTGGATGGAGGATAAACCTATAGTCCATTCCAGTGAAACCGGTAGGGCATTAACAAAGCACTGTCAGTTCTGTATAAAATAAATACCTACCACTGGAATGTCATCTAAGCTCATTGGCTGTTTGGTTTCCAGGGCAACAGAGAAACAACTGCTTTGACCCTAAAAAATCAAATAGAAAATTACACTTTCAAAAACAATTTCCTATTCAGTTACTAAGTATATATGACATTTTTGCAAAAACAAAATAAAGACAAGAACAGTTGCTGTGGGTGTCAAAGACCACACCTTTACCAATCCCATATTAATTGGAAAAACACAAACAAGGCAAATCAGTGATAAGAGGACATAGTTTTGAAAGACCTCTATTATGCATGTTTTGTCAAAAGAATAGTCTAAGTTGAGCATAAATCTGCAATGTCTGGGTGGATATAAGCCAAAACTATATCTTCCACATCTACACATAATGGTAACTAAATGATTGCCAACTTGAAAAATCAGGATTAAGTTTCTGCCATAAATTACTCTGTTATATCGATTCCAGTATATAATAAACAAACTTTGTTCAAGATTGCTTTACACCAAATTTGCAGACAGTCTTTCTATAATCAAGTTTTGACCAAAATCCCCTACATGATGCCCTCATGCCATCTGCCTAAAGCGACATATCCCAATCATGGCCCAAATCTTTTACAAGGACTTTGTTAAAAACCTCCAAATTCTCTTAAAGTCTTGCTCATAAACAGTCTATTACATTGCTCCCAAAAGTTATTTTTTCATCAATGACAAGCTAACTAATATTTATGTGACATAATCCAATTTCTTCAGCCATTCTATTGTTTTCAATTCTGAATTGATATTACTATAAAAAGAGAAAAACAATCAATATCATTACTTTATGAAGTTGTATCAGGAAAACTTACAGAAAATCTTTCTTCCTCTGGCAGGATTTTCTTCCCAATAACCTGTAAATATAATCAGAACATCCAATAAATCAAAATATTTAACAGCAGTAATTAATTACATCAATTTTCTCCCTGAATCTTGCCAGCTCAGCTTTTCTTAACAATCAGTCAGTCATAAAACAGTACATCAAACACGCTCCCTCAGGTATAAACAAAACACTGAGTGATACAAAATTTAGCTCAGGCATAAATCAAATTTTCAGCAACACTGCACTTTTGCCGATTTCAATCAGATTTTAAAATCTCCACGGGCAATCGTAGAAAACTATGCTAAGATAAAAAGAATACATTTTTTTATGTTTTTCATCTGTTCAATCTCACCATGCTGTCATAAAAGAAGCAGTTTTTTTACAAAGTTTATTCTTCATCAAATCAAACAGGAACTCATTAGTACTGAAACTACTGGCTTCAGCTCAATTCATCAAATTAAAATCGCAGGCTGTCTGAAAGTGTCACCCGTGTGACTGAAAGTACTCTTCATAAATATTGACACGAAAAGAAGTACAACATTCATCACCATTGCACTGACTTTTTGTTTTGATATTAAACCATGGGTCATGAAGAGCAGAATTTTTGCAATAAATATTCAAGTCCTTATAAAGCACTTTTTCCAATTGTCAATGACTGTTAGATGAATAATTATGGACAAACAATTACATGCTGTGGCTTTTTATATACATTTTAACACATTTCAAAAGTACTCTAAATGAAAGGTAAAGTTCTAGGAACAAAATGACCTAGCAGCCCAGTCTTCTTCACTGAGACATCTTTGGCAAGCTTTTCAGGACGGCTTTGCTCTTAAAGATACAAATATATTATATGGTAATTTGCCTCAGAATTACCCTTCAAGCCAAATATACTCACATTTTCTTCCAGTCACACTGTATAATTATGACCCTATATTCTATCAAACAAATTATGCAGTTCTAGGGATGTAATCGATATATATACCCCCGATCAAACCTTTTGATTTCGATATGCCCCCCCGTTTTGAAAAATCGATATCAATAATGTGTGTTACTGTGCCATGATCTACAGTTTCACGTTCGAAAATTTCATCAAAACTGAACCGGAATATGAACAATCCTCGATCTACCCAGAGTTCCGTGTTTTTCAAATGGATGGTAATTTAATCAAATGTGGACTTATAGGCAAAAAATTTCATCCTGCAAGGGTTGATATATTTATGACCAGAACCATTGTTTAGTACAAATATAGTCTAGAGATTGTAAATAAAATATAGTAAGTGACTTTTTAACCCCGGCCCCAGAAATATCCCTTTTTTATTGTTTTTTCCTAATTGCTATATCGATACAATTTCATGACATCCCTACGCAGTTCTATATACAAGACAGAAAACTCTGTTTAGGAGACAGTCAGTCAACATGGCAGCCCTTGCATATTTCAAAGTAGTAAATTTCTGACATTATATGTTTGCCATGGATCCTTGATACATGTGCACTCAAATGTACCTTCTTCGAGACTGGCCTTAACATTCACTTCAAGGTCCAATACTAACGAAAGCGAAAATTCAAATATACTTTAAAAAACACAAAAATAAGTTATTTTTAATATGAAATGAAAGTTGGTATGTAGAAATTCTAACTAAACCACAGTACATGTACAATTATTGTTCTATGCATTATGAAGAAAGTTACCTGGGTAGTCATTTTGTCGAATCACTGAGATTTCAACATAATACACATACTTTTCTTCATGTTCCAAACACTTTCTGTAAATTTTAACCTGACAATCTTCATTATTTAGTGTCTTGCAAAGGTAATGTACTTGCCATTGAAATAACTGTCACTTAATTTTCGCTTAGTAGTGGACCTTTAAAGATTCAGTTTTAAAGATTTGTGTATCATTTTATCAAAATTCGAGATATTTTCACAGGAAATTTTCTTTGGGATTCTAACAAGTTCATGTACTACAGCTTTTCACAGTCTATGCAAACTCTATTGAAATGACAGTAACCCTACATCTTTCCCTAATTAAGTTTATGTCTTGTCTGGTCTTGTTAATTGTGAAGAAAGCTTTTATTTCCATGCTAGATGTTATTCTGTCTTAACAAAGTCCAGCTATTAAGTGACTATAAATGGCTTGCAGACAAAATTCCAGAAAATGATATCCTCCGCCAATAAATGACTCTGGACTTGACATCTGTTTTAACTGGGAAGTCATGAGTTTAACCCGTATCCAACTAAATTTCTAAAATGAACTTGTCCATGTTTCAATTTGGACATTTCCATTAAATCAAAGGAGTGTACAGTGAAAAAAAATTGACTGAATAGCAAACTGTGGAAATCATGACCAGCAAAGGGTGATCTACACTGATCACAAAAGTAAAATCACTTGCCTCAAATATATAACGAAATATAACGAGTCAAGCAATAAACTCTTCCTTTCTTTGCTAAGTCCTCTCTTTGTCTATTTCATTTGACAAAATCTGGCAATAACACAGACTAATAATAAACAAGAAGACGCGGCAATGCCGCCAAAGCAGGTTTAAACAGCGCCTGTAGAAATTGTAGAATTAAAAAAAACCAGTCATCTTGACTCCTCCCTATCTTAGTAACAGTGCCCTTGACCTTGACCCTTGTGCCCAAATTTTTTTTCGCTACAATTTAAAAACTAAATTTTTTTACTTTTTAGTAACAGTGACCTTGACCCTAGTGACCTTGACCCCCAAATTTGTTTTTGCTTAAAACAATCAAAAACTAAAAATAAATAAAAATCTATTTTTAGTAACAGTGCCCTTGACCTTGATCCAAGTGACCTTGACCCCAAAATTATTTTTTTGGTTAAAACAACCTAAAAACTAAAAATAAATAAAAATCTATTTTTAGTAACAGTGACCTTGACCTTGACCCTAGTGACCTTGACCCCGAAAATTTTTTTTGCTTAAAACAATCAAAATACTTAAAATAAATAAAAATCTATTTTAGTAACAGTGACCTTGACCTTGAGCCAAGTGACCTTGACCCAAAAAAAAATTTTTTTGCTTAAAACAATTTAAAACTAAAAATAAATAAAAACCTATTTTTAGTAACAGTGACCTTGACCTTGACCCTAGTGACCTTGACCCGGAAAATTTTTTTTTATTTAAAACAATCTAAAAACTAAAAATAAATAAAAATCTATTTTTAGTAACACTGACCTTGACCTTGACCCTAGTGACCTTGACCCCGAAATTTTTTTTTTTGCTTAAAACAATCAAAATACTAAAAATAAATAAAAATCTATTTTTCGTAACAGTGACCTTGACCTTGACCCTAGTGACCTTGACCATAGTGAACCAAAGCTTCCTCTCCACGCAAGCTACCTACACACCAAGTTTCATTACAATTGGTCACTCCTAACTCAAGTTATTGAGTGGAAACCATTTTTCTATTTTTGTAAGAGTGCCCTTGACCTTGAACCAAGTGACCCCTAATGCAACCCAAGCTTCCTCTCTACACAAGCTACCTACACACTGAGTTTGATTGCAATTAGTCCTCCTAACGAGTTATTGGCGGAAACTATTTTTCTATTTTAAGTTACAGTGACCTTGACCTTGACCCTAGTGACCCCAAATGCAATCCCAAGGGCGTCTCCACGCAGACTACCTACAGACCAAGTTTCATTGTAATTGGTCCTCCTAACTTGATTTATTGAGCGGAAACCATTTTTCTATTTTTAGTAGCTGTGACCTTGACCTTGACCCTAGTGACCCCAAATGCAATCCCAAGCGGCGCTCCACGCAAGCACCTACAGACCAAGTTTCATTGTAATTGGTCACCCTAGCTCGAGTTATTGAGCGGAAACCATTTTTCTTTTTTGTAACAGTGACCTTGACCTTGACCCTAGTGACCCCAAATGCAATCCCAAGCGGCGTCTCCACCAAGCTACCTACACACCAAGTTTCATTGCATTGGTCCTCCTAACTAAAGTTATCCACGGAAACCAATGTTTGACGCCCGCCCGCCCGCCCATCCGCCCACCCGCCCGCCCGACATACGACATCGCCATTCTAATAAGTAGGTTTTTTGAAAAAACCTGCTTAATGACACATATCTCCAGTCAAATCCTAAATACAAACTAACTACCCTTAGTCAAAGCATCAGGATGTCAACTGCCAATGTCTTTGATCAAATCCATTTTCACCAGTTATGTCAATTTTTAACCACAACTTAGTGATCTTAGTATATGTGAGGTCCTTATTTCAAATGCAGCCAAAATGATTAAATAAGAACTGCTGAATATGAGTTTGGTTATACGCTCTTTCAGAAAATATATCCATGCTCTCGGTCAAAACTGACCAAAAGATGACTCCTTTGGTTAATGTGGACATAAAAACCCAGATCTCCAAACAAGTTCTTTAAAACCCCTTGGAAATTCTACCATCTTTGCTGCCACAGAAGAGTAAAAGTTCTTATACAAAGCGAGTGAAGAGGAAATATCCATCTATACCATCTTACCTGACAGAACAGTTCTTGGGTTTCTGGTACAACTAGATACAGGAACGCACATTCTGCCTGTGTTTGTTCTTCAAGCTGAAACAAAGATTATAATAACTTCAATACTGTTTTTACAAACTGGTTCTAAGCCTAAACTGCACAAATACCTGGAGCTCTGCACTTAAAAAATGGAAAATATAATCAGAAATATCAGTATTTCCAGTCAAGGAAAGTATGGTTTTATCTGAAAAGCACTTGATTAAAAACATATTTCTAATCAATGCAAGTAAGCACTGTATAGGGACATGATCTTATTAAAATGTTCTGCATGTTTGTCTTGGAAAGCCCGCATCGTTATCAGCCAAGTGATCTTCTTGCATTTCCTTCTTTATATTATATTAATAAGTGTTTCCTGTACAGGTGAAAACAATATTATTGAGGTGGGAGTTGTTGATTGTCTGCCAGGTCAAATACAGTGTCAGTCTACATTTCTGTAGGTTCTGTATGTGAAATATTATAGATACCAGCAATTATGTAGAGAAATTATTTAATTGTTTTATCACAGCGTAGTCTGAACACTCCTTTCTGCAAATTCTATTTTTGTTGTACAAGCAAAATACAAAGATTAGAATCACTTAAAGACCTCAATTAGTAGTGATAAGCAGTTTTGAATTAAAATATACTGTCAAATTTATGATTAATAAGTAATTGCAAAAATGGTACTTTCGGTAAGTTTCTGCTTTTAACTGGCATGCTTGGTACAGTAAGTGGCAAGCTCACACTAGTCTTGAAACAGACATGAGCTAAATATGTTAAAAACGTTTTCCCTGTTTTTCTGACATGAAATGCAGTTGCTTTAATGGTGAAACATTTTTCATGTTTTTCACTGAACTAAGGCTGGTTTAAATTTGCAAGGCACTACCTAACCTAAGCCTCAAATCACATTTTTACTTAATTTTCTGTGCAATTTGAATAGAAAACTGGTTTTTGCTTTCCCTGCATGTCCCAAGACAGCACTAAAAGCAGAGAAAATCCTAAATACTGATGCAAGTTCTCACCGAAAAAAATGATATGTTCGAGCAATGAAAACAATCCTGTAACATTAATACACAAAAACGTCTGTTCAGGATAGATTTTATCTCTGAGCTTATAATAATTCTTTTAGTTGTAACCAATGTCACTTAGACAGTGGAAAGTCTTTACTAGATGGGTGTTCAGTAGAACACTTGTGTCGCCCTCTTATGCTTTGTCAGAATAACCAACAATTTTGTGACAAAATCTAAGTGTAAAAAGGGGCATAACTCTCTCAAATATGACCTTGACCAACAAACTTTGGCGGCATCATGACCCTTATGTCATAAGCAATACAATTAAAAGTCTGATGAAGAAATCTTAAGAAATGGCAAAGTTCAAAAAGTACAAAAAGGGGCATAACTCTGTCAAATAAGACCTTGACCTACAAAATTTGGCGGCATCAAAACCTTTTTGATATAAGCAATATAATTTGAAAGTTTCATAAAGCAATCTTAAGAAATGGCACAGTTATAGCAAAAATCTAAGTATATAAAGGGGCATAAATCTGTCAAATATGACCTTGACCTACAAACTTTGGCGGTCTCATGACCCTTATGTCATAAGCAATGCAATTTGAAAGTTTGATGAAGAAATCTTAAGAAATGGCAAAGTTATAGCCAACGTTAAGTTTTCATGACAAAATCTAAGTACAAAAAGGGGCATAACTCGGTCAAATATGACCTTGACCTACAAATTTGGTGGCATCACAATCCTTTTGACATAAGCAATACAATTTGAAAGTTTGATGAAGAAATCTTAAGAAATGGCAAAGTTATAGCCAACGTTAAGTTTTTGTGACAAAATCTAAGTACAACAAGAGCTGTCACATGACAGCACGCTCGACTATTCGAAAGCTTGTTGGTAAAATGGGGTTTTTGTCTAAGAACAGGAGTTTGTGTAATTGTCTATAAGAATTAAGGTCAAAGATATGAAACTTGTTCAAAGACCTTTTGTAAATGTACTTGCATTCAAGGCCTTACTCTGGATTCTGCAAGCCAACTGGAGGGAGGATGGGGGGATAATTTCAAAGAAATACATGACCTTGTATATTTGATCATGAATAATTTTGTAACTTTTCAAAATTGATATGTATAGAATTAAAAAGCATGACTGCTGCATGCTGCATAATTATTCTATGACATTTCAAAAGAAAGCCATTTTGAGTATTTCCATTTTAGTCTGGAAAAACTGTGACAAAATTCTAGTTAAAAAGGGCTAAATATGTCAAAAATCAAAAACATTGGTGAAGATGTTGACAGTAAATACGTTCGGATAGTATTCTATCTTTAACAAAACTTCAAAATTAAAAAGGGACACAAATCTATCAAAAATCAAAACAGTTATGGGGATTGTTTCCTCAGGTGTAGATGTTGATGGTAAACATATATTTTGAGTTTCAAGTCAATACCTTATATAGTATTCAAGATTTTGAATTTACAAAAAAAAAAAAAAAAAACACAAAAAGTTAAAAAGGGGCATAAATCTGTCAAATCAAAACAGAGTTATGGGAATTGTTTCCTCAGGTGTATAATGTTGATGGTAGACACATACTTTGAGTTTCAAGTCAATACCTTTATATAGTATTCAAGATATTTGAATTTACAAAAAAATACCAAAAATTCTAAGTTAAAAAGGGGCATAAATCTGTCAAAAATAAAAGAGTTATGGGAATTGTTTCCCTTCAGGTGTATATGTTGATGGTAGACACATACTTTGAGTTTCAAGTCAATACCTTTGAAGTATTCAAGATATTTGAATTTAAAAAAATCTTTAACCAAAAATTCTAAGTTAAAAGGGCATCAATTGTCAAAAATCAAAACAGAGTTATGGGGTTGTTTCCTCAGGTGTGATGTTGATGGTAGACACATACTTTGAGTTTCAAGTCAATACCTTTGATAGTATTCAAGATATTTGAATTTATAAAAACTTTAACCAAAAATTCTAAGTTAAAAAGGGGCATCAATCTGTAAAAATCAAAACAGAGTTATGGAGATTGTTTCCTCAGGTGTAGATGTTGATGGTAGACACATACTTTGAGTTTCAAGTCAATACCTTTGATAGTATTCAAGATATTTGAATTTATAAAAACTTTAACCAACATTTCTAAGTTAAAAAGGGGCATAAATCTGTCAAAAATCAAAACAGAGTTATGGGGTTGTTTCCTCAGGTGAAGATGTTGATGGTAAACATATAGTTTGAGTTTCAAGTCAATACCTTTGATAGTATTCAAGATTTTGACTTAAATACGAAAAACTTAAACCAACCCAACCCCCCCCCCCCCCCCCCCCCCCCCCCTGGTGGCATCATCCTTATTTTAATAGTCGAGCTAAAAAGGGGCATAACTCTGTTAAATATGACCTTGACCTACAAAATTTGGTGGCATCATGACCCTATTGTCATAAGCAATACAATTGTAAAGTTTGATGAAGAAATCTTAAGAAATGGCAAAGTTATAGCCAACGTTAAGTTTGTGTGACGGACGGACGGACCGACGGACGGACAAAGCGATCCCAATGTATCGCCTTTTCTCCGAAAGGGCGACACAAAAATGACTTCATAGAGACCAATTAGACCATGTCAACAAGACCATAACCCTTCTGGACCTCCTGACAAGTGGAAGCAGCCCTTCAAAGACACAAAAACCCTACACCCAGTCCCTTTAATATCAAAGGCTGTTTCATTGCAGGACAAGAGCAAGGTCATGACAATACATCGCAGGTAAGCACAAAATATTCCTTAATCAGTGAGCAATACAAATGTGCTTAATGAAGTTAAACATTCGAGTAAAGAAACAATTGAAATAGAAAATTCAAAATTATCAGTTAGTCTGAATTTTCATTTATAAGTTCACCAGTTTTCAACAAAAACAATGCAACAGTCTAACCTAATCCAGTAGAAATAACCAATATCATGGATAACCAAGATTGCTTGAAGCAAACATTAAGGTCTTGTTTCTGCGATCCAATACAGAGTCTTCTATAAGAACATGAGGCAATAAGCTTGTGTAACATTTGAGCCTATTATTCTCCGTACAATTAGCTGGGATCACTTATTGCCCTTACACGTGATTCTTGAGGTTCATTGCTGATTTTTAATGGCTCTTTCATGTCGTTAGCACATACCTACAACAAAGCTTAATTCTATTTTCTCTGAAGTTACTGTGCCACAGAAAATGAAAAAGGCTACAAAAAGAAAGCACTAAAGCCTGAAAGGGCTATAATTGTATAAAGGCTGGTGTAAATGAGGCAAGAGCAGTGAGGGATTTTAGAAGCTTAGTATGTTTTGACAGTGTCTAATACTTTCCACTTTATAACCCAAATACACCTAATCTTCCATAGATTCAATATACAAAAAGCTCACTGCAAATAGAGATTGGGGCTACTGATGTACATTGTTTCAAGTATAATCACTGTGGCTGAAAGAAAGTACTGCCCATAAAGACAAAGACGGCATCTTCCAAAACAAGGGTACCGTTCGACAGAAAAAAATTAACAATTTAAAATGATTAATTAATCCTATCCCACCAAGTTTAGTAGCTTTGAAAAAAGCTAAGTAGTGCCAACATGATTGCCTTTTTAACCACAATGATATTATGCAATGTACATTTAATTGTACCAAGTTTAGTTTGCGCAGTCCAGTAGATAAAACCCTCTTGGAACATTAAATGCTGAAAAATGATTTTTCATTCAACTTTGTATCATTTAATTGGCAGTTTCTGCAGATGCCAAAAGCTTTTTCCTTTTAGTATCTAAACTGACATTTTGGTTTTCAAATTCATATTCTAGAAGTAGTTCTTAACAAAACTGAAGCCATAATCACTCATGGTTTTGGGTAGAGGATCTGACTCTTAACCAAATCCTGTCATGGTAGCTTGACCACAGTGTCCATCATCCCTGCCCTTAGGGAGAGTACATATCACATAATTCAGGAAGCAGTCATTGACAAGAGTTTCAACATAAATTCCGAGAACTTCAATCAACAATCCAAATGAAATAAGATAGTCCAAACCTTAAACGAATATTTCAAAATATTATCATAAAATCAGTGGAAAATTTTGAAAAAGTTACAGGGTGGTGTATTTAATGCTTAAAATGATAGACTGGAGACAGTTATCTAAACTTGTTGTACTGATGATGATGAAATTTCAATCTAGATAAGAAAAACTTTCATGAACTTCCAATTAAAATCCAGTCTCAGCATGAGACCAAGATAAACACTTGTCAGAATCTGTTTGAAAGCATCTCAAAATATTGAAGGCTACAGGTTTCCTACTTACATATCGGAGTACTTTCAGCTGCAGTTGTGCTGCATCTTGATCATACAGTTCACCTGTAAAATAGAAAATAGCAACATTCAAACATCTTGCTGAAGCAGACTGTACAGCTCTTCTGTGGATACAGAAGTAATTGAGAGAGAAAAATCCAATTTGAAATAAAAGGCCTTGCTTTTATTCAAATGTTCTGTCAGCTGGCTCGGACCAATCAAATGTTACACCACCTAGCTGCTGGCTTATACATGTAAGTGTATGGTCATGTGAACACTGAAATATTTACAGTATTCTTCGCTAATATTTTGTTAGTAGATACAACATCATTTTAAGAATGATTGCAAACAATGCCAGTTGTACAACATATTATTTCGTGTTCCCCCATGGTACGCAAGACTGCATGGCTGCAGATGCAGATTGTCCCTCTCAGGGGTATATTATTCAGCTCAAAGCTGTTTATCTTTTATTAATTATATTTCTTGCTTAAAGTTAATATCCACATTGTTTGCGTCTGCCTGTTTTGGCCAATGTGAAATCCCACCACGTAATTGTCATGCATGTTTCAACAGATTTAATAGAATTTGCAAGAATATAAAGCTACATGTTATTTGCAAATTCTAAATTAGCTTTTTTTTTGCAATAAAATCAACCTCTGTTTCTAGTAATATAGCTGCTACAATCAATATTGCCAGGGTTAAGAAATTCTTGGGTCATTAATGTAATGAAAAAAATATTATCTCAGTCGCTCTTTGATTGAACTGTTATCTGCAGAATTCTTCAAGTTTCTCCCAAGAAATTAAAAGCTTGTTTAGTCCAATTCTTAAAATTCTCATCAAATAGAATATTACAATAACCACAATCAAGTAGAATTTTCCCATTTTTTTTACCAATTAAAGATTGGAAACTTTTTGAACCACACTTTTGCAGTTTTTCTTCAAATCTATTAATTATAGTCCAATGCCTTTAAAGGGATAGCTGTGTATTCCAATATATCATGATACAGAATTTCTGGCAATACCCATCCCTACCTTTGACCTTCAAGTGTGACCTTGACTTTGGGACAAGCTTGGTTCAGAAATTTACATTTTTTCCATGAGATTTACAACTACCCAATGGTTTCAAAGAATTATTATTCAAAAGGCTTGGGAGATACCGAAACATCATGACCTTTGACCCTAAATATGACTTTGATCAGGCTTGGCTGAAACATGGATATTAGAATTTTTTTTTTTTTGGTTTTGAGGGCCCCCCACTTTTTTTTTAAAAAAAAAAAAAAAAAAAAAAAAACCAATAAAAAAATTTTTTTTTTTTTTTTCCCCCCCCCCCCCCAAAAAAAAAAAAAAAAAAAAAAAAAAAAAAAAAAAAAAAAAAAAAAAAAAAAAAAAAAAAAAAAAAAAAAAAAAAAAAAAAAAATAAAAAAAAAATAAAATAAAATTTTTATAATATATTTATAAAAAAAAAAAAAAAAAAAAAAAAAAAAAAAAAAAAAAAAAAAAAAAAAAAAAAAAAAAAAAAAAAAAAAAAAAAAAAAAAAAAAAAAAAAAAAAAAAAAAAAAAAAAAAAAAAAAAAAAAAAAAAAAAAAAAAAAAAAAAAAAAAAAAAAAAAAAAAAAAAAAAAAAAAAAAAAAAAAAAAAAAAAAAAAAAAAAAAAAAAAAAAAAAAAAAAAAAAAAAAAAAAAAAAAAAAAAAAAAAAAAAAAAAAAAAAAAAAATTAAATTAATTAAAAAAAAAAAAAAAAAAAAAAAAAAAAAAAAAAAAAAAAAAAAAAAAAAAAAAAAAAAAAAAAAAAAAAAAAAAAAAAAAAAAAAAAAAAAAAAAAAAAAAAAAAAAAAAAAAAAAAAAAAAAAAAAAAAAAAAAAAAAAAAAAAAAAAAAAAAAAAAAAAAAAAAAAAAAAAAAAAAAAAAAAAAAAAAAAAAAAAAAAAAAAAAAAAAAAAAAAAAAAAAAAAAAAAAAAAAAAAAAAAAAAAAAAAAAAAAAAAAAAAAAAACCAACACCAAACAACAAAAAAAAAAAAAAAAAAAAAAAAAAAAAAAAAAAAAAAAAAAAAAAAAAAAAAAAAAAAAAAAAAAAAAAAAAAAAAAAAAAAAAAAAAAAAAAAAAAAAAAAAAAAAAAAAAAAAAAAAAAAAAAAAAAAAAAAAAAAAAAAAAAAAAAAAAAAAAAAAAAAAAAAAAAAAAAAAAAAAAAAAAAAAAAAAAAAAAAAAAAAAAAAAAAAAAAAAAAAAAAAAAAAAAAAAAAAAAAAAAAAAAAAAAAAAAAAAAAAAAAAAAAAAAAAAAAAAAAAAAAAAAAAAAAAAAAAAAAAAAAAAAAAAAAAAAAATATTTAAAAAAAAAAAAAAAAAAAAAAAAATAAAAAAAAAATTAATAAAAAAAAAAAAAAAAAAAAAAAAAAAAAAAAAAAAAAAAAAAACCCCCCCCCTTAGATGTAGTCTCTATGAGGTGAATATAAATTGGCTAGTTCTAGGGATTGAGGAGAATAGTTTTTTGACCTTTGTCCCTGAAATGTGACCTTGACCTTGAGCAGGCAAGGTATGGGCAACAACTGTGGAAGTAATTTCAAAATTAGTCTATGCATGTAGGAGTTACTGCCTTAGTCACAAAATACCAGAACATGATCTTTAATTACAAGTTTGAGTCTTAAGTGTGACCTTGACCTTCAAAGTACCCGCCTGTATGTTGTGCGTGACACACCCTTGTAGTATGGACAACAACTGTGTGATATTATTTGAAAATCTGTACATGCATTATATATGTTATATAGACCGGACACAAATTGCAGACAGACGGAACCGAGCAAACCTATAGTCCGAAACATTCGGGACTAATAAGATGATCAATTCCAACACTGGTGGGAGTCAGTAGTTCCAAGCATTGAAATAATGTGAAGTGCAGACTGTAAGCTTACATCAGCCCTTGTCCAAAGAAAAGTTAAAGCAATTACATTTTTATATAACTGAGGTGTATAAGTTTTGACTAACAGAAAGGAGAATCAGCAGGTACATGCATGCCCCATGTAAACATTACGCATCCGGCCCAATTTCTATCATTTTTGAAGCATAATCCAGTAACTCATATGAAAAACTGGATCTCTGCATAAATATACAGCAATTCTTAGGCTCATACATCAATATGTGACATTCTCATTCCTCTTGTAGTGGTACTGTTCTCAATATATCAAAGTAAGTATGATTTATAGGTTATGTAGGATGTCATTTTACCCTCAAGTCTCACAAAATGCTGCCTCATAATGTTATGTGCAAGACATTTTCAGAAAGTTCTTCTTCAAGATTATAAGCGCAAGATGCACTCTGGGGCATTGCCGTATATGATGCCCTGTAAGCCTATCCCATTATACACTAATACCTTAAACTTCTTTGTACAACAGGCTCTTTCTTAAATTTGATATTTGGGAACTCGTCTAAGTGGCATTGTTTTCCATTGTATCATATAAAATACAAATGTAGCTGTTAGCTCTCTGCTCAAAATTGTGCAGCTGTGAATATGTTCTTGTTTTTCTATTCTATCTAACAAACACTGATACCTGAAATCCCAATATTGATATAGATGATCAAGATTTACCTTACCTTTTTCAAGTCATAAAACACTTTACAGATGGTCTGGCCAAACAAATATTTCCAAGTAGTGAGATAGATTACTTTGGTTTCATAACCTCAAGTCCTCATAGATTTGCGAATATTAGCGGAAATTAAACCTTTGCGAATATAAAGCAATCTTTAATAAGTTAGGAACATTGGCTTGAATGCCAAGAGATGCAAATATTATAAGTATTCATTTCCCCTTGTCTGTAAAAAAAAATCAAATAATATTCTTACCACAGAGTTTGATAAGTTGCTGACTTGCGCGCTCCTCGACATTCCTCGTTGACTGAAACGTCCGCTGTATGTGGTTGTAACAGGCAGCAATCTGTGACAGGAAGGAATGCATTGTCAGTAAATATACGTTTCATACAGAACTAACTCCCTAAAATACACTGTAACAGTCGGGTATAGTGTTACAATTCCAATGTACCCTCTCCAAGGAAGGATAAGTAACCCTTTTGCCTTAAGCTTAACACTTACAACAAAGGTGAAGGTCACAGGCTGCTGGTTTAAGTTTAAATCTTTTTCATCAAGGTATTTATCCTTTCAAAAGCAGTAAAAAAAAACTCATCCCAAGCTTCTATAAAATGGCTTACAACGAATCCACCTTTCTGAATAATATCACTTTGCACAAATAATCTATTTATTCCTCATCCTCAAACTTGCTTTTTCTGCCACAATTTCTTTTCATTTATTTTTTCCAGACTGTATGCAATGTTGCCATCCCAATCAGAAAACAGGCTAGAAAACTGACCAATATCACATCTGTTCAAACACAGGGAATATGACAGCCTAAAGAGCCCTTTATTCTCTAATATGTCTCCGCCAAATAAACCAGACATTTTCAATAGAACATTCCCACAAAACCTAGTATCTTTTAAACATGTGTTACCAATTTTCTCTGTCCAAAGTACAGTTTAGCATCAAAAATAATAGTTATCTGCAGCTATCAAATGCTTTTAAAACAGAGGCATGCATCACACAAACACAAAGTACTGTACAGTATATTTGCCATATAATTATGGCTATCAGTCTTTTCATTAATGATATCTACAACATTTTTCCTTTTTCTTTGCATTCCCTGTGTTATTCAATCCTCACGTTTAACACTCACATCTTTACAAAATATGAAACACTTAATATTAAGTCTCCACTTCTTGTCACCCCACCCATCTGTTCAAGTAATGACTTTAAATTAACAGAATCTTGTTGAACTAATATCCGTTCAATTCAATGAATAATCCTCCAGAACTTTACTCCGAAACTCGTAAAAAAGTGTCAAGAAACTTCTTTGTTTGAATACGTCCATCTAATATTAGAAGTAATTACACTGCTCATAATCAACATCTAAATTCAAATCTGCCACCAAAATTCATATAAGGTTTTGTTACATTATATATTACAAGAAACAAAACACAACATGTATCAATATTAATTCTCTCGTCACCATGTCACCAAAATCCATTACAGGGAAAGTAGTTTACGAGAAAAAAACGAAATTTCCCTTTTAATGTGTCATCATTTACGATGAACGATTTATTTGCAAAATAATCAATCAGGCAGATTTTCCTCCAAGACATGTCAAATAGAGCAAATTTTACGGAAACTACTACCGAGTCTGCAGAGATAATATAATTTGAATAATATCACTTGTTCATTAGTTTATTCTCTAAATAAACTGTTGTAACTGCCTTTAATTATTAACGTGCTTCTGTTTCCACAAGCACTCCAATTTTCCAATATCTAGAATAACAGTTTGTCATTATTCAATTTTCTATCATTTTATAAAAGCAATTTCACAAAACACTATTTTCCATTTTAACTCTTTGGAAATTTCAGTCTTGATGCTAAAATCACTGAATTAGTACCAGCCTTTTTCCCAATAACAAATTTTATAACGTCACATCTAAACAAATGGCGTATTACCGCTGTAACTAGCTGCCAATATCAAACCACCAAAACATCAATTGCAGTTCGCTTTTTTAAACATTTTCTTAGCAATCTGTCATGAACACCAGGCGCTAATGCTAAAGAAAATAATAGCAAAGAAGTCTTCAAATATTCCTTGCTGGGAATCTTTACGATCTTACAAATAAATCTGCATGCAATCGTCACGAGCACGTCTTATAAATAAATCCTCATGGAAGCCTGTGACGCATTTTATACAAGCTTTACAAGTAACTATTTGATCCACTACTTGAATCATCCAAATAACGTTCTATAAACTACATACACAATCATGGAAAAACACAGCTATGGTCACTGTAAGACGTATATTATCTTCCCGACTTTTGACATTTGCAAAGATCAGCATCATTCCTGTCAAAATTTCCTTCGAACAAGACTTATTGTTTTTCAGAGACTTATTTTAGAATCAATACTAATACTATCTGGCTGCTTTCTTTCGGATGATTCATAGTTAAAATGTCTCCTTTAAAGGAATCTATAGCCTCCATTAGAGTGTAAATATATTAAATTGTTACATTGGGACTTCAGAAATTAATTCTAAAATATCATCAGACAAACAAAACAAAAAATTCCATGTAATATTATTACGCAATGTAATTATAATTTCTGACAAATTACGCATGTAAATGGCCTGTTCAATTTATCACTTAGTTCAGAACTTGGTTAAGCCTAAATGTAATAGGTTCAGAGGAAATATAATTAGTTGATGTGGATTCAAAAGAAATAAGCAGTTTCTACAGATGTCTAAATATATTTTACATCTAATCTGTTAGCTGCACAGTCTCTTGCTCTGACCTAGCTAGCTAGTACATCATTTTCGGATCAATATCTGTTTGCATGTGTCCCTGTTGCATTTCCATAAAAGTGCTGAACTGAAAGAGCCAGAATCAGCAATGACTTGGTGATGCATAAAATGAATATATCAGAACTTAAAAGTGAGATACTGAAACAGGAATTAAGCTGAAAAACACTGACAACAGTAAGCGTTTAACCTTGATATTGCAAGCCACAAATTGTGTGAACTTCATTCAATTTTAGGTCTTTTTCCAATGAAGCTACATTAAGAGGAGTCTGAGTAAGGAAAAATATGGTTAAGAGTCTCAAAGGGCAAAACATCAAAGTGAAAATTATGCTAGTGAGAGCTAAGAGCAATATATTCCCCAGCATAATTGATGGAAGCAGATCACTGGCTTCTAAGTGTTGTTTCATGGGCTGCCAATGAAGGAAATAGGAACAGAAAGTTGTGTAATTTGGTAAGTTTTAAATCCGTTTCTCAACAACAGAGCTTTATGGAATACAAATTACATACTTTAAGTTTTCTGACCTTGACCTTTACATTGGAGATAAAGGTCTCAAATATTAACGGGTGACCTCATTAAGTTTTAAAGAAACAGAAACTTTAAAGCAGAGGTTTCTTAGCTCTTTACCAAGTTTTACAGACTACTTTCTGATTGGTTCTTTGGTAACTTAACTTTGTTAAAGGTCCTCAAACATGAAAAAATAACAAAGGGGGGAAACTGAATTATGCAAAGTAGAGTTATGGCTTCTACACCTTCCTTTACTGCAACTGAATGCAGCTTGGAAAAAAATCCTAGTAGCTTTGGTTTGTAAATTACATCATAACAAAGGGAGATGATATAACAATAAGGTAATGTAAATAATTATGGTCCCATCTAATTGTAAAGGGTATGAACAAACCCTAGCCAATTAATATCTTCTAGGTTTGTATGGAAGCACTGAATGGCAGACAGACATACAAATATTTAAAGACTGTTTTGTGGCAACTATTTATTATCGTTTGGGGAGCATAAAATTTGACCCAAATGTATGACCTTTACATTTGCACAAGGACCATAATGTCTTGTTCAAAACCATTTACATATTTCTTGTATGAAGTCCAGCATTTATCATTGGGCTTAATAAGGTGTCATACAACAATGTTTTGTTGTTGTTGTATATATGAGCTAAACACCTGTTCCAATCTTGGTCTTTTAACTGCGGCGTTTACCTAACAATCGCGCTTAGATTAAACCAGTACTAGACTCCAATCCTCGGTGTAAGAAACTGCCAACTTGACATGGTCGGTACAATGTTTGTTTGTTTAAATTCATCACTTCTTACAGGGTATCTATATATTCCCAATCACTGTCTGTACACCGTAATCTTACACTGCTAAATACAGAAACGCTATGTTTTTGTGCAACACCAGTAGAAAACACAGTTCAGTTCCCCCGAGATTTATAGGAGGCAATACATGTCTAAAAATATTCAACAACATCTCTTGGGGGATGAGAGAATTTTGTCCTTATTTTCTTATTAAGTGTAATGACAATTTCATGGCTTCACCACCATTGTGATGGTACAAATGAGAATTAAAACTTATCCCAGGCTAACTGATTGTGGTAAACCAAGGAAGACTTGCCTCAGCTCTTCCAGATCCTATAGTCAGATGCTGTGAGGAACAAATGCCAATACAATATGTCTTCCTCAGTCAATGTCCTGTATTTTTTTTTCCTGTTTCATTACAAGGGCCAATATTTGTCTCTAATGGCGAAGTGTTGATTGATGCTGATGAGATCTTATTCCATATTCAAGCAGTCAAGGACCATAAATGATCTATTATATCCATCATTCCTTCTAAACATATTCAGGCCTTTTTCATATTTTCGAGAAATAGGTCAAAATGAAAGGACAGCAAAAATGAGGCCAATCTACCAAGGTCAAGATGAAAGAACCCCAAAACTGTGGCCAGTCTACCAAGGTCAACATGAAAGCACACCAAAACTGTGGCCAGTCTACCAAGGTCAAGATGAAAGCACACCAAAACTGTGACCAGTCTACCAAGGTCAAGATGAAACGAGAGCAAAAATGTGGCCAGTCTACTAAGGTCAAGATGAAAGAACAGCAAAAATGTGGCCAGTCTACCAAGGTCAAGATGAAAGCACACTAAAAATGTGGCGTCTACCAAGGTCAAGATGAAAGCACACCAAAAATGTGGCCAGTCTACCAAGGTCAAGATGAAACGAGAGCAAAAATGTGGCCAGTCTACTAAGGTCAAGCAAATGTGGCCAGTCTACCAAGGTCAAGATGAAACGACAACAAAAATGTGGCCAGTCTACCAAGAGTACATTGGTTTTTTCTTGGAGTTTGATTCAGTTACCTATTTTAACAAAATGTGAAATAGATTGCACACTTAAAGTCACATAAAAAATTATAGTTAGAGACATGGCAATTCCTGTAAACATGCCACTTATAATGATTTTAACTTACAAATGGACATTATTCTGAAAGGACTAAGATAGCCTGTGTTGGGATTCTTGTAATGTCTATACTAAATATATTTGTTGAACTGATTGCCAAACAGGTTCTTACCTGTGACTTTAATTGAAGAAAACAAAGGTAATGTGAAGTTAAAAGTGTCTTGCCTAAGGACACTACAATCATGCATAATGGCATTAATCAGGATCAAACCTTGGACCCTTCAATCCTGAGGCAGACACGCTACTACTGTGCCATAGAAGCTCCTTCACTCCTACTATATCTTCTCTTTTAAACAACAATTAATGTTTTAACTTGCATTTCTACTATATCTGCCTCTTTCTTTTTCTTTTTGCAAATTGCTATAATGTGCTCTTACATAATCAAAAGCAATTTTAAAATTTCTGTAGGATGTTTTTTCCCCAGTTAAAATAATGCACAGACGTTCTGTTATTCACTGCAAACAACATCCAAACTTGAATAAATTCCCTGTGGCTGAGATTATTGTAGCATGATCAATAAACAAACACTGTTGCAATTTTGTACAATGACTTCAGGAATCCAGCATAAAAGTCTGTGACAAAATCTCACAATTCCTTTGGGCAACCTACAAATCTATCCCAATTCTGGTGATATAACACAACAGGTTTCCTGGGAAATTACAGGACAACTTCCTTTTGAACATTTTGTTTCAGAAGTCGATATGATATTTGAAAGTGAGGCTACTTGTGATAGATGTCTGTTTATATTTTTGCCATGCCACATATTCTGTAAATCTGCATTTATTAGAGACCTGCCTTTTTTATCTTGTGGTCTTTAACTTTAAAATAAAGATGAGTGTTTCTATAATTATTCTGATTGTTGTCAAACTAACATTTTCCCAGGAGAATTAAAATTAATGAATTTTTATTTTGCATCATTAAAATGATAACAATTCTTTCTCAGGAGACACTCTGCGGAGATGCAGAATATTTCTGCTTTTATACAAAAGTAAATTAATTCATAACTTTTTGACCATGTAATTTTCAACATTAAGGTAAAGGAGCCCGAGTTTTTATATTCTGACTGTCAAAAAAACCAACATTTTCTCAGGTGAATAAAAAATTCAAAATTTTCATTTTGCATCTTAAAATATTATAAAATTATAAAAATCTCAGTGGAGAAACGGAATATTTCAGTTTTATACTCAAAGGTAGCCTTGTATGTGTGAGTTGCCTGTATTATATAGTGATCTATCTAGTCATCAATATTTTCTGTTTAAGAGCACTTAGCTGGCACATCATGCTAATACAATTTACTTAAATGATGATCCTGTATCACTTGCCTGAATCAACTTTTGATTACATTTCCGTACTGTTTCTAATAAGTGCTCTGGTGGTGTTGAAAAATTCAAAAAGTAAAAGGGTGGCAGTGGTTGGGAAAGTCATTTTCTGCAATGTGAAAAACCACCATCAATTGGGGATTTTCAATTCAATTTTAATGCAACATCTTCATGCAACAAGTCAGTATAACAAACAAGAAAAACGTTCTGGCTATCACTGTATTACAGTATATTATGTGTGTGCAATAGATACAGCATCATTTTTACACTCAATTGCAGAATTCTTTCAGTTTTTCTTATGAGTACGCATTTTTTTGCATACAAATCTTAACCTTCACCATAACTTTGACCTGAAGTTTGAACTACTTTTTCTGAAATAGTGTCTTTTTTTAGATTTGAAGTTTCGTCACTTTCATCTGGTTTGATTGAATTTGAAGTTGAAACAATTTCTGAATCTGGAGTCTTACTATAACTGAGATCACTTTGGATTATTATTAACTTCAGTTTTACTTATAAATAAGTGCTGTCCCTTTCAGCTAGCTCTCGCATTTTATTTTCAAAACAAACCAAAACAGGAAACGGCAAATCACAGGAGATGACAATAAAAACACCCTTTCCATTCTGAGCGTACTTACAGTGGTTAACCTCAATACTGTTCAATTTCACATTGCAGGTCCGCCAAATAACGAAGTTGTTGTTTAATAATGTGATGCTACATTAATTTTGTTAATCAAATTTTCGAAACTTTATAAGATCTTTTTCAGCCAGGATTTTTACATATTTTCTATAAATTTCTATGCTTTTTTTTTAACTGAATGTGCAAAATCACACAATCCTTTTCTCTCTTCCAACAACATGGTGGGCACTTATTGGAACCGCTTTGGTATGTCATTAAAATAAACTTTCCACACATAAAGCTTCAATTTAAAAAGCAGGGTAGTCATCCAAATATGTTACTGAATAATCATCTAGACCTTGTAATTCCTTGGAATATTGCAGGAGCATTAGAAAAACCAAAGGACATGACCCTGAACTCAAAAGGACCTCTTGGAGCCACAAATCAGTTTTACCCCAGTCCATTACAATTCTCTGAGACTTTAGTAAGTTACCTCCCCTTTGCATTATCTGATTGGATTACTCTACCTTTGTCTCTGTTTTTGTTCCATCAATGTGATAGATAATAAACTGAAATATAACCAGATTGAAGTAAGGAGTTTGATAAAATGTTCTTTTGATAACCAAGTGTCAAATTTTTGACAATCCAAAAATCAATTGACACAGAAGTATGAAATTTCACACAATCATAATAACTAGAATACAATAATTAATTAAGTCAGTAGATTTCAGTCGAATTTTTCACCTTTATAAAGTAAGGGAGATAATTTGTAACTAAGTAAAGTCTCCAATTAAAATTCTGAATGTGCTGAACTAGGTGCTGATCACTTTTGCAATGCTGCACTGAAATGCACAAATCAAATAACGGAACATATACAGACCAGGCCATTCTATTTCTGACAATGTGACTAAAGACACCTGTACCAAGGTCGGTACTGATAACCCTGTTGAGAATTTGATGAATAATTCATGAACTATTCATGAACTAAGTTCATGAACTATTCATGAACGGTGCATGAACAACAATTTGGACAAATTAATTCATGAACTGTTCGTGAACCCGATTCATGAACTGTTCGTGAACCCGATTCATGAACTGTTCGTGAACCCGATTCATGAACCCAATTCATGAACTGTTCACGAACGGTGTCCAAATTGTTGTTCATGAACTGGGTTCATGAACAACAATGAAATAGGTTCATGAACACCAGTGGTCAAATTGTTGTTCAATCTTTGCAGTCTAGAAGTATTTTTTCAGCTTATTCAGCACTAGATAATTGAAAAGACAGACAGACGACAGACACCAAGCGATCACAATAACATATCTTGAGCACTTTGTGCTCAGATGAGCTAAAACAAAACATTCAATATTTACCTTAAGTTCAACAAATGTATATTTCAATTAGTAGACAACGAAGTCCTCATTGCAAAAACAAAACTCGACATGGCTCGAAACAGCTACTTTTTTCATTAACAGATAATACAATTTTGCAGTCTCTCAAGAAATATTCAAATGGACCAATTGAAGTTGGAAATGTAAAATGAAACAAGTGTGTGTATTACAATTTAACAAATTTAAGCATTTAGTCAATAGTCTTTATTGTTGTTGGTATTGAGTGTAATGTCAAATTATAAAGAAGAGCTGTCCCTCAACCTTGCCCTTTGAGGTAGGGACGTTGTTCTTGCCCACTACACATTGTCTTCATGTGCTGAACAATTGTGTCAAGTTATTATAAAATTAATCAATGTACGACAAAGTTACAGTCCGGACACAAATGTACGCATACATACAGGATTCCATTACCTAAGATTAACTCTGTGCAACCTTGCCCTTTGAGGTAGGGAAGTGGCTCTTGCAAGTGACACGTCTGCTTGATGTGCAGAACATTTGTGCCAAGTTATTTCAAAAGCTTTTAATACATGACAAAGTTACAGCCCGGACACAAAAAAATGCAAGGGTGGACAACTTTAAAAATGGGTATTTCTGGGTACTCTCCCATTGCTTCCCATTATAAGAAGATACCAAACATTGCACTAACCCTAAGCATTAGACCTACCCAACAAGTACCCTTTCTTGTTGGGTACCTATACGGAATGAAGGATATAGTACCCAATATATGCCTATTAGTATGCTCGGACGGATGGTGCATTTTAATATGCCATCCTTCGAGAACATAAAAATTGAAAAAGCCCTCTTGTCATAATTTATAGAGTCAAACAATAAGATAGTAATATGAATAACTGTATTACAAATATAAAATGCCATAATTTACCTTGAAAATCATGCAAGTCACAAAATAATGAAATTTCCAAGGAGAGTTAAGTGCGACATAGAAAATACTTTAATAGGTCTTTACACATCTTAATAATGATATATGAGCGCTGAGCAAAGCTACCTGGGGAATCCCACATTAAATTCTTCAAGACTTGACAAAAATCTATATTAAACATGTCAAACAATTTGATCTGTAAAATTTAAAGTCAACACAGTTCCAATAAAAAAAAGCTTCAAATTATCACTTTTTTAATGACTTCTTGCTGAACAATGTTTTTTCCATGGATGTTACTTCCAACACCACTCTCTTGAGCAAAGCAAATTTTGTAGCATAAAGTTGTGGCTTTACATTATTCATGCGTTTGATGGTTTTCTTGTCAGTCCGAGTGGAGTTAATCAGCTCATTTTCACTAACACTTGGAAACACAGACTTTGAATATGTTCTGTTCCCCAACTCTGTTGAAGAATTCCCTCAGTTAAAGCTGACAGTGATGAAGCAACAACTGTGGCGGGAGGAAATTGTCGCTTTAGTTAACTCTTTTATGTCCATTCGTTTGCTGGTGCACCCGTTTGGTATACTAATGTCAGATTGACTGGGCTAGAAGACTGCCTATCTTTAAGTTTATCTTCTCTTTCCTGCAGTTTTCTATGGACATCACCTCATCTTCTTGTTTCTTAAATTCTCTCTTCTAAAAAATCAATAAAATGTGTTTATACGATGAATTAAATGAAGAGGTTGCATTGTGAGGAAAAATCTAGTGCCTCCTGTCAGCACCATAAAACAGTGCAGGAAAGTTATTGATGTTATATTTTTGAAATGCTAAGGCTAAATATGCTGCTTTTCCTAGCACTTTTTCTTGAGTCCCTTGCTTAGATTTCAAACAATGTAATAGAGTAATTGAAGTTACCAGTCAGCAATGTGCTTAAAATTTAAATCCTGTTAAACTGTAAAATTATTGTTACCCTAACTCTTGACTCAGTTCTCAAATGACAGCATGATTGTACAAAGTTTCATCCTAACAAGAGCTTTACTAAACAGAAAATTACAGAATATGTACCTTGGTGGCTCTTTCTGTCTCTTCAGTTCAGGTACTGGACACTGTCATTTCCTTAAGAAAGAGACAACAAAAATGTTAAACAATGTTAACTAGATGCCTATTTACGACATGTCGAGCCTGCCAGCTGTCAAATTGACTAACTCCTTACCAAGAAGAGATCTAGGTCAAAATACACGCTGTTTATAGAAACTACAAAGAGAAGTAATTCTAAAAACAAGGGTAGCTTATGGTGGTGAACATTTGTGCCAAGTAACATCAAAAGCCCTCCATGCATGAATAGAAATGCTCCGGACAAAGATATTCCTTAATTTGACCTTTAACCTCTAACTCTGACCTTGACCTTAGAACCTGGTTATTGTGCATGACACTCCGTCTCATGATGGTGGACATTTGTGCCAAGTAATTTAAGAATCCCTTGATCCATGGATAAGCTACAGCCCAGACAAATTAAACTCGGATTGATGGACGCACGCACATACACCAAACCGCCATTTGGAGAACTATATCGAGCTTTCTCAAGCGGCTCGACAAAAATGTTAAACAATGTTTGCTAACATCTGTTTAAATTGTAGAGTCAAATAGTTCAACTTTTTAATGACAAATACCAGATATTGCAAGATTCTTGTTCAATAAATTATGTCGGACACTGTCCGACTGAAAAACAAACTGTTATAAGCTGCATTTAAAATTCATGTCTTTTTACAATATTCAGTTATAATCTGAGTAACTCAATTTCATTAAATCTATGAAAATACCTGGAGCATTAACTGTCCCGTGTGACTTTATTCAATCTGCAGAACCAAATTTACATGCATCCTCCCTGTCCTTGAACAGCTGAAGTTTAAGAATAAATATATATAACAGGTCATTTAAATAAATCCCAACGTTACATAGTCATTCATTCTTGGTTATTTAAAGTTAAAGATGCATAGAGACCAGTGATGAAAGCTGAGGAATCACCTTTCCCGAATGTAAATGATTTATCAGTACCCGGATATGCAAAATTTTAGTACCGTTCTCTTCTAAAAACGAATTCGTCTCAAACTCTCATCTTAAACTGTACTGTAACTGAACTGATGTAACTATCCAACCCTTCGACTAATTACTCTTTGCTGAAACATGCAAGCGATGTTCTACAACGTACAAAATGATTATGACGGAAATGATATTTTAAATATACAATATTCGTAACTTGTGTTGTAAAGGAAACAAACTGCACATATCTACATAGTTCTTGCTTGCCAGCTAGCTTTAATGGTGACGTGACTGGAGGGCACAAGTTCAAATCCCTCTCCGGGCTAAGTATTTTTCAGTTTGATCTATATACAGTAGAGTATATAAATTTTGAAAATTTATTGACGTCGGATCTTTGGCTGTAGACTGTTTACAATGTCTATAATTTAAGAGAAATAATTTGCAATTTTAAAGATTCAAACACCACCATTCAAACATATTTTTGAAAATACCTCCAAGCTTCAAAATTCTGAACAGCCCCTCAGTCCCAGGTAGCCTCTGAAAAGCGATTCCAACTTTAGTTCTACAATCTGCTTCAGAGTATATTATATATACCGTAGATCAACAAAAAAAACAAAAATAATATCAAACATCGTTTGTTTTCGTCTGCCAGGAAGCCATTAGCGCGGCGAGTCAACTTTACTAAGGACACATTTCATTGGGTAGTTTAATTCTACAAACCAATCGAAATTCGTTTTTGTGTGCACAGCTTCTCCCCACCCAATTCTCGCAAAACAATCGGTTCTTGTGATTTTTTATCAAACACAAAAAGTGATTTAAATAATACCACAGCAAACAGAAGCAAAATTATGAAACATGTTATAATGTATAAAACGTAAAAAATAATAATGTCTCCCACTGCCTTCTTGATTACGTCACTAAAAAGTGTCTGTAGTTGTAAAATGGCGCCCCCATCTTAATCATGCTGAAAAATTTTGATTGAAACAATGACGAAAGTTTTATTGCAAAGGACGAGAAAATGCCAGTGCTTGCTGTCTTCATACAAGTTTAACACGAAGCGGAATGTTTTGAGTCATCTATGTTGCATACACGATATGTGTAAGTAAATTTATATTGTTTCGCCCACAAGACGTTTCGTCCAAAAAACGTTTCGCACCTGGATAATTATGACATTTATACTAATAAATATAATCTGGAGTGCATAATAAAGTTCTTACAACTTATATTAATCGCCCTCGAGACTCGATCCATAAAGAATCAACATCGAAAATGGTGAAATGACTGACTGTCCGAAATATCTACTGTCCGAAAGTTGTTACTTGCATGATTCAGCTTACCTTGAATTTTAGCGTAAATAAGTCATTCCATTGTTAAAATCCATTTGTCATCATAATTTTGATAAACACTGATGGTTTTGGTACAGTTTACATTCACAGAATTGTTGTGCATACTTGAATTTTGGCATTTCAAGCATTTTTGACACTTCCTGTCAAGTTGAAAATGTCCTCCATGTTTACTATTTTGGTCGAACCAAAAGTTGTTTATTTAATTTATGTTTTATTATGCATAACACCAGCAGTGTTGTATTTTGTCTGAATGATTGTTTTAAGTATTATGAAGTGATCCCTTGTATCATTTTATCATTGAACCATATTTTGAGGTTAATATTGATGAACCTTTTTTTCTGTGATTGTTTATAAGTCCCGGCCGACTGTGGGACTTCTCTTTGGGTGAACTTGCCAGGACTCCTGACAGGTGCATGTTGAAGAGACAGATGCAGATACAAGGGGATCAGGGTACCTGAGACCCTAGCTCATTTTACGAATAGACCCCTTGGTCCTTTTACATGCTGATATCTGGGTTTCTAACCAGTTCATCTGTAATTGGGTGGGAAAGTCTGAAACACTGAGAAGCATTTCTGAAATTTCCAGTGCACCAGCCAGGATTTAAACCAGGGACCATTTTAGTCACTAATGCAGAAGTTGCTGGCAATTTTCAGTGTTAGAATATCACATTATTTAATGTCTGTTATGGTTTTAAAGTATCGTTAATTTTATCTACAACTAATATGGAACAACTGTACTGGTATTATAAGTGATTAACTTGAAACTTTGAATGATTCTCTGATTATTTTTATAGGGTTGTCCAGTTAGCGCAGTGCTTTGTGCACTCGCTTCTCATCAATGCTATTTGTGTTCGATCCCGTCCTGGTAGTATGTGAGATGGTAGGTGGTCACCAGATGGTATCATTATCACACAGGTAGGTTTTCTCTGGGATTTCTTGTTTCTCCCACAGTAAAACCACCATAAGCAAAGTTGACCAACATGCACCTGCATGCTCAGTTCAAAAGCTTGCATGAGCTAACGGTTGTTATGATTTGTATATTGCTGACTTTAAGTAAATATTTTTATTATTTGTCCCTTTAGCTATTTTTAAACAGTTTTTACAAGATTATTGGCCGAATATACACGATTCTTTTGGCGAATCAATTACTGGTATTTGATTAAAAAATATTAATTATACAACAATGAACATTAGACAATAATTTTCTTTAATTAACTGTGTCTTGCCGTACTTAGCATTAGTTGGGATCCAGGACCTTCCGATCCTGACTTTATGTTATAATTAATAATGATTAATAATGTGGATATCATCTGATAGACCTCATTCATTGTCACTAAAAATATATTCTAATAATTTGTAAGAATGTGCAGAATTCATGGTAAGTTGTTTTATGAAAAATTGTTGTCATAACATGATAACAATAGACAAAAAAGGATACTAACAGTAAATTGTTTTATGCTTTCTTAGGTGGTTACCCAACAGACTATGAATGTGCACCTGCTTAGACATCTTTCACATTTTGTCAGAATGTTGGGACCATTTTTCACAACTTGGTATGTTGGATTTGAGTCCTAGAATTCGTATTTGAAAAAAACATCGATCATGGCACAGGGCATGTCAACAGTGACAGGTAACTATTTCAGTATATGCGTCTCATTTTTCTGTAGCATTAACATTTGGACATTCACTAGTATTTATCATAATCAAGGACTAAAGAAATATGTGTCATTGGTGAAATTAAGAAAAAAATAGAACTGATTGTGATATATCTAATTTAAGGCATTTGAATGGGAATTAAAGCATTTGATTATATTGTACTACAACTAGTCTGGGTACCAATCACTCTGGTGAACTTTCATTCAGTTCTTGAAGAGGGGTTTAAATCAAAGATGAAGCTGCACAAAAATGTTGCGGGTTCAAGCCCCACCAAGGTCACGACTGTACCTCCTCATATGACACCAGTACTGGTTTTTCCAGGAAACGGACTCGAGAGTGACTCGATAAGCTACAAGCTTTCTTCACAATCGAGCTAAAATAAATTAGTATGAACTAATTGTCAAAGTCTATTTACATACATGGATGATTTGAAGTTATGAATAGTTTTGTTTATTTAAAAACGATGACACTGAATATCTTTAAATATTTTTTTTTAGAAGTGCAACTGTAAATAGAATAGTCAGTGTATGTACTAGTACAAGCAGGTCTTTTTTTCAAAGCTTTTTCTCAAATAACAAATATCAATATAATGACTTTTATATGCACATGTTGATAGAAAAATGTGATTTCAGGAACAGCAATGTTGGTGGCAAGACCATTTCCATGCTTAAAAACCCAGGTGATACACCTCACAGAGGAAAAGAGACAAACAGCTGGGCCAGTAGAAGAGAGACAAACAGCAAAGCCAGTGATTTCTGAGCAAGCAGCTGCGGTAAAATACCAGAGAGGAAAAGAGGTCTTCTACCCCCAGGAGTATTTCAGAGTTGAAACTAGTATACCATGCTACTTAAGAGTGGAAAAATTGCTACTGTGCAGTTCTTCATCATGTTTGATAATGTTCCAATGACATTTGTAGATGTGTGAAAAGCAGTGCTATGTTCATATGACAGAATATTTCAAAATATTGAAAAGATTTCTCAACAAGAACACACATCAAGCTCAAACAGACCAAATCTGAGCAAGTGATGAAACTTATACCTTCTGAATACATGATGAAGAAATGTGTACTGATGAAAATAACTAAACTTAGGACATAATTTTTATGTTTCATTGCAACTTAACTTAATGAAGTAAAACTTGGTAGACATACCATGTAGTGAATAACGAATATCTTCAGTTAATAACATTTACTGAAAAGTCATGTTAAAAACCTGATACACAAATTCATGTAACAGGGTTTCACATGATTTTTCGGTAAATGTTTCAAACTATATTTACATAGGTTAAGTTCGTTATACGGTACTTTTGTGTAGGTCTTGGATAAGGATAAAGTGTCCGAGACTTTGTAACATGCTGGTTTCAGTTCATTGTTTATTTAGTATAGAAAATGAGCATTTTTGCTAAAGTACTAGATATTTATTTATTAAAGATCATTAACTCAGTTCATTCAGGAATGTATACACTTTTAATTTGGTATAGTTAGGCTACACATATTGTGGTACTGCTAATAAAGCATATAAAGTTATAATTTTCTTAATCGGAATTAAATTAAACCACCCACACTTGATAGCTCACCTGAGCACAAAGTGCTTAAGGTGAACTATTGTGATTGCCTGGTATCCGTTGTCTGTCATTCATCCACACTTAACCTTGTGTATGCAAAAGAGGCTGCATTTTTAACTGGATCTTCATGAAACTTATGCAGAATGACTGTCTTGATGAAATCTAGGTTCATGAAACTTATTCAGAAAGACTGTCTTGATGAAATCTAGGTAGAGTACAAATATGGTTTATCTGGGGTTAATAACTAGGTCGCTAGGTCAAATAATAGAAAAAACCTTGTGTATGCTATAGAGGTGGCATTTTTCGTTGGATTTTCATGAAATTTGGTAAAATTGATTGTGTTGACAAAATCTAGGTCAAGTTTCAATATAAGACATCTGCAGTTAAAAACTAGGTCACCAGATCAAGTCATAGAAAAAACCTTGTGTATGCAATGGAGGCTGCATTTTTAATTGGATTTTCGTGAAACTTGGTCAGAATAATTGTTTTGATAAAATCTCGGTCCAGTTTGAATATGGGTCACTCAGTCAAATCATAGAAAAATCATTACGATGGAACCTGCAATTTTGTGTTCATGAAATTTGGCAAGACTAACTGCCTTGATAAAATTTAGAGTCAATTGGGGTTAAGAAATATGTCACTAGGTCAAATCAGAAAACCACTGGAAACCGTTGGTATTCCACTGACTTTTTTCTAAGGGGGTCCTCTGATCAGGTTCTACACTGTTTGTCATAAGGTAATATAGTAATAACAACAGCCCTAAAAAGTTATGGTAGACTGGTCTTCTTTACAAAAATGGATCAGTCCATTTAAAAAGATTTCAGATTTAGGACTATAGTTTCCATTTGAAAATCCAGCATTCAAAGGTTGTGTTGGTATCTCACCAATTTTGAAGTTTCCTGAAGCACCAGTACTTTGGACTGCTTCAAACATGCTTATTATTTCCACCAGCCTTTAGGTAGTATTGTTACTTTAATGTCTGTTGAAAGGGCATGCAATATAAACCTGAGTTCAAAAAAGGCTTTATAAGGAAACTTAATAAGCTAAACAAACAGAACTTTTTTAACAACAATAAATGAGAATTTCTGTTGTTTTGAGATAAAAAGTTCAGCTTGCTACCATGGCTATGTTAGTTCAAACATCATTCTGGTCCATCTTTTTGTGACCATGGTTGTACTTTTATTTAACTATCCTTAACCATGGTTATTAAATTGACCATGGTCAAACACTGAGATTTGAGCATGGTCAACCTTGGTCTGATGTATAAGCATGGTCAACTATGGTAACCATGGTGTAAAACCATGGTGACCCTAGTCCAAAGCACCTTCAACCATGGTTGAACCATGGTTATCAATGGTGAACAATGGTAACGATGGTCAACCATTGTTGCATTTTGACAGGGGTTAGGCACCTACTACAAATGTTAAGTAAAGTTTGAAGTAGACATCTCTTTTCCCAAATATATTGGTAAACATTCATTTCATATAATTTTCAGTAATTTTGTAATTAGAAATAGAAAACTTACCTCAAACACCATTATTCATAGATGGTTTTAAAAAATGTGTCAAGTTTTAATATCCTGTGACATTTTTATTTAGTGTTTGTACTCTTGTATATATATTTTGATGGATGAAATAATAATTAAGAGAGAACTAAATGAAATTCTGTGGTTAAATTTGGTTCAGGATTTTTTAAAGTATTATTGCTGATTCAAGGTTCATGAACTGTTGTTGATGAACAGTTCATGAACCCTCTGGTTTTACAACTGTGTTGATGAATTGTTGATGAACAGTTCATGAACCTGAGGTTCATGAACTTTTGATGAACCAATTTAATGAACTTTTGATGAACAGTTCATGAACTTCATGAACAGTTCATGAATGTTCATCAGAATTCATCAGTTCATGAATTAAATCTCGACAGGGAAATTCTGTCAAGTTCAATTAAAATCCCTGCAATTGTTTCTGAGGATAAGCACTCAGAAGAAAAGACTTTTGTAGCTTTTGTAACACTAACCTTAATCGAAAAAAGGTTTCCCTGAGGACAAGTGCACCTAGGTAATCTATTTTGCAAACAAGTTTCGCTAAAAACAAATGATCTAACAAAGAAAAGAAGCCCTGACACACAAGGTCAAGTACGTGGAAGATGGGTTGGACATTTGAACATTGGATGGACAGAAATCCATGTTACTATTCAAAAAGCTTGCTCACTGATCATTTTGTGCTCAGGTGAGCTAAACTCACACAATTTAAAGTCTGATGTTATAGCATATAATTATTACACTTCTGAGCCTTAATCTGGGATAGAAGAACCATTTCATTTCTTCTATCATAATCAATACAAGATCAGTGAATTCTTTTGTTGTTTCAACAATAATTTTCAAGAATCTGCTGAAATCTAATGCATCCAAACACCCCATCCATTACTTCACCAAATACCAAGTTATTCGTTTTTAAAGACGGAAAAAGAAAATGGAAAATGTCAAGCATGAAAATTATACAGCATGTTTATAAATCTTCAGTGCAGTTGGAAGACTACAATCCTTGCATTAAGCATTAAGACTTTGCATTTGTGCAATAAATCACAAAGTTCACTTTATACTCATATTTTGAATATTTACCAATTTCAGAATCAGATGGCATAAAGATGTAAGAGACATGGGGAGAAAATCTCTAAAACATAATGGAAGCATAAAAAGTATACATGTATGCATATTAAAAAGCAAGTACTAAATATTTTCTCCATCTCTCCCAGCAAGGAGATAGTCACAAAGACAGAGAACGTCTTTTTCTAGTCTCCTCAACAACAATTTTGGACAGAAACGTAATTCAAGTAACTTAATTCTTTAATAAAATGAAGATAAAACCCAGTGGCTATCCAGTGGTACTCCAAAAGAAATTCCAGATAAGATTTTTATCGTTAATAAAGAGCAGACAAAAAAACTACTGCAACTAATCAAATTGTCTGTATCTCTCTAAAAGAAAAGGGAAGCTGAATTTTATTTCGCAATTCTGCAGCAACCAGTCTTCTTTATCCAATATTTCCCCGCATAATTCTCCAATTAACATTTGAAATTGGCCACGCACCAATAATCAAATTATTTAATTCAAATATGCCCAAGTCTTCCTGTTTACTGCAGTTTGACTACAGATAGCCCGAAGTTTATAATAGCTATTTTTGGTCAGTTTAGGAGCAAAACAAGCACTCTGGTGTTTAATTCAACAGACAAGATCTCTTTGCAAAAACAGCATAGTAATGAACTTGCACTTTGTTTCATATTCATAAAATTCAAAAGACCTGTGGGGCGCTTACTGGAAACAACTGCACTCCAATAAAATAACAAGAATACCATTGATGCAAAGCATCAAAGGGCGCCGAAAATAGTTTTGTACATGTGTGGCGTTAAATAGCTAAAATTAGCTTTTTGATAAGCAATCATTATTAGTTTGATTTGAATGAAAAATTTTATGAATATTTGCAGAAAACATTTAAAATCATGGTGGTTTTAAAGCTGAAAAAAAAAATGGAAAAAAATTATTTTAAAAATTGGGTTTGACCGGGATTTGAACTCCACTCCTAAAATTAGGCGGTCATCAGCTTACCCACTACACCACGGAGATTGACTTTAAAGCACGTGGTAAAAAATAAGCTGATATTATAATTTTGCAAAACCGATAAGGGAGAAGTTGTTTTACGTTTTCGTATTTTTTCTTAAAGATATGAAAAGGAACATTACAATTAACCAATTACGTTTTAATGAAGGAAATGTGTACAATCAATATTTTAATGTCTGTTTCGTATTATTTTAGCATACAGTTAAAACCATTTTTCTTCGCATTCTAATAACCGCTCCTACCATGTACTTCCGGAAAAACTATTCCATAATAGGCCGCCGCCGATGACGGCGGCGCCAATGAACAGACCCCTAAAATTCTATCAAGATACTCTGGTACAGTCAATTGCTGTTTAAAAATTCTCAGATCAGATCACAAGTTTTAGTTTTTCTGGTTTAACACCAGTTTCAACGGTATTTCAGCATTTTTTACAGGCAAGCACTCACAGTTTACCTGATCATTCCTTGTTGAAAGAACCAGTAAAAAGTAAGAAACTGCCAACTGATGCATGGTCAGAGGCACTTGCGAAACCCATTACCCTCCATCAATGATAAGTCACAGTGAGATCAAGTCAGGCACTCTATGATCCACTAAATGACAGAGACAGGTCAAATAGCAGGTTCAAAAGTGGACTTTATAATGTGGTTTTAGTACATTTTTGTTGTGCGCGCTTACATGCAAGAAATTCAATGTCCTTAACATGCTTGACATGCAAACCTGAAGTTAGCATGCTGTAGTTGATGTGCAGACATGTCTCATCTGTAGTAAGCGCTTCAATAATCAGATTATCTTGCATTTAAAGCGACTGCACTCCAAATTCTTAGTAAATTTTAATTTTTTGGTAAAATCAATATATATTCAATTTGTCAACATCAAGATTATTTTCTTTTGTGTAAGAGCTAAAAAATAAAGGTAGAAAAAAATATTTACCCGAGCCAGGTTTTGAACTCGGATCTTTGCGCTTACAAAAATTTACAGGGGCTTAACCTACTACACTACGGAGTCAGCTGATTAGATGCGAGTTAAAAATATTGATATACCAAAGAGCCCACCCCGTTAGTCACGGGGTGATATTTTCTACAATAAAAGTAAACAAAACAAGACATTTTAATTGTTACTTTTGTTAGAAAACTTGTCATGTTATCATAATACAATGCCCCTGATACAGTAATGACAATTGTTTTCTTGAAATTGAAAATTTTCTTTTTTTATCGTAACTTGTCCATCTGGAGTGCAGTCGCTTTAAGTCTTGTTGCAAAGAATGTAACAGCTCTGCATAACCTACCATGATCAATTTACGATAATGAACAGTCGATACAGCAGTCTTTTTTATTTCCGGTAAAAACTTTCAATTTATATAAGGAACAAACATTACACTTTATATTACAGCAACTTCTATCTTATAAAAAAAAAAGATCACATCTTCAAGCATTTAAAGATTGAAAGAGCATAAAATTATTAATCAACAAGAATATCATTACAAATGATGGACACCTTCATCTAATTTTGTCAAAGGGAGATAATTGAAAAACTGGGCAAAGTACATGTAGAGTGATAGTTCTTTGGCAGTGCACTTCCTTCAATGTCAGTTACCACTCTGTGAAATATCAAGTCAATCTTATCAATAATTTTTAAGTTTTGTTCAGGACAAGAATAGACTAAAAAGTGAGACAATTTGAATTTTTTGTCCAAGATAATGAGATTCTTTGACACTGCATTTGACCTCAATGCTACCACTGTGTGAAATATCAAGTCAATTTGCTGAATAGTTTTGGAATTATGTTCCGGACAAACACAAAGTCCCTTTTTCTGAGTATGTTTTATCGTTGGTACCAGATAATCCATATGACCGAGTTTAGTTATTTCAGGTTTCAGGGGATAGTGCAAGATACAGAACATGTCTCATTCCAGGGACACCCCTGGTTCTTTAACATGCCTGGTGTAAAGCACTGATACATGGGACCTCGATTTTTTAGGTCTCATCCGAAAGACCATTTGTTAATGTTAGTGGAGGAGTGAGTGATCAAACCTGTGATCCCTGGATTACAAGTCCAGCGTGTTACCACTGGACTACTTAATTAATCCACTCCTATTTTATTTCTGAGTGTACTGGTTATATAAATGTTATAATGCTGAACACTTCAATCTTTCAAATTCACCATTGCTCACTTAAAATTTACTGACTGCATATCATAATCTGACAAAAAAAACTGGGGATTGATCATGATCTGCGCTGGTGATAATAGCAAAGACACTTTCTACTAACAAGGTATAAATTAAGACACATAAGGCAAGTTTGGAAACAAGGTTGATGCCATACATCGGTTATCATATATCCAATAATTATAACATCACCTGTGTACAGTGTAACATGTGACTAGAGTTTAGAATCAAATTAATTGCATCCTTAATACATTAAGTTAATTGAAAAATAGATCACTGCCTAAAGCTGCTTCTGGGGAGAAATGAAGTCTATTCATATGTAGGAAATGGGGGAAAAAATCAATCATATTTTATATGCAAAACAAGATGACACCATGGATTTGCTTGTAATTGGACGGTTAACAATCTCACTACTGCCATGTTGTTGGTAAGTACAATATGTTAAACATGGATAACCTGTTTTTGGAATGCATGGCAATTTAAAGCCCATTATGTACATTGATACCATATTATTTGCAAATTTTGTGTCTACAGTAGCCAAACTGTATACTGAGTTACATCATATATATGTCACATACAAAGATGTTTCAAAGTTTTTGAGCTGTGTCCAACAGCATTCACTACTTTTTGATACCCCTCACAACAATGTTAGCCCTACAATAGACAGATCTATTTTTAGCAGATCAAAAACCCCTATTTAGTAAACAGTCGACAGGTCATTGTGCATAGAATAGGATAATCATAAGGAGCTCTAGTACAGCGTTTGCAAAACTCTTTAATTTAGCTTTGCTAGAACTTTTTACATTACAGAAGATGTTAAAATGCTAGTGAAATTCTATGAACAACAATATTAAACTATAATTATTGCTGAAGCATCAATTTCTCAAGAAAGCTTCTTAACCTTTAAATGAACTCAGTACTCACTGGGTCTAACCACTGTTCAATTTTAATTCATGAAATTAACATTTCATCTTTAATGTCAAAGAATTAGAGTTTTAAATCAGTTTGAAGTTATAGGTTTTTGAACCATGCTGATCTTAGGATTTTGCAATTTATATTAACATAGACCACCTGAGACAAACTGTTGCAATAAATTGACTTTCTTCAGTCTTACATAATGTAATCAATCAAATTGCACTGAATTCTACCTGCTTAATTTCTTGAAATGTCCATCTTTCCAATTTAAACAGTGCCATATTGTTGAAAAAGGTGCCCCAATACAAATTTACAGATTCAACAGTGAACAATGCAGATCATGATCAGACTGCAAGAATGTGCATTCTAGTCATGATCTGCACTGGTCACAAAGGCAAATAGGTATAAAGTGAGGCTGAAAATCCCAATATGAGTAATAAATTACACCAATAAAATACTGTTGGTCATAGCATCAGGCCTCTTAGCACAAAATGCGCTAGTTTTTTCAATATTAAAGAAATACAGTTAAAGGTTATTGGTCCTTGCCCTTTGACCTATTTACCTGAATTTTAAAAGGTCATTTACCAGCCATTGACAGCTTCCCAATCCAGGGGGTCGGACGTAAATGATGTATCTCGGGGCTTTAAGCGAGAATTTGATGTAGTTCTGGTCAAAATGGCAGAAATTTAATGTTTTTTGGGGGAGACAGATAAGAAAATTGGTAAGGAAATGTTTATTTTTAATTTGATCGAACTGTTATCATGCCCTTTGTATAGCCACATGTAATATATGAAATCGTCACACTCGTTTTGGATTGTGGACCTAAAAATAAAAAAGTTATTGAAGGGATTAATTGGTCGGTAGTGTTTATGTTTGGACTTTCCGCCGTTTTTTCCCCACGTTTGGACGGCTTAGACCGCTTTACTCGAGCTTATTTGAATGCATTTCGTATAAACATGATGCGATCTGTTGTTATGTAATGTGTGCACGTTTCCAATACGAACTATCGCCGATTTTTTAAACTTTAAACCGATTTCGATGTATCTCGGGTCGTTTTAAGACGATTTGATGTATCACCGGGTTCCAAAAGCAACTGTAAACGGTAAACCAACGGACAGCATGGATGATGTACCATGTAAATTGTTTTACCAGTGCGGCTGCTGCCCACACTAGTGTTTCATCGACCATGGAATTAAATAACACAAACTTGAATGGTATTAAACTGAATCAACAAACATTTGCTGCCAACATGTAATGCTGAATGAAAAAAAACCCAGATCTATATGAAGCTAATCTTTGTATCTATTCGTGCATTTTTTTATAGAAATTCCTTAGTTACAGGCATTGTGGCAGCAGCCGCACTGGTAAAACAATGTACACATGGTACATCATCCATGCTGTCCGTTGGTTTACCGTTTACAGTTGTTCATGTTTACACGAAATGCATTCAAATAAGCTCGAGTAAAGCGGTCTGAGCCGTCCAAACGTGGAAAAAAACGGCGTAAAATCCAAACATAAACACTGCCGACCAATTTATCCCTTCAATAACTTTTTTATTTTTAGGTCCACGATCCAAAACGGGTGTGACATTTTCATATATTACATGTGGCTATACAAAGGGCATGTTAACAGTTCGATCAAATTAAAAATAAACATTTCCTTACCAATTTTCTTACCCGTCTCCCCAAAACAACATTAAATTTCCGCCATTTTGACCAGAACTACATCAAATTCTCGCTTAAAGCCCCGAGATACATCGTTTACGTCTGACCCGCTGCAATCTAACATGAGGAACCTATGCCTAAACATTCTATAGTTACAAAGACCTTGACCTAAATTTCACCTACTGCCCTCAAAAACAATAGGGGTCATTTAATGAAACATTGGTAGAGTTTTGCAGTTAGAGTAATTGTTGTGTAAAGGTCTACATTTAAAGAGTAATTGTTGTGTAAAGGTCTACATTTAAAAACTATGTATAAGCAACTACTTATGATGTCATACTCATTCAGGGCTTTTTATGGCTCTTTTGGGAAAAAGCCCCTGGAAAAACACAGTGTTTTTATGATCAAATTGGGAATTTATGTACGAGTTTAATATCTATTATCTTGAGGCCCCAAAAAAAATCTGTGTTTAGAGAAACAGTCCCAAAAATTCTAGGTAGGGTAGGGGCAAAGTTTTTTGTTTTGTTTTTTTAATCGAGAAAATTCTATAGGTTCGAAACAAACAATCTGTGGTTATGGCAACGGTCCCTAGAATGCTAGGTAGTGTAGGGACAGATTAAAAAAAAAAAAAAAAAAAAAATTCCAATTTTTTTTCAGTTTTTTTTATCTATTTTTTTGGGGGGGGACTTGGGAAAAATGAAGTATATTTTCGATTGGGAACGGGGCCAATATTCGGCCCCTGGTGATAGTGAGAAAAAGCCCTGTCATTAATCATTCTTCATTCACTATCCTGTGTGACACAAGTGAATCTCATAACATTGCCATTACCTCATCCCTATAACAAATGTTTTATGGGGGACATAAAAAAAATCTACCATTCAATTCATATGTTGCTATTAATATTTCTGACAGTCTTATCTTTGAATACTTCAAATGTATCAGATGAAGCTGCCATGTTTGAAACAATACTGCACAGCGGGATCATCAGTTTCCTGTATATGCCAACTTCTAAAACATTGCTATCTATCAGAGATGATTCACAAAGTAATCACTCAGCAATTCTCATTATCTAATTACTTATTTACAGGGATGTCTATAAGTCTACATTGTGAGACTCAGCAGTTACTGAGGGAGGAATCCTTCATGCTATACTAGCACCTTAATACATGTATTTCATGTTTCAAAATTATTTTCTTAAGTTTCCTTAAAGAAAGCCTTAAACATTTAAAGCCTTGAAATTGTTTTATCTGACTTGTTCATTTACACAAGACACTTCTCCAGTTTTACTATGAAAATAAATGAAGTTTTGAAAAATAATTCTTACTCCAAAAATTACACATAGCTACAGGGAACAAATATTTCACTTGCTACCAAGCATGTAAGAATACCCGTAATTCATAAATTAAAGCATGTAAAGTTATGGTTCTTTACTAGATGTCTTCAGTTCAAAATTATGTTAAATTTCATACAGTGACTGAGATGTTTGTAGGAAAAGGAACTGTGGTAAAATAAGAGAACTAAAACTTATATGAAAGTAAGAGTTCTACCTCTTACTCACTACAAATCCTCTGATACTGTCTTATTGCATATCCTAGTGCATATCAAAATGTGCTGAACTGCTCTAAATATAATGATCAAACAAACACAATTCACAGGAAATGATTCATAAATTACTAAGAGTTATGGTTCTTATTAATGTATATTCCATTTATATTCATAATGCTTTTTAACTTTTTTGTGTTCAATATTGTTTTTTCTTACACTATTCCATGTAAGATAAAAATACCTTCAACAACCACATGTGTACCAAGTGACTGGGTTTTTTTGTTTCTATTTCATTTACTTCCTGTTCTCAAGTTGCTAACTATTGTTCAGCTATGTTTTTTTACTGCAGCAGTCGAGGGGTCAATGCGAAACTATCCTAAGTGTATATAGAAACAGAAGCAGATAGGATAGTTTCACTTTGACCCCCTTTTACAGCAGCTGTAAAATGATGTTCCAAATATGTAGCAACTTTACAATCTATAATCAGACCGCTTTATTCAAGGTTAGCAGAATGACTAACTATTCTATTAGTTATGTTACACTGGTCAATAGAAATACTGACATCTTACAATAATACAGAGACAGAAAAGCACTTCCTGACAGATTCTACATGTCTATACTGGTTTTAAATAACTGAAAGTGTAAAACTCGTAAATATTTCATTACCTTCCTTAAGTAAGTAAAAATTGCTATAAACTATAAAATATAGTTCTACATGCTTTTGTTTATTGCACAAACATAAAAATTCATATCTTACTTTTTCTTTCTCTCCTTTATGAAAGATCTACCGTTCTTTAAATAATGTATATAACAATCCTCTGATGTAAACAAGAAGTATAAAAAGAATAATAATAGAAAGCTTACCATTTTCCTTGACTGCTCCATGTTTTCTAAGGCTTCACAATGTCTAATACCAAGTGCAAATTAAACAACCAGAAGCCCTGTGCCAATTTTTCTGTGTAAATCTCACTTCAATAGTCCGACCATTTACAACACTAAATTAGATTTGTTTTATCACAAAACATGGCATTACATCCCCCACAAACCAATTTTCCTAATGCTTTATGAAAACAATTCCTCCAGTTTCAAATTGCCTCTATTTCATCACTACCTGTAGTAAAGTGACACTGGATAAATATTTAAGCATCTTTCTCAAACACTGAATCAATTCCCCTGGTGGAGACAGTTTAAAGTTCCACTGATTGAAAAAAGTTCCGCATAAACTGTCATCACAATTATGAACTCTCATCAAAACATCACATAAACTTTAACTTCGGCTAAGAATGAATTCCTTGTACCATTTTCGAGCTTTGAACAGTAGTTTGACTGTCTATCAACTGAATGGTTAATTCACTTATCATGCGTTCTATGTTTCCAATTACAGCTCTGGAATCAGTGCTTTAATCAAGGTAGCTATGAATGATTCTACATATTCTAACAGAATAATTAAACAATAAAGCACTTCCCTCTGCTACTGCAATATAATGATGTATAAATTCTGTTGAACATGCGTCAACTGTCAGTGTCTGAAAAGTTAGGTAAGTCAGCCACCGAGACCTGTGACAAGTTTTTCTACCCAGTCACAATGGGCCTAACGAGCCTAAACATTTTGCTTGCTAATGATGTACCTCAGCCAATCAGGAAAAGATTTCAAACGCTTGTCAAATCAAGCAATAATCTCAGAATAGTAGGTCTCATTTCATCCCAGACATTCAATTTTTTGTACGTAATTGCCTGATAATACCAGCCTGTTAAGCTTATGAAACAAGATCAATGCTTACTGCCCGGTTGTCCTGTGTGAAAGACAAGCAGATTTTACCAATTAAGGGACAGGAATTATCAATTAGCAAAACAACTGGTAATTGGCGAGGTGTCAGGAAACACTGTTAAATGAATCCGCTATTTTGGAAGCTAAATAAGATCGATGTGGACAGGCTGGTTTTCCAGTACATGAAGATAAATAGATTTTACCAATTTAGCCACTGAATTATCAATTGGCTAAACAACTCGTCACTGACAAAATGTCAGGAAATACTTGTTAGTGAAACTGCTTTTTCACAGTATGTTTTAGAAGTGAACAATTTGTGGAGCTGCCTTGGTGCAGTGGTAGCTATTTGCCTCAGGATTGAAGGGTCTCGGGTTCGATCCTCACCAGCACTTAAGTTGTGATTGTGTCCTTAGACAAGACACAGAAACTTCCACATCACCTCTCTCTCTCTCTCTTCATGGTTCCATCTGCAATGAGTCTCAAGAGCGATTAATATAAGTTGATTCGATAGAAATTAAGTAAATTTGTTTTTAATATTACTGCATGAACAACAATAATCCAATGGCATAATCACTTCTGCTGAGAATGACGTAACACTAAATCAAAATAATTAATTGAAATAAAATTTCTTATAAATCCAAATAGTTTCTTCGTAATATATATTTCTTAAAATATTATCCAATTGTAAGTCAACTTATATACATTGCAGAGAGTTTATATATTCCTGCACACATAATCATAATAGCAACACAATAAAAACAAACTTTTAATTATTCCAGGTGGTAGAAGTGATTCCATACAAGAATTTCAATCAGGAGAACAGGCAAGATACACTGAATAATCCTGATTTCTGTAAATTGATTCAGTACAATCTTGGCTAATTCCCTTTATCAGATGTTAGTTCACAGGTAGTTGATTTCTGTACATAATCATACCGGTATAATATTGGTGAAAATCCTGTTTAATGGACATGAAATCTAATCGTTTTAGCTGGAAGGTATTTGAAGGAGTACATCCCTATTGATTGTGAGACAATTACTGTAATTAAAACTACTTGAAACATGACTTCCATAGCTGGGAAAGTGCAGTTCTGTCACAGGCTAACTGAATAATAGTAATTTTACCATCTCCACAATACTATCTGTGCCATTAATTACAGAAATGGGATGTTAAAAATAGCTACTGACTGCTCGGAATCAAAAGCAAGCAAACGCTGTCAGACGTGCCATATCTCGGGAGTCTGACTATGTGAGACTTTGGCTGCTTTTGAGAGCCAGAGTGTGGGGAACATAAGTGAGATCCATTTTTTTGATTGAATTTAATGTGTGAGACGCCACTTCCATAGAAAAAAGATTTCATCTCGCCCACTGTTGGTTATAGAACAAGAATTCCTTATTCCCAAAAGGCAATAATGCTATCAACAATGATGTATATTATACAAGTAATTTCAAGTAAAAATATTTTTATGGGAGAAAACACATACATGTATGCTTTCCCCTTGTATCTATTCCCACATAGTATAATATGGTAAGATATATATGTATCATTGAATCTAGCTTTGGTACTGACCACATCTGTGAAGTGTCACTCAAATTCTGTCATCCAGTAAAGAGAACAATTGCTGGCAAAAAAATCTGATATAAGTAACCGTGGCAATGTCCTGATAATTTGAACAAATAAGTTTGTTACTGATCAGTTTTGTGGCCTAATTTCATTGAAATCTCTGTAGCTACTCATGGGAATGAGAGCTGACATGAACATTCTAATTTTTTAACTGTACCAGGGTTCAAATTTAGACACGCATACTCGCTAAAATCGAGTGGAAATTTAGAATAGCGAGTGGCTGTAAAACGAACTCGCATCTTTTAGCGAGTCAATTAAATGCCAACCAAATCATTTAAATGTCATAATTTACGAGAAAAATCTGACAGTAAATAAGCTAAGTTAAAAATATTCATGAAAATGTAGTTTCAGTCGTAACTGGGTGGATAACAGTTCTAAAAATAGATCGCTGTTTCCATAGTCGATCATTTCGGAACCTTCGGACAGATACGACGTTTTTTGTTGATAATTGTCGCCACTGTTTGCAGTGTTATGTTGTTTTTGTTTGTTGTTTCAAAAGCATAGAGTTATTTTTTTGTCAGAACCTAAAATATTTATCACCTTTAAGTTGATTTAGAATATTTATTTCCGTTAAAATTCCGATGTATTAATTGGTCTCTTAGCATTGTCACTCGCGATTTTGTGAAAAATATGGCCCATCGTACTAATTCAGTCAATTTTGAATTTGTTTGCAAATCCAAGCTGTATGACACATCTGAGTTGTGAATGCACAAAGTATTTATATCTATAAATTAACATTCCCAATTGTTCTAAAAATGTTCTGTTTTAAAGAAAATCGCGGCGTTTCAGCGTGTCCGGTTTTTTTTTGTCATTAATATTGTTTCATCAACTATCAAAGCCAACGTTTTTCCACTATTTATTCTAATGAATAACCTTTGCCGAAATTTTTTTTTTACTTCAACCTCTTTTATAAATAGAGATAAAGCTGCAGGTGTTACGAGATCAAAGAACAAACACCGACACACATTGTACATGTGAGTTGTGTTTGATCTTGGTGCAGCACATGGCATCAAACAGACCGAGATATTTGACAGTTTGAGATATGAAAAAGTAATTATAGACAATAGTCTAATAATTTTGGATTATAGAAATAATAGTTTGGAACAAATAATGATATGAGTAAGTTTTATTTTTGGTGATTAAATATATTGAACACGCTGTACACGCTGTACTGCAGTCTATATAAATTATAGTATTAAAGTTTTGGCATGTTTAAAGTTAATAAAAATCGTTGTTTGATTTTAGCTAGTAGCTTTTTTATTTAGCTAGTGAACTAAAAAACCACTAGCTAATTTTAGCTAGTAGAAAAAAAAGCCAAATTTGAACCCTGTGTACCCTTAATACCCCTCCCAAACTTTTGTGACAATATGCACAACTAGACTCTCAAATTATGACCACGTTTTATTGAAATCCTATATGATATGCACAACTAGACAGTATACTGAGCCCTTCTACCGAGTTTTATTAAAATTAATCTGGCTGTTTATAAGAACAAGAGGGCTAAAATGGCCCTGTATCGCTCACCTGGCTATCATTGGCACCATAGTTTTTTTACATGCCACAAAAGGGTTTGATTAATGCTGGGAGGTTTTTGCAAAATCACCAGGTTTTTGGACGAAAAGCCAGAAGAAAATACTTTAGCAGAAAGTCCTGCTTTTCTTAGGACATTTTTGATCATTTATTGTGTATTTACACTAGAACGCCCAGAATGACTTTAAAATTGTATTCATCTGAAAACCACCCGTCTTCATATGGTGATCGCTTCATCGATAAAATTAATGATGTTAATCTTGATCAAAAGATAGACTGCATAATTATTCAACCACCTCTAATGACAACTTTTCCAGGAATGATGTATATGTAAAAAGTAAAAATGTCTGCCTGTAAAAACAACTAAAATATAGTTGACAAGACAAACATTGACAAGGTTTTCACATGTTTTCTGGCTAGAATTATTTTCCAGCCATAAATGACGTAAGAACAAACCTTTTAATCAATGAATTCACATGTCCTCAGATAATTTTTACAACTATTTCTAGAACTATCACAGGCACTCCTGATGGGGAGCTCAGGTAACTGTATTTTTTCTGCGGTAAACCAGTTCAATGCCATTTATCCTTTATAATGATATTTCTTGTTTAAATTTTTCATATCTGTAGCCATAGCAACCAGAAATTTCCATGGAATCATATCCTTTGAGCAGTTTTGACAGACCTTCAAAATTTTTAGTTTCATTACACTGGGCCATGCAAGTCACAGTTTCAGAGGAGATGTTGCTTGAATGAAAATGGTGCGTGTAATTTAAATTTACCACACACATCTTCACTTGAAAATTTCTGGGAATTTTGACTGCATATTTTGACTGCATATTATTAATTTTGTTTCTTTCTAGGAGTTTAACACCTGTTTAACCAGTTTTTAAGTTTACTGGCAGGCATGCCAGGATATAACCAGTACAAGACTTCCATACTCTGCTGCAAACTTTCTCACATGTTCCATCCATTGGTTCATGAGAAAAAGTACTTTAAAAGTCTTTCTATTTCTAGTAACAGTGAAAAATCAAGTTGTATCACTTCATACCTTAAACAAGGACGATGGACCCAAAAAGCACATCTACAAACAAAAAGTAACAGTGACCCCTGTGCAAAGGATCAAAACCATTTCCTGCCATTTGAAAGGGGACAATACAAGAATGCTTAGTAACAGAGCAAGGTTGGTGACACTCCATCCAGTGGCATCCACTGGTCCATAAGAATTTCTATTTTAATTAACAGTACTAGCCCCTGTGTGCACTAGACTGGAACCATTTCCCAATGCTTGAAAGGGGACTATGCAAGGATGCAACAGAGAAAGTTTGATGACATTTCTATCCACTGGTTCATGAGAAGAGGCTGTTTACAGGGTTTTTTTATTTTTAGTAAGAGCAGCCATGTGCACTGGACCAGAACCATGCAAGGATATTACAGAGCAAATATGGTAAAAATCGGTTGTACTAAGTCTTTACATTCGCGATTTGTTTATATCACAACTTTCTATTGCATGTTCTTTTCATTCGCAAGTTTTTTTAATAAATTTTTGAGACAGCAAAATTTTATATATAATCATTGTTTGTTAACTATTTCACTGAGCTTGATGAATCTGTGATGTGCTTCATACACAAAAATTTGTAGAAAGAAAACCTCATGAAAAAAACGACTGTTACAGAAATTTCTGAGTAAAAGATGGAACGGGACAGACAGACGGGACGGATGGTACAACATGCGTGACTCCTATAAAAGGCAGATATAATAAATGACTCTGAGATAAACAGGAATGTGAATTAATAGTCTGTTCCGCATTATGAGAGTCTGCTATATACCAAAAGAAACTTGGCCTGAAGAACAATTGCCCAGACATTAATTCTTTTTTGCAACATCATCATCACTTCTCTATAACATAAAAGGAAACAGAACTTAGGCTGTAATTCAAAATATCTAACTCACCAAGGATAAAAGCTTACTGTAACAGTCTACTTAATGGTTATTGCCTGGAAATAAAACCAAGAACTGGGAAAAACAAATAGTAGAAGTACAACAAACTGGCGTAATGCATATCTCACATAGTAGTAATGTCTTCCTTGCATGTCGAGTGGTAAAAAGCAATCAGTCAAACAAAATCTCTTTAAATACAGCTGTTGTCCAAGATGCGGAAATTGTCTACCAGGGAAATCACTCTGTCACAGTCTCGGACAAAATCAATAACAATCCATGGCACATATGTATGAGTGCTATAGTCACACTTACTGATCTCCCTAAATCAATTAAATCCGATACATCAGAGACAGATAGTTCTGGAAAGTCTAAATTACTTCTGCGGACATGAAGCAAATGGGCCTTCCTGAGCACAAACCCTAAAAGTTTATGCAAAAATGAAGCAAGTAGGCCTTCCTGTGCATGTCACAAAGACTGCTTCTAGGAATTTGATGCAAATGTGCCTTCCACTGCTAAAACAATTGTTTACTTATAGCAAATGGGCCCTCCACTGCTGAAACAATTGTTTACTTATAGCAAATGGGCCCTCCACTGCTGAAACAATTGTTTACTTATAGCAAATGGGTCTTCATATACACAAAAAAACTAGAGCTATCACTGTTATGATTAAAAAACACCCTGCAATGGCACTTTGTAAAAAATCTGATCTGAGTTTTAAGGGGCATAAGTCTGCAACACCTTGATCAATACACACTTAAATTTTGTCTTGCAAATTCATTGTAACCTAGTCAAAACTGAAGGAGGTGTTTTCTCCACACACTACCTATGCTACATGAAATTTAAACAATAGAAATTAGGGATGTCAATAACCGGTTATTTCACTAACCGGTTAACCGAAAAATCTTCCGACCGGTTAACCAATTAACCGTTTGAAATGATAAAATCGTCGGATGTTGAGATAGGAACTTTTACTCTTGGGTATTATCTATCGTGACACCGTTACTATGGTATCGTATAATGCATGAACGACTTAATCCTTAGACTGCAGCCTGCCTGTTTTGAAGGGGATTAAAAGCATCATGAACTATTTGTACCTGACTGAAATAGTGTTAAAAACGGTCTCTTGTAAACTGTTTGCCTAAATATTACAGAAATAAAGTTGAAAACTGTCATTGAACCAAACGTCTACAAGATGGTATACAACTTAATCTTAAAAGCACCTGGAAAACAAAAAACACGAAACTATATCAAATACATCTGTGTAATGCTTGTCATTATTATTTACAAAGACATAAAACAGTAGCATCACTTGCACTAAGTAGTATTGTCTTCGACGAACTGTCGTATTAGACCAACTATCTTATTCGGCAAAATGTCGTAGTCGGCGAAATGTCTTTCGACGAACTGTCATGCACCGCACTTGCACAATAAGCCTAAAACGAAATAATTGTAACAAACTCATTTTATTACTGAGATTATTTCTATTTTCAACAAAAAAGTTATAAATGTCTCCTTTCATCGTTTAGTATAATAATGATTTCAAATAAATTTTACGAATACTTTTATGCTAATTGCTTTTTATTTCAATTTCATAAAGGTGCTTAGACAATAACATATCAACACCAAACACAGAGGCCTTCGATTCTTAATGATAATAATTGTAACTACTCGAGAAATTTTAGTTTAATGGGTTAGGTAGCGTAAACTGAAAATTGCTTCAAACATTCGCACTTTTCTTTCGTATCACAGATTAACAATTATTCTTAAATCAACAAAGATATGCCTTGTCAAAACAAACTCTGTTGTCATGATCGTGTCCAATTAACATATTGACACTTATCACACCTCTCTATTTACACGCACCGCATTGCAACGTGTTTAAGGTCGGTGACAGAAATAAACAAACAAGATTTTTTCAATACATTTATTCATTTTATTGCAATTTTTTCTCTTTTTATCACATACAATATTGTTTGTTTTTTTGATAACCGGTTACCGATTTCGTAACCGGTTAATCGTTCTTTCGGTCGGTTAACCGGTTAATCGTTGACATCCCTAATAGAAATGCCAAAGTATAACTCGGCAACACCTTGATGGATACACATAAAATTGTGTCTTGCAACTTGCAATCCTCTGAACAACTCATGAGGCCCATTTTTAAAGAGCCAATATCCTTGACCTTGACCCACTGACCCTAAAAACTGTAGAGATCATCTACTCAGTAAGACCAATCATCCAATAAAGTTTCAATCTTGTTCAAAATATTGAGCTGAAATGATTTTTTAAGTTCGGGTCACTGTGACCTTGACCTTTGACCCACTGGGCCCAAAAGCAATAGGGTTTATCTACAAGTTGCAGGCAACCTTCTGAGCAGATTTGATGAAAGTTGAATGAAACTTGTGACTGTAATCTAATGCAGGTCACTGTCACCTTTGACCCACTGACCCCATATAATAGGAATCATCTCTATGTTGCAGGTGCCTATATGAGCAAGTTTCATGAAAGTCAAATGAAAATTGTGACATGTAGAGTGTTATCAAGGTGAAGTTAAGGGACAGACGGACGACATACTAACCATCATGGAGGAGTTTACTCCACAAATTACCTATGTTATAAAAGTGAACAGGCTGCCCAACCAACCAAACAACTGTGGTTCCAGTATGCTCCCGAAAACTTCCTTCTGCACCGGGTGGTATATAAATACCAGTTTCTGGGGACTAGAAGCAAGTGGGCATGGCCCTGCAAAAATACAGCTTTGATGTTGTGCACCAACAAAGTTTATTTCTATGTAACAAACCTGAAACACATAATTATGCTATCATGTCTCACGGTTTCTGAACAAACAGATATACCAGTAGTCTGGATCCAGATCACACTATGTAGATGTGACAGTGATAACAAAAGCAATCCTCATTTAACATAGGAAAACACTAACATAAAACATGTAAAAGTAGCGTTATCTTCTGTTCCAAGTATCTAACAATGACAAGAAATGCAACTTTTCTCTCTACTGGAAGGTTACCTGTGAATCAGTGGGACTAAACTCTCTATCACATCTTTAACCTCATCTCCAACTTTGAGTCATCTGTATAACTTTACCTCACTTCCTCCACTAGCGCTGTCCCTTCTGTCTGCTACGACTACAATTATTAACTGTCACAACAAAGGTTTTAATACATTTTAATATTCAAACCAAGGAGACATACCTCTATCATTAGGTGCTACTTAGACCTACCTTGAACATACTTAAACACAAACAGAAAAACAGGCTGACATAAAGAACAGGAAGGTGCCAAGATTTCATCTGGTAAAAATAAACAGGAAAATATCTTTCTATTCTGTTTTATTATGTGTCTCTTGATTTGGAAAATTTCCTTACAGACTAGAAGAACAAAACCAGACTATCCCTATCATTCTCTTAGGTCATCAAATTTTATTAAAACAGCACTGATAAAATCTGTTCCTAGATATCAACCATACATATTCATCACCAATTGTTTTTTTTCCCTCATATCTTCCATTTCAAGCGATTTATTCCACCTGATTTATTAAATTCCTTCCCCAAAGTTCATGAAATATGCAAAAGAATAACAATAGAGAAAAAGGACATTTAATCAAATGATGGGAAGAATACACTTCATCTATAATTAAGCAATGGTTCCCCAGGAAGGCATGAACACATCAAGCATTCATTATCAGTATTCATCTCTGGCAGTCATTTAGTACATGTCTACAATGGAGATGAAGTGTTTAAAAAGGAAGTTATTTAGACCCAGCAGTCATCTTAGTTCTCACATAAATTAATCAGAAATGTTACAACATGTTTATAAATACATGTATATATCTTTCTGCAGCCATTCTGTTCACAGGCAGCTGTGACAAAGTGAGCAAACTTTTAAAGAGCAGAAGTTGATGCACTGGATATTACAGAACGCATTATTTTCATTACAAGATGTCTTTTAAATCAAATTGATAAAGACACTGGATAGATGAACATGTTTTACATGAGAACGGAAAACTGTCCCCAACTCAGTTACTTCAGATGTTTAGATAATATCATATGGAAACACTTCAGTATGAAGCTTATGAAGTTTCATTGGAATCCTTGGGCATAGTTCTTGCCTCAAACTTCCATGTACCCATAATGCCACTATACTCTGTTTGTCAAAAGTGAAGGGCACACAACTCTGCATTATCTCAACTGACCTTGTTAAAAAATAAGTTCATCTATTACATATAGTGATACTGTGTATAAGATTCTACTGGGATTCTTTAGAACTGTGGAAGTGGCTTATGTCACTAACTCTCATGTGTCAAAGGCATATAACTCTGTACATACTGCTTAAAGGAACATACCCTATAACTGATGTCAAACTAAATAACCTCCAAAACATAAATAATAGAATCTTTGGAAGTATCATAACTTAACCTAAAACTTTCAGCTATGAATTCCCACTTGTTATCATAAAATCAGCCATTTAAAATAAACTGCAGTACCCTAAACCATCCAATACCTTATGTAGAGTTGTTGTTGTACAATTAATGGGTGGAGAAAGCCTCTATTTTGACTAATTGTGGTGAAACAAGGCATTTTCGCCATAGGTTCTTCTGTGAAATTGCATTTATTTATCATTTTACGTTCATTGAACACATAATCTATGTTTCGAGAATATAATCTGCTAGATGTAGGGAGTGCCTCTTTAAGCAGACCAACACGAAAAAAATATGTCAGCCGCATCTACATTTCATATAAAGTTTTCTCAGAATCTGGCCAATACTGTGAGGGAACTTCTTGAAAAATGGAAAAAGCACATGACTAACCTACTGATCATATGATCAACCATAAGATGACTATGCACCCTGTTCAAACCTTTATTTTGCTGGGATAAAATAAAGAAGAGGAGAAAAAGAAATAATTAGACAATGAAAATATATTAGGTTCATGACAAGAATGATCAAAATGTAGACTCCCAATCTATCAGGTTGGCATGTATTCTTCTAAATACAGACTCACTTTGCGAAGACCCAATCAGAAAATAAATTATATATCTGACCAGAATAGTAATGCTATATGCTATCAAGGAACACTAATATAACTGCCAACATTTATAACCAATGGAATATAAATCCTCAATACCACTAGCCATCTTTTTGTCCACGACTGTTTTTAAAATGTGTTCATTTATAAATACTGGCAGACAAAAACACACATGTTAAGTTCCATTAGTTTGAAACTGAACATCTCTCAAGAGGGAGATATTAATGACCCGAGTTAAAGAAGATTTCCTGGTGAATGATTGAAATTTTCTGAAAACAAAATGCCTCTAGCAGCCTATCTAGCCATCATAACAGTTAATGCAGTACAGGCTCATGGCAGCCATACAGTGCGGTAGGACAGGTTTATGGCAGCCGTGCAGTGGTGCAGGACAGGCTCATGGCATCCATAGCGTGTGGTAGAACAGGTTCATGGGACAGGCTCATGGCAGCCATACAGTGCGGTAAGACAGGTTTATGGCAGCCGTGCAGTGGTGCAGGACAGGCTCATGGCTGCCATACACTGCAGAAGGAAAGGTTCATAGCAGCCATACAGTATGGTAGGACAGGTTTATGGGACAGGCTCATGGCAGCCATACAATGCGTTATAAGACAGGCTCATGGCTGCCATACACTGCGGTAGGAAAGGTTCATGGCAGCCATGCAGGACAGGCTCATGGCAGCCATACAGTGGGGTAGGACAGGTTCATGGCAGCCATGCAGTGATGCAGGACAGGGCTCATGGCAGGTGGCAAGTTTGAAAGTGGTGGTATAATCTGCTACCAAAGTTTAATTACAATCTACAAAGCAGTTCAAAAAATAATTGTCTTAATACCTTACATTTTGCACTGAGGTAGTGGGAAACAAAAAAACTAAAAATAGTAATTCCCTGCAATGATGCTCTAAACTAGGGTTGAAACAATATGTAAAACAGATCAAAACACTTCTTTTCTTTTTGTGGAAATACAGACAATTACTTTGAATTGAGCTAGATTAACAAAAAGAAAAATATCAACACAATACCTTGTCCATTTTTGACACATTGAATGCAAAACCTACTACATAATTATACATTGTAATTCAGCCACAAAATACTATGAATTTGATGTTTCAATCATTCATCAACCTTGCAGTATAAACAGTTTGGTTAAAAGGATTTTAAAAAACAATCTGAGAACAAATACTGTAAAGTTTTCAGTAATGAAACAGACAGATAATGCATAAAGTCCAACCAATGCCAGCCAATAGCAGTCAAGATCCAATTTCCATTCCAAAATAAAACAGTCTGAAACCAATGCCAGCCTGAAATACAGGACTGAAATAGATTATTTCTGTGTGGTCTGTCCAATATTGATACACATGGATTTGTGCCTCTGTGGGTTGAAGAAGAGATTTTCATCAAAGTCTGGGTATAATGACAGTCTGCTGCTGGCTGTCTGGGAGATTTATAACACAACCAGTTTTTTATCCTGACAAAATGAATTTTGAAAATTTTTGGAAAAGTCTAAAGTTGAAATGAAGTTCAGACAAAGCGTGTCATCAGAAAAACTTAAAATTTGATACTAACAACTTTTGAAAGAAGTGTCACCATAACATTATACAACGTAGGAATCATTTAACCTGTTGATAGAACTTACATTTACTCTTAATCTGCATAATACTGTCTGATCTTCATATAAGTCTGATTCTGAAAATACGTATGTATGTATTTATTTCAGTACCAAGGATAACACAATAAAGAGCAAGCTCTTATTTCCATTGTGGTCCTTTATTTTAGAGAAAGAAGTAATTCAGTAATACAGTAATATTTACTCTAATATATAATCATATTTCATAAATATAAAAAAAAAACACATTCGGAAAGATCCTTTTCAATGAAACATACCCATTTGCAAACGTTTCTGTTCTAAAATCGGCTACTTTTCTTCACATCTAGTTTCATTTTTTGATGGTTGCATATTATGTATAGCGATAAAAAATAATTTTATGAAGAGAGGATATATTTCCCTTTGCTTAACTTGACCTTTTAAAACAGCTAAAGCATCATTTACAGAACTCTTACAAAAACTTCTTGATAGAAAATGGTTTAAAATGTTCATAATATTTCATTAAAACTTTAAAATAAATGGGCAAATGCATCAATTTACTTCAGAAACTATGCTTCCGTACTGTAAGGAAAATAGTTGGAATCATGATCATTAAGTCTCTCAGGGAATTTTCAACAACAACATAGAAAACAAATCAAGCCTGCAACTATAAAGAAACCAAAAAAGGAATCATTAATTACTGACAAGTAATCAGTTTTCAACTGTATTTCTGGAGAGCATTAAAATGTAAATTACATTCAAAACATGCTCTAGAATTTATCAATTCCAACTGCAAACTACCTAGACTTGTTAAGATATCTATTACCTCCCAAACTGATGCATTAATGTTCATTTCAGAGACAATCTATCAAGTAAAGGGAGAAAATCAAATTAGACAACAATATAAAATACATGCTCCCGCAATCAAACATTCCTAAATTGGTATCTATTTGATCTTCAATAAGATGTAAAGCTGCGAAACTTTTGGTCTTTTCCTAATGAACAAAATGACAATCAATAGAGAATGTCAATTTATAGAAAGGTTATATATCACTGTGAGAGAATGTACAGCGCCAGCCGGCAGCCGGAAATCTGGTGCATATTTCAATCAATTGAAGTTACAAGCGTCACATTTTTCTCTATTTGTGTTGTCTAGAGGACAGCAGCTGAAACAGTATAGACTGAGCACAAGATTAACGAGTTATCTAGTTAACATCATATAGCCAATTGTGATGCAAGGTTTACCTAGAGTCCAGAACTATGTGATGGAGTCAGTCACGACCTGGACTAAATCACTTTGTTCTAAATGTAACCTGTTTATAGCGTGACCATGTTTAATGCGGTCAGCGGCCACTTATTTTAGTCCAGAACTGATTATATAACGGCCAATGACAAAAAAAACAGCGTGCATGTATTACAGCAATTAGCCGGAAGCATTAAACAGCTGATTAAAACCGATTAATTGTGGATTATGATCATTGAAAATGTGTGAATAATACATAAATTTTTAAAGATTAGATCAATTAGGTGAGTTTGTTTGGTTTGCTTGATATTTTAGTGATTATCTTGAGCAATGATTGAGCGATGTCGTTCTTATGCATGAGATTTTTTATGAATTTCCGTAATTTTGCGTAAGTTTGATCGAAAACTATTCAGGTTAATTGAAATATCATTAGGAATAAAAATCTATGACAAGGCAGTCTGTATGCCAGTTTTTTCCCAGTATGTCTTCACCAAAAAGTAAAGCACTTTTGTTAGAAGAACGAGTTTGTGTAATAAAAGCGTTTGAATGTGGGAATAGTTCTCGAAAACTTGCTGATCAATTCTGTGTGAGAAAAACACAGATTCAACAAACCATCAAACGGAAGGCTGAATATTTGTCTCAGTATGAAATTGACACGAATTACATTAAAAGCATTAATGAGTGTATCATATAAATTGATATGCCATAGGTGTTATGTAATAAACTACCATAACTAGATATTGCCTTATTTTATCAAATTTTTATCATATCCTTGTCAACCTGGATATAGTGGTCACCTGTCTATAGTGGTCACTTTCGCACAGTCCCCTTGCTGACCGCTATATCAGTTCTACAGTAAAAATGCCATGTTTTTTATCTGATTTTCCTCAGTAATACAGCTACAGACAGTTGGCAAGTGTCGTTTACTGTGTTACCTTGCACAAAAACATTTCAGGTACAAACCAATTACCTCAGAAATGTCAACATTAGTAATTACTTAAGTCACAAGCAAACATAACTGTAACAGGATTCTGCACAGCTGTGCCTATCATAAAAGTCAAGTAACTTGACCATTAAACTATCATTTACTGAGAAAGAAATATTCAATCCTGAACATATTGCTGATCATTGCACACATTCTTTGAACTTTTGCATTCAAATATTATGCAGTGCAAATTTTGTTTCCACTTTTTGGCCTTCAAGTGTACAAATTGCCTGAAATGAATGCCTATACTTTACCAGTTGGACAGAGAGCACATCTAGTGCTTTTTTTCTAATTGGAATCCTTTTGATGAAAAACACAGACATGACCCACGTAACCCTCATCTTCAATTTCCTAAAGAAGACGCCTGTCTCATCAATCTTCCATTGATTAAATGTCATGTAAAATTCTGATAACAAACATAACTAGTTTTATTAATGTTATTTGCCTAATCATAACTGCAAGACAGGAATATTGGGCAACATTTCTCGAAATAAGGGATTACTCTACCTTCCTCAGACAGTGGCAAATTTTAGAGCATCTAAAATAAATACGATGTGAAATCTCTCCTGGAAATCTCGCTCGATATTCTGAACAAAACAAATCTATTTTTCTGTCATATTGTTCATTTCAGATTTAAAACATAAACAAGTTGTGTGCATCGATCAAGAGAAAAAAAGGCTCATTTAATTAAGCACACTGTACTAAGGAAAACAGGATAATCTCAAGTGTATACAAACTCAAAAACATTCTCTTCAATAGGAAGTGTTAATAAGTAATACAGTGGCTAGACTTGAGCATAATACAGTTCCAAGAGGCTGCTTTAACTGATGCATTGGTGCTGTGCTTATTACAATCAATTTTCTTTCTTTATATTTGTAAGATTTTTTTCAGCAAGACAACACAAATATTGAAGCATTTCAATCACTATTCTTTAATTACTGAACAGGTCATTATATTACATTAAATACTCCCAACAGTTACAATGGTTGTATCCCCCTGTTAGCAAACTTAAATTGATTTTGCAACTACGACTGCAAAACGATTTTACTCGTACACTTTGTACTAATGCCCCCTAACAATAAACAATCTTAAATTGTTTTGATTTGATGAGAACTAAACTTTCTGCTAATTTTAGTCACTTAGAAGTTTGTTGTTGTATGTTGCTGTACCAGTTTAACGTCGTGTAAACTGCATTTCGGTCATTTTAAACAGTGGAGCAGCTAACCTAACCAGCGTTTGTGGGAAGAAACAGTATGAGACCAATGTCCTCCTTAAGAAAATACCAACTTTCTTACATTTATAAAGAGATATAGCCAGTAGCAGTGCTCGAACCAATGACCTTCAATCTATGAGAGGCTACAGCGGTTTCAAGTCAGCAACTCTAACCACTCGACCACTGAAGCGGACACAAAGATGCTTTTGGGTGGCTTCAAAACTGAGTATGGTTGTTCTCCCATCATCTTGTAAATAATCATTTAAAGTTTTCATTACTTTTACAAATCACGTGTTTCCATATTTTCAATCACCCATTCAACAGAAAAACAATTAAAAGGCTTTCCAATTCTCTCAGTTTAGTTATCCTGAAATTACATCCACACAAGAGATCAATTCCCTACACAATGTTGGAACTATTTTTTTCTAGACCAAGCATTGTATTTAGACAGAAGCTCTAACAAAAAAAAATGAACTGCATCAGAATTTTGCTGGAAAACACAAAGCTACAGCAACCCACTGGATTCATGTAAAACTACAATGCTTCTACACTGCATGGCAACAATAAAAATAAAATACTTCACTCTCTCGCCAATAAAAGCCAGTAATTCCATTAGAAAATTGCCAGAAATAGAGACATTGCTTCAATCTTGATTAAATACTAAATCACAACACAAGGGGTAATAAGGCATCAATAAACCTTGTTTATAGATATTGTATAATAAATTAATTCTTTACTGCTGAAGGTTGCAACTTGATGCTGGCCTCTATACAACTTCTTAGGAAATTTACTCACTATGTTAATCCTGTCACACAAAAGTCTGACTCTACTCATTATTCATGAATTCAAAACTGAGAAGCTTAAGAAATGCATAAAGACAGGAAATTAGGCTTTTCGTCTTTGAATAGACGAAACATTGCAATCCTTTCTATTCATATCCAAGACTAAAATCCAATGTTTCATGCATATTTGACACTTTGTATGAGAACAGGACAGCACAGGAATACTGCCAATGACGAAGTGGACCCAATATTATAGAACCATTGATATTCTGATTGGTCAGTTTTGATACAAATTTCTAATCCAACCAATCAATGACCAGAGATTTGACACTGGTCACTGTAAAAACTTGAAAATAGCATATATTATTATATAGATGTAACACTATACCCAACATGCATATAAATTTACTTAAACATTCTGCTTCAGACAACTTATTTCAATCTTCAGGACTAAGTCCCTCAATTGAGCAAGCTGTACTATTGTCACATGCTATGTTACTGTAGTTGCAAGATACCTCGTTAACGATCAACTACAATTGATGACAGAAGAACTGTAAAATGCTAGACAAACCACCCAGGCTAATACCTAACTCACAAGCTATGGCTCAAAGACTAAAAGCTAAAAGACCATCACATAAAATATTTTCAGAAATGACGAACATTCTGCTTTCTATTACTGACAGTAAGATGTATATGAAACAATGCTGATACAAAAATATACACACATTTACATTTATACTTCCTTGGACTTTCTAAAATATACAAGGCGGAATGCTGATATTGTTATTAATGTCAATTATTATATAGATTTTCGATCACTTTGATGCAATCTTGGAGAGAAAACTATGCCAGAATATTTAGTTAACATCGCTACGGAGACAGAAGCTGGTTACTAACATACCTGTTGTATGACTAGAGGAAGACTGCCTGTAGTACTGCTATCTATCTTACCAGCAACAACCTGCAAAAATAACACTGTGTAAGTCAACTTCAGCAATTTGAAGTACAGTACCACAGTATCAAGTAAAAAAGACTGTATCTTTCATTTTAAAGTATAACTTTGACCGTAATATGGCTGTTATTCTTTTATTTAACGATGCAACAGAAAACATTAATTTTGTGCAAACAAAGGATTAAAGTTCTACATCTTACAAAACGATTTATCTATGATTTGACCCAATGACCTAGTTTCTGACCCTAGATGACCCATGTTCCAACTGGACCTAGTTTTCATCAAGGCAATCATACTGACCAAGTTTTATGAAAATCCAATGAAAAATGCAACCTCAAATGCATACACAAGGTTTTTCTATAATTTGATCCCGTGACCTAGTTTTTGATCCTTGATGACCCATGTCAAAACTTGACCAATATTTCATCAAGGCAATTCTTTTGTCTAAGTTTCATAAAGGTCCAATGAAAAATGCAACCTCTATAGCATACACAAGGATTTTCTATGATCTTACCTGTGACCTTGTTTTTGACCCTAGATGACACATGTTCAACATCGATTTAGATTTCATCAAGATAGTCATTCTGACAAAGTTTCATGAAAATACAATGAAAAATGCAACCTCTATTGTATATACAAGTTCTTTCTATGATTTGACCGGGTGACCTAGTTTTTGACCCATGAAAATACAATGAAAAATGCAACCTCTACTGCATACACAAGGTTTTTCTATGATTTTATCCAGTGACCTAGTTTTTGACCCTCGATGATCCATATTCGTACTTGACCTAGATGTTATCAAGGCAATCATTCGGATCAAGTTTCATAAAAATACAATGAAAAATGCAACCTCTATTGCATACTCAAGTTTTTTCATTGATTTGACCCTGTGACCTAGATCTGGACCCCAGATAACCCATGTTCAAACTCTACCTAGATTTTATCAAGGTTGTCATTCTGACCAAGTTTCATGAAGATCCAGTGAAAAATGCAGCCTCTATTGCATACACAAGGTAAAGTCAGGACAGGTGATCACAATAGTGCAGTTAAAATTATTTAGGAATGATGTTGGGTTCACATTGAAATATAGAAAGGAGCACACATGATTGCAATCTAACAGTTCTTTTGACCTACTTGACACAAGTCAAGTCCCTGTCAAAAACTACACTGAGTAGAACTACAAGAGTGAGAATATTTGTCAGACTTGAAGCAATATATATCAATTCATGCATACTAAACATATATGCCATACTTCTGTAAAACTTTCTATGCATAAAAAAAACATCCCTGGAGAAGTCTGCTCTAGGTCGGAGACAATACAATAATTTCGTTAGAATTAATTTCATTCCTTGATCAATGCTGTCTGAAAATTTTCAATACAATACAGGCTATAAGGTCCACAAGCAGGCACTTGTACCAGCTTTCTTTGCAAAGAAATAGCTCAATTACTGTCATTTTGACAAAGGTCAATAGTAATTTGGATGAGAAATTGTATTATCTTAATATCAGGCACGTTCCTGGATAGAGCTAATTTCAAAATGCCGCAGCTGATTTGATATTCGTTTTACTCACAAAATGTTTATATCACCATATAATGTGATATTATCAAGGCAACGCAAAAAAAGACCACTGGTTTAAATGCCCAAGGGTTGTCATCTTTTACAAGTATGTCTACGTAACATAATGCAGTATCAACCAGACATGTGAACTTTTGTATGCCAATACTTTGAGGTATAAGAAAACTGGCATCAAGTGTCTTGGAATAATTTTCCAAGTTTGCTTTTTTGCCCCTTTTTCAGTTCAACTGGAGCTATATCACCAGCTGGCAGTTTACCTAACAACTATTCCTCTCAGACAATCCAGAATTAAACAACTTTTTCTGCAAAACAATCTGCCAACTTTCTATTTCAAGAGTGTTCCAAAGAGTCACCAGCTAACAGACCTGTCAAAAATCTTTATATATCTATCTATCTATTCTATCTATATAAGTGACCAAGATATTAAGCAGACAGGGAAATATTACATTCCAATGCTCTGTACTTTCTCCTGATAACTAGCTATTCTATATATGAAAATTGTTGGCCTGCCATAATGGTGATTAAGAAATAAGCGTCATTTATCAAAGGACACACTTATGATTCTTTCACAAAGCATATCCTCTTACTGTCTGCTATTCATGTCTCAAGATATGGTCCAGACAAATCAAACTCACAAAGGGAGATGATTCATAAATTACATGCAATGGTAAAATCTGTGATTCTTTTTTTTTTTGCTGTCTATGTGTGTTTAAAGTTTTCAGTTTTTTAAATTACAGGATATTGTGTTGAGATTAAGCAGATAAATCAACAGAAAGAGGGACAAAAAGGCCACCAGGAAAGATCCTTACGAGTTACCCTGCTTTGCAGGGGGCATGGTACAGGATTAAGTGGTAAGCAGCGGTTGACTTATGAAGTAAACAAGTACCTTAATCATGGCAGTGATTATTGAGAAGTTATCTTCTTTAGTGTCAAAAGATGAAAACAACTTGATCATCTAATCAAAACTGGCAAAAACTGAGAAGTTATAATCAGTAGAAAGTATTGCCATTTATAATGAGTAGAAAGTATTGCCATATATTATGGTCTGTTTTGACATAAATAAACAAAACTCTTACCACTAAAACTGCAAGCACCTTACTGCAGCCATTCTTACAAACAGGAAAACATCCAACTGCAAGAAAATAAGAAACATATACTTAGTATTGTATCTTCAAATTCATAAGACGTTTGAGAAAATATTTCCTGATACCTTACTGGAACCAGATATAGCTGATTTATATCATACCCTTGACACAAGTCTCCTTTTTGAGAGAATGGGATATTGTGAAATAAATCCTCTTTTTCTTGGAAGCAAATTATTATCACAGTGAGTCTTAATATTGCTGAATTTTAACAGTATCACAGTCATGTTAACAATTTCATTGAATTGAATCATTGATATCCCTTGATAAGTATGACTTTCTCATGTGTGACCTTTAATCTCTGAGTGTTAACTTGGCCTTGAAGGAAAGGACCTGGATCTTGAACGTATCATTTTGTCTCACAATGTTGGTTATGTGAAATTGGATATATGGCAAATAAATTGTATTTTGTTCTCATTTTAGACCTTTAACCTGTGAATGTGACCTTGACCCTGGAGCTAGAGATCAGGTCTAAGTGTGTTTCGTTCTTCAATGATTATGTAGTATTGCGCATTTTTATTTGAAATTCCACCACAGATGGAATGAAGAAAGGACACAAACATCATTACACATGAACTATTTCCCTCTGACTTTGTCAGGTGATAGTAAATTACTATAGTGAAATTTATGACTTTACAACCAATATCTGGCAATAGAGTTAATTAACAATATTTTGTAAGTGAAAGAAATAGTGATAGAAGGAACACCCTATGAACCTGCCACAGACAGATGGTACCACCTACATACAATGGAATAGCCTTTTCTTAAACACACATCCCTCTTTAGCTCTGATGGAATCTAATATAAAACTTGTCTACCTTTAGTTCTGCTATTGTTGGAAGATGTATGAGGAAGATGCTGCAGTACACTCTGTGGAAGGCTGCTAACTTCTGCAGAGTCAGCTACACCACTTGTGAATACATTGCTGAAAACAAAGGTGAAAATTTGTTCTGAATTGTGCTTTACAACAGATAGACCTTGTTACTAGCAGAATACCTTAATTAAATGTGGTCAATATGTAGTTTATATAGCATTAAACTCACACTTGATCCCATGTAAAGAGAGGTGGAAGTGTCAATATTACAGCCAATTGCTTGACATTAATGCATGTAATAGAACATGACCATATCTCTTTGCAGTGACCATGTGTAAGATGTTTCACTGAAATCTCATTAAAAACATGAAAGTGGACACACATTCAACATAAGGGCACATTACTCTTCAACGTCTAAACAGATCCTTACAAAACATGTCAAACATGATATTCTTTATGGTGATCAAACGTATGAAACTCTTTGGAATCTCTTCAAAAAAATTGAAAAGCTGAGGATGCTGTATATTATTGCAACAGACTGACTACATGACCACCTGCAAGATGCCTCCTCCTTCATGCTTGTTTGCAGCGGTTATAAATATATATGTATGCTTCAGGATGACTTATTTAAAAACACATATTTTGCTGTATCACAAAAGAAGGTTACAAAACATTTGCACAAGTAAAAGGTTAATTACTGGGAAATGTTTAAGTATTCAGACATCCATATACAGTCTTTTATTAAATAAAAACATGCTAAGAAACTAACTTTGAAAGGAAAATCGTGGAAAAAAATCAATGCTTTGACAGCCCCTGAAGAAAACAATTTAAAACATATAGACTGGCTGTCAAAAGCTATTGATCTACAGGAGCAGTGATTAGACCAAATATATCTGGAAGTTCACGGTTCAGCAAATATGTTAAATGAGACACAAAGATAGCTTTACGAGAAATCAATCATCCAATTTCAACTGATGAAAATTTGTAGCTGGTAGTGCCTCTCCCTCAGAAATCTTTACATCCTGGGCCAACACTATTTCTTAGATAAGTATACACAGAGAACGTTCCTGCTTGCCTTGAATTGCAGTACCAGAGTGGTTCACTTCTGTTTTAATGTGTTTTACAGGCATATGACAGTCAGAGTTACAAGAATCAATAGGTGGTTGCAAGAATCAATAGCAATTGGAAACTCATTGACCTACTGAAAAAAGAGATTCTGAAATTAGATTGCTCTTTGAAGCTTTTTTTTGTTGTTATTGTAATACAATTTTTAGTTTTTCTAACAAACATCAAACCTCACTTTTAGATGGAAATTTTGATTTCTGTCACCAGAAAAAGACTGACATAGAAATGAGACTAATTATAACAGCTGTCTTCCATCTCTCCTTTACAAATTCAACTCAGGTCACAGACAGAATTTTCTATTCTCCTGACTTTTTACATGTTTACATGCACTTTAAAACATAACATTTATTTTGCTGACACAACAATTTCTCGGAGACTTAAACTTGAGAAAGTTAAAGATATTATTCAATTACATGAATCCCTTTAATACCAATATTTTTGCAGAAGGAGTGAACTGTCATACTTAATTGATTCCTCTGCACCCAGTCTCAGAACTAATGGTATTCCTACGAGTGTAAGAAACCTTACATGGAATATATATTGAATTTACAACATTCTAGAAATAGCTCCAACAAGAAGACTAGCAGAACATTTACAGGCATACTGTGAAACAAGAGGATGTCTGTAAAACAAATTGATATATCAGTCACTTGAATTTAACTCAAAAAGTTTTTCTCAGTAAAGATTATTTTGTTTGTGCTTGATTAATGGAAATGATCTTAAGATTATCATTCTTGTCAAGTCTTTGGGCAAAATACTTTGGTCTAAACAAAGCCATCATAATGTTATAAAACTCTATCATTATCAACTGTGCAAATAGAGATAAATCTTTGACATTGCCAATGGGACAATTCTATTTCCCAATTTGCAGTTAATTTGGTAATACAATGTGCTTAGTTCAGTAGCGCACATGTGAAGCGGGTGCTTCCTTAGTGTCTCTAACATTACAATATTTGGTTAGAATTCAAAGAGTTCTAGGAACTTGTAACTCAATCTCTCTGTCTCAATTTTTAATCAGTTTATGCAAGTGGCTGTCTGCTATCTCTATAGATAATGAAATGTGCAAATAAGAAAGCTTCATCACCCATTCAAAATCACTCTAAATATTTCATCAGCTATTCCAAATCAGATCTGACATTTACTCTACAGTCTATGAAACATATTCTTTCAACCCACAAACTGTTGTTTTTTATGTTTAATGCAAAAATTACCAATGTCATGGTGGGGCAAAATAAAATTATGGTTTCCTTGCACAGTGGGCAAACAATTTAGGAGTAAATTAAGCTTTTTCAAAAGGAAATAAAGACATTTTAACAAAAAATAATGTAAAAATTATTAATTTTCATTTTTAAAAGAAACTTCTTGTAATTCTACTGAAATAAAGATAAACTACATAATTCTAGACTCAAAATCACGTATCATGGATAAGAAAAAAAAAAGGTAAACTTAAACTGAAACATCAAACAAGCATTTAATTTTCAATTTTGGAAGAAAAGTCATGTACATAATTGTTTTAGCATACAGTATAAAACTTTCTAGTCCAAACAAAATTAATATCAACTTGATTAAAGACCAATAAATCGCTTATAGTAACAGCCTGATAGGGACAGCTCAAATATTTGTTCACTTTCAAGTCTTGGCCATGTTCTTTTAGAGTGGACAGATAACAGGTACAGCGCACAGTTGAGTATTTGAACTGCTGTATAAACAGTGTTATCTGAACAAGCTCTTGACACTTCTTCAGACTTAAGAGTGATACCTGTAATAAAATGGTCTCCAAACATTCTCTTCAACAGTATTAAACACTTTGATTTCTTGTTAAGTGTAAGACCCTCCCCTTTTAATGTGCTTGGCAACTCTGCTTGGAATTCATAATGAAGAACATTGTGTGAAACCTGTCAGTACTTAGCGTAGAACGCTCACACATATTCAGAATTGATACCAGGCTATAGTCGGAAATCTCTACACATGTTCGATTAAATTTACACAGTTCTATTATAAAATCTGCTAGGGCCAGAATTTTTTTATTTCTTGTTACTCGAAGTTTGAAATTAAAAAGCTCCGTACGGAGGAGGGAAAAAAAAAAGTTTTTTTATACATGACAAACTTTGTTTCATCGTGGACCTGCTTTCTCTTCTTAAATCCGACATAAGGACACCCCTTCCTGAGCAAAATGCCCTTGAAAATTTGTTGACTTTTATTTCATTATTCTTTTCCCAATTATATATAGAGAAGAATAAAAAATTTCGGTCCCAAATCGGTCTGAAAATAATCGTAAGACGAATGCAGCTTCTGGACATTATTATTTGTATAAACGGACCTCTAATTTCGCGATTTTAAATTTTGAAAAAAAAAAAAAATTTGAAAAAAAAAAAATAGGGGCGGCGGGTTCCAGTAACGACAAATCAAAAAACACTGGCCTAGAGGTGTTTTTGCTCCTAGCACAAGAACATCAGTTGTAACGGATACAAATGGATGCAATGAGGGATACACATTATTGATACATACTTTTGCCTGCCAAATCATGATTAAATTCCCTTCTCAATTTAACACCATGTAAGTTTCAATATCTTCATGTCAATATTTACTTAAATTCGTCTTGATATTATGTACAAGCAATTAATCTGATAAGAAATGAAACAATAGTCAATATACGCATTCTTTAAATATTTATAAATTTGACAATGTTTACAAATAAGTTCAGAAGAGATCATTAGGATTTCTCAAAGATGTTGACGTTTTCAAATAATGTTTCATACTATGCCCTTTAATTCACTTTCCCATTAGACATGGCAGGTGCAAGGAAGCAAAGACAGCAGGAGACACTTGCACTTTGGATTTCTAATGGAATGTAGGAGGTTAGTCAAGGGCCCTGACAATTATATCTTAAAAGGTCATTTAGGTTAGGAGCTTGACAGGTGATGTCTATCATGAAAAAATGAGCATCTTCACTGTCTTGATAGGTCTGGAGATATGCTTTGAAAAAGGAAAAGTACCTAATGGCAGTAATTCATAAAAGAGGCAATCTAAACTTAAAGTGCTTCCCCTCACAACCAAAAATTAAGCAATTTTGAGATATGATTCTTATATTCTGCACTCCAGGGCTTTTTTACTCTATATAATAGGGGCCCATATTCGGCCCCATCCCAATTGAAAAAAATCAGGAAATTTCCCAATTGAGGCCAAAATATTTCTAAAACAAATGTAAGAAAATTCCCAAAAATTGTGTCTGATAACGTTCAGTTTCTATATATGTTCATGAAAATACACTCGATCTCCGTTTTAAGCTTTTGAAATATCTACAATCGCCGAAAAATCGGCAAATATTTCCAAAAATCGGGCGCAAGCAGGGTCGCGAAAATAGGTGACAAAAATAATTACCAAAAACTTTTTAAAAGGTACAGTTTTATCATTCTTGACATGTTTTAAGCTTTATAAGATATACAGAAACCATTTGTGTCATTTACAATCTCTTAAATCGTCAAAAAATTGACCAAATGTTTCCGAAAATCGTGAATAAGCGGGGTCGTGAAAATACGTGACAAACCACAATAATTGCATGAAAACATTTACAAATGCTAGTTTATCATCCTTGAGCTGTTTACCAAATTCAAGAATTGAAGAGGGGTGGTTGTTGGTGGGCAGGGTACTTGATTACATTAATGCACAAAAAATATCTGGGGGGATAGGATTCAAGCACATCTCTTCAAGCCTCAGAAACTCTTTAATTCCTGCAACAGGAGGAATACTCAAGTGTTAAGCAAGTTTATTGATAAATTTCCCAATTTGAATGAGAATACACGTAAAATTTCCAAATTTGGGCGACACAGCGCATAAAATTTCCCAATTTGGGAAGGCCTGGGCCCCTTCCCAATTTTCGGAAAAGAAGCCCTGCACTCTCTCAGAGTCAATGGTCATTTTGTGAAATTTCAAGTTATTACCATAAACAATTTCCTTAGTCATAATTCTGGACAAGAAAAGGTTACAAAAAAAGTACATTAAAAATAAAACAAGCTGGAGTTATGGTTCCTGAATCAACATA
>JAFMSR010000008.1:29060898-29098828 GCA_022818135.1 Saxidomus purpurata
TTTGTAAAGGAGGGATGGAAGACAGCTGTTATAATTAGTCTCATTTCTATGTCAGTCTTTTTCTGGTGACAGAAATCAAAATTTCCATCTAAAAGTGAGGTTTGATGTTTGTTAGAAAAACTAAAAATTGTATTACAATAACAACAAAAAAAAGCTTCAAAGAGCAATCTAATTTCAGAATCTCTTTTTTCAGTAGGTCAATGAGTTTCCAATTGCTATTGATTCTTGCAACCACCTATTGATTCTTGTAACTCTGACTGTCATATGCCTGTAAAACACATTAAAACAGAAGTGAACCACTCTGGTACTGCAATTAAAGGCAAGCAGGAACGTTCTCTGTGTATACTTATCTAAGAAATAGTGTTGGCCCAGGATGTAAAGATTTCTGAGGGAGAGGCACTACCAGCTACAAATTTTCATCAGTTGAAATTGGATGATTGATTTCTCGTAAAGCTATCTTTGTGTCTCATTTAACATATTTGCTGAACCGTGAACTTCCAGATATATTTGGTCTAATCACTGCTCCTGTAGATCAATAGCTTTTGACAGCCAGTCTATATGTTTTAAATTGTTTTCTTCAGGGGCTGTCAAAGCATTGATTTTTTTCCACGATTTTCCTTTCAAAGTCAGTTTCTTAGCATGTTTTTATTTAATAAAAGACTGTATATGGATGTCTGAACACTTAAACATTTCCCAGTAATTAACCTTTTACTGGTGCAAATGTTTTGTTACCTTCTTTTGTGATACAGCAAAATATGTGTTTTTAAATAAGTCATCCTGATCATTCCTGAAGCGTATATATATATTTATAACCGCTGCAAACAAGCATGAAGGAGGAGGCATCTTGCAGGTGGTCATGTGGTCAGTCTATTGCAATAAGTTTATACAGCATACTCCGCTTTTCAAAGTTTTGCAGAGATTCCAAAGAGCTTCATACGTTTGATCACCATAAAGAATATCATGTTTGACATGTTTTGTAAGGATCTGTTTAGACGTTGAAGAGTAATGTGCCCTTATGTTGAATGTGTGTCCACTTTCATGTTTTTAATGAGATTTCAGTGAAACATCTTACACATGGTCACTGCAAAGAGATATGGTCATGTTCTATTACATGCATTAATGTCAAGCAATTGGCTGTAATATTGACACTTCCACCTCTCTTTACATGGGATCAAGTGTGAGTTTAATGCTATATAAACTACATATTGACCACATTTAATTAAGGTACTCTGCTAGTAGCAAGGTCTATCTGTTGTAAAGCACAATTCAGAACAAATTTTCACCTTTGTTTTCAGCAATGTATTTACAAGTGGTGTAGCTGACTCTGCAGAAGTTAGCAGCCTTCCACAGAGTGTACTGCAGCATCTTCCTCATACATCTTCCAACAATAGCAGAACTAAAGGTAGACAAGTTTTATACTAGAATGTGATCAATCTTCCATCAGAGCTATAGAAGGATGAGTGTTTAAGAAAAGGCTATTCCATTGTATGTAGGTGGAACCATCTGTCTGTGGCAGGTTCATAAGGTGTTCCTTCCATCACTATTTCTGTCACTTACAAAATATTGTTAATTAACTCTTAGAGAATTGCCAAATATTGGTTGTAAAGTCATAAATTGCACTATAGTATCTACTATCGCCTGACAAAGTCAGACGGAAATAGTTCATGTGTATTGATGCTTGTGTTCTCCCTTCATTCCATCTGTGGTGGAATTTCAAATAACAATGCGCAATACTTCATAATCATTGATGAACGAAACACACCCAGACCCGATCTCTAGCTCCAGTGTCAAGGTCACACTCGAAGGTTAAAGGTCTAAAATGAAAACAAAATACAAATTGTTTGCCATATATCTAATTTTACATAACCAACATTGTAGACAAAATGATATAAGCAAGATACAGGTCCTTTACTTCAAGGCCAAGTTAACACTCGGAGATTAAAGGTCACACATGAGAAAGTCATACTTATCAAGGGATATCAATGATTCAATTCAATGAAATTGTTAACATGACTGTGATACTGTTAAAAATCAGCAATATTAAGACTCACTGTGATAATAATTTGCTTCCAAGAAAAAGAGGATTTATTTCACAATATCCCATACTCTCAAAAAGGAGACTTGTGTCAAGGATATGATATAAATCAGCTATATCTGGTTCCAGTAAGGTATCAGGAAATATTTTCTCAAACGTCTTATGAATTTGAAGATACAATACTAAGTATATGTTTCTTATTTTCTTGCAGTTGGATGTTTTCCTGTTTGTAAGAATGGCTGCAGTAAGGTGCTTGCAGTTTTAGTGGTAAGAGTTTTGTTTATTTATGTCAAAACAGACCATGATAAATGGCAATACTTTCTACTCATTATAAATGGCAATACATTCTACTCATTATAACTTCTCAGTTTTGGCCAGTTTTGATTAGCTGATCAAGTTGTTTTCATCTTTTGACACTAAAGAAGATAACTTCTCAATAATCACTGCCATGATTAAGGTACTTGTTTACTTCATAAGTCAACCGCTGCTTACCACTTAATCCTGTACCATGTCCCCTGCAAAGCAGGGTAACTCGTAAGGGTCTTTCCTGGTGGCCTTTTTGTCCCTCTTTCTGTTGATTTATCTGCTTAATCTCAACACAATATCCTGTAATTTAAAAAACTGAAAACTTTAAACACACATAGACAGCAAAAAAAAAAAGAATCACAGATTTTACCATTGCATGTAATTTATGAATCATCTCCCTTTGTGAGTTTGATTTGTCTGGACCATATCTTGAGACATGAATAGCAGACAGTAAGAGGATATGCTTTGTGAAAGAATCATAAGTGTGTCCTTTGATAAATGACGCTTATTTCTTAATCACCATTATGGCAGGCCAACAATTTTCATATATAGAATAGCTAGTTATCAGGAGAAAGTACAGAGCATTGGAATGTAATATTTCCCTGTCTGCTTAATATCTTGGTCACTTATATAGATAGAATAGATAGATAGATATATAAAGATTTTTGACAGGTCTGTTAGCTGGTGACTCTTTGGAACACTCTTGAAATAGAAAGTTGGCAGATTGTTTTGCAGAAAAAGTTGTTTAATTCTGGATTGTCTGAGAGGAATAGTTGTTAGGTAAACTGCCAGCTGGTGATATAGCTCCAGTTGAACTGAAAAAAGGGCAAAAAAGCAAACTTGGAAAATTATTCCAAGACACTTGATGCCAGTTTTCTTATACCTCAGAGTATTGGCATACAAAAGTTCACATGTCTGGTTGATACTGCATTATGTTACGTAGACATACTTGTAAAAGATGACAACCCTTGGGCATTTAAACCAGTGGTCTTTTTTTGCGTTGCCTTGATAATATCACATTATATGGTGATATAAACATTTTGCGAGTAAAACGAATATCAAATCAGCTGCGGCATTTTGAAATTAGCTGTATCCAGGAACGTGCCTGATATTAAGATAATACAATTTCTCATCCAAATTACTATTGACCTTTGTCAAAATGACAGTAATTGAGCTATTTCTTTGCAAAGAAAGCTGGTACAAGTGCCTGCTTGTGGACCTTATAGCCTGTATTGTATTGAAAATTTTCAGACAGCATTGATCAAGGAATGAAATTAATTCTAACGAAATTATTGTATTGTCTCCGACCTAGAGCAGACTTCTCCAGGGATGTTTTTTTATGCATAGAAAGTTTTACAGAAGTATGGCATATATGTTTAGTATGCATGAATTGATATATATTGCTTCAAGTCTGACAAATATTCTCACTCTTGTAGTTCTACTCAGTGTAGTTTTTGACAGGGACTTGACTTGTGTCAAGTAGGTCAAAAGAACTGTTAGATTGCAATCATGTGTGCTCCTTTCTATATTTCAATGTGAACCCAACATCATTCCTAAATAATTTTAACTGCACTATTGTGATCACCTGTCCACACTTTACCTTGTGTATGCAATAGAGGCTGCATTTTTCACTGGATCTTCATGAAACTTGGTCAGAATGACTACATTGATAAAATCTAGGTAGAGTTTGAACATGGGTTATCTGGGCTCCAGATCTAGGTCACAGGGTCAAATCAATGAAAAAACTTGAGTATGCAATAGAGGTTGCATTTTTCATTGTATTTTTATGAAACTTGATCCGAATGATTGCCTTGATAACATCTAGGTCAAGTACGAATATGGATCATCAAGGGTCAAAAACTAGGTCACTGGATAAAATCATAGAAAAACTTTGTGTATGCAGTAGAGGTTGCATTTTTCATTGTATTTTCATGGGTCAAAAACTAGGTCACCCGGTCAAATCATAGAAAGAACTTGTGTATACAATAGAGGTTGCATTTTTCATTGTATTTTCATGAAACTTTGTCAGAATGACTATCTTGATGAAATCTAAATCGATGTTGAACATGTGTCATCTAGGGTCAAAAACAAGGTCACAGGTAAGATCATAGAAAATCCTTGTGTATGCTATAGAGGTTGCATTTTTCATTGGACCTTTATGAAACTTAGACAAAAGAATTGCCTTGATGAAATATTGGTCAAGTTTTGACATGGGTCATCAAGGATCAAAAACTAGGTCACGGGATCAAATTATAGAAAAACCTTGTGTATGCATTTGAGGTTGCATTTTTCATTGGATTTTCATAAAACTCGGTCAGTATGATTGCCTTGATGAAAACTAGGTCCAGTTGGAACATGGGTCATCTAGGGTCAGAAACTAGGTCATTGGGTCAAATCATAGATAAATCGTTTTGTAAGATGTAGAACTTTAATCCTTTGTTTGCACAAAATTAATGTTTTCTGTTGCATCGTTAAATAAAAGAATAACAGCCATACTACGGTCAAAGTTATACTTTAAAATGAAAGATACAGTCTTTTTTACTTGATACTGTGGTACTGTACTTCAAATTGCTGAAGTTGACTTACACAGTGTTATTTTTGCAGGTTGTTGCTGGTAAGATAGATAGCAGTACTACAGGCAGTCTTCCTCTAGTCATACAACAGGTATGTTAGTAACCAGCTTCTGTCTCCGTAGCGATGTTAACTAAATATTCTGGCATAGTTTTCTCTCCAAGATTGCATCAAAGTGATTGAAAATCTATATAATAATTGACATTAATAACAATATCAGCATTCCGCCTTGTATATTTTAGAAAGTCCAAGGAAGTATAAATGTAAATGTGTGTATATTTTTGTATCAGCATTGTTTCATATACATCTTACTGTCAGTAATAGAAAGCAGAATGTTCGTCATTTCTGAAAATATTTTCTGTGATGGTCTTTTAGCTTTTAGTCTTTGAGCCATAGCTTGTGAGTTAGGTATTAGCCTGGGTGGTTTGTCTAGCATTTTACAGTTCTTCTGTCATCAATTGTAGTTGATCGTTAACGAGGTATCTTGCAACTACAGTAACATAGCATGTGACAATAGTACAGCTTGCTCAATTGAGGGACTTAGTCCTGAAGATTGAAATAAGTTGTCTGAAGCAGAATGTTTAAGTAAATTTATATGCATGTTGGGTATAGTGTTACATCTATATAATAATATATGCTATTTTCAAGTTTTTACAGTGACCAGTGTCAAATCTCTGGTCATTGATTGGTTGGATTAGAAATTTGTATCAAAACTGACCAATCAGAATATCAATGGTTCTATAATATTGGGTCCACTTCGTCATTGGCAGTATTCCTGTGCTGTCCTGTTCTCATACAAAGTGTCAAATATGCATGAAACATTGGATTTTAGTCTTGGATATGAATAGAAAGGATTGCAATGTTTCGTCTATTCAAAGACGAAAAGCCTAATTTCCTGTCTTTATGCATTTCTTAAGCTTCTCAGTTTTGAATTCATGAATAATGAGTAGAGTCAGACTTTTGTGTGACAGGATTAACATAGTGAGTAAATTTCCTAAGAAGTTGTATAGAGGCCAGCATCAAGTTGCAACCTTCAGCAGTAAAGAATTAATTTATTATACAATATCTATAAACAAGGTTTATTGATGCCTTATTACCCCTTGTGTTGTGATTTAGTATTTAATCAAGATTGAAGCAATGTCTCTATTTCTGGCAATTTTCTAATGGAATTACTGGCTTTTATTGGCGAGAGAGTGAAGTATTTTATTTTTATTGTTGCCATGCAGTGTAGAAGCATTGTAGTTTTACATGAATCCAGTGGGTTGCTGTAGCTTTGTGTTTTCCAGCAAAATTCTGATGCAGTTCATTTTTTTTTGTTAGAGCTTCTGTCTAAATACAATGCTTGGGGCCATCCTTAAAAAATTGTTTGTTTGCCCTAACGCGACCGACTGATGAAAATCCTCCCGACTGACTTTTTTTTTGGGATCTGAAAGCCAAAAAAAATTTTTTCTGCCGTCGAGAAAAACCGTTCCGTTTTTTGTCATTTTCCATCTTTCCGGTATTTCTTTTCTGTAGTTCTTTCGTAAGTAATACCAATCAGTTATCCTCGACTATGCTTGACAGAACGTGCAGGGGTGTGGAAATCCTTTATTTTTTCACTTTTCCGCGGACGAGTGAGATGTAAAAATTCACACTTGTCCGAGGTCAAAATTCACCTGTCCAGATTTCAACATTAAAACCAAATTATGTGAAACAAACAAGGACCAGGTTAAGATTTTTATTATATATGCTAATCAGTACATGTCTAGAGGATTCTGCAAAGCTCGGACTTCCGAGTGAGCTTGGGAGTGCCTGAAGTGACTTGGAGTACGGAGAAATATTACGGCACTTTGCGGGAGTGTATTTGCGACACTCCGAGTGGTTTTACACGTAAATTAACGGGTTTACGGGAAATAATTCAGATTTATTATATTCAGTAGAAATGTGTCCACACTGTTGTATGCATATTAATTCAAAAAGATTTGGCGACCGACGTACATTTTGTAAAGCGTGTTCAATATATTTTATCACCAAAAATAAAACTTACTCATAACATTATTTATTCCAAACTATTATTTTTATAATCCAAAATTATCAGACTATAGTCTAGAGCTACTTTTACATGTCTCGAACTGTCAAATATCTCGGTCTTTTTGATGCCACGTGCTTCTCGAAGATCAAAGAAAACTCACATGTACAATATAGCGTCGGCGATTGTTTTTTGATCTCGTGACACCTGCAGCTTTATCTTTTATGATGGAGGAGGTTGCAGTTAAAATAATTTATTCGGCAAATGTTATTCATTAAAATAAATATTACTGGAAAAACGTTGACTTTGACAGTTGCTGAAACAATAAATGACAAAAACACGAACACGCTGGAACGCCGCGTTTTGTTTTATAAAGAACAGTTGAAGAACAGTGTTAATTGATAAATATTTGTTTGCATTCACAAATTGACAAACATTACTCAGTCAGTGGTGTCACATAGCTTGGATTTGCAAACAGTTTTGCGTCACCCTTTACGACAGGCCACATTTTCCACACCTACCGCTGGTGACAAATGCTAAGGGACCAATTACAGCTTACTTTAAATGGAAATATATATTGTAAGTCAACATAAAGGTGATAAATAGTTTAGATTCTGATAAGAAATAACTCAATTCTTTTTGAAACAATAAAAAACATAACGCCGTGATAGTATACAGTAGCGGCGATTCTCAACGAAAATACGTCTGATTCGAACTTTGTAATTCAATGGATTTTGATTCAACAGGTCGCCTTTACAGGTGTATTAATGTTGGTTTTCATAAAACTGCAAACAAATCGGGCGGTTCCTGGCTGGATTACTTGGGACTGTCTTACATTATTCATTTCATTTTTCTCGAATTTTGACTTGTCCGCGGACAAGTTGGGCAGAAAAACCCGTGTCGGACTAGGAATTCCGCACCCCTGACGTGTACGCTGAAGCTCACTCCGCAGGGAAATCGTACCAATAATCGTGTCAGAAATCTGACACGCTCGCATTTCAGTATTTCATAAGAAATGAATGAAAAGAATAAATAATTTTATTAATAAGACTATAATCTTTTAATTTGCCAAATTTGAACATCAAATTGTATCTATTTAGCGTAAAGCAAAACGAAAGTTTCGAGCAGGTCAGAATTTTCACACATTGGTAGCCATCTTGACGATTTGACAATTATCACGTGGCCACGAACCTTTGGAAAAGGATATCTTCGGGGATTCCGATTGCGGTCAGGATCAGGGAAAGTTTATTTATTTACATGACCACGTGCGTTTTGGCGCGAACACTTTCAGGTTATGTACCGCGTCGAAAATAAAGTAATTTTGTTTTCAAATTAAAAAACATAGTGGTAAATGCTATTTTATATTTACACTCGTCCTTTATATCATCTAAACACTAATCAAAAGGAAATATCAAGCATTCTGAACTACATGAAAAATAAGTGCGATTGCGTCATACGAAAGTCCGTTGTAACAGGGTCCGTATATACGGACCCTGGTTGTAAATGAAAGCAAAATGATTCATTTTTGAAAAATCGATGTTTTTGTAGTCAACATTGGTTGTAGAACATCGTAATTGGTTTGAAAATATGAATTAATAAATATATGACCTAAACATGACCATATTTCCCTACTCAACGTACATTAGATGAAAATTTGCATGCTCTGTTATTCTGGTAAGGATTTGTAGTAGTGCTGATCCAAAACTCTAAAGCTGCACCTGACGAAAAACAAAGTATCAAAATAGCGGCATTTAGAGTTTTGGAAGCCAGAACTAAATGTTAAACCTGGCAATGTCAGACGAAAAAATTCCACTCAATTTGATATTATCTGAACATTTTGTAAGTTCTCGCATAATCAAATTAAATTTTTACAGTGGTACAAATTAATTTTCATATGTTGAAGTTCAAATTTTATAGATTTTTTATGTGAACCTGTTCCTAACCGGGCCACAGGTCCAAATACAAGGCTCACTCGGACACAGAGTTGCTTGACATTCTATAGCTTAATAACTTCTTCAAATTTACGGTTTGAATGATTTTACAACACTATTAAAGCACTTCTGGAATGAGCCTTGTTAAGCACTTTGGGAGCCTGGCTTATGGCTAAAATGATAATGTGCAAACCACCACCCATGCAGATATGTTACAAAGCAGGTTAATAGCATTCTACAGTGGGGTGCTAATAGCCAATAGGTACATACAACAGAAGAAATAGAGAAATATTAAGACAAGAAAGGTGCAAATATTAAGTGTACAATATGTCAGCTATTAATCTAAGATACAACATACATGTCAATGTATGTACCGAGTTAATACCGAGTTAATACAACATCTATAAAACATCTGACAATCCAAAAAAAAAAAATTGAAAAAAAAAAAAGACCTACCTACCTACCCACTGAAAAAATTCTGGGTCGCGTTAGGGCAAACAAACAATTTTTTAAGGATGGCCTGGTCTAGAAAAAAATAGTTCCAACATTGTGTAGGGAATTGATCTCTTGTGTGGATGTAATTTCAGGATAACTAAACTGAGAGAATTGGAAAGCCTTTTAATTGTTTTTCTGTTGAATGGGTGATTGAAAATATGGAAACACGTGATTTGTAAAAGTAATGAAAACTTTAAATGATTATTTACAAGATGATGGGAGAACAACCATACTCAGTTTTGAAGCCACCCAAAAGCATCTTTGTGTCCGCTTCAGTGGTCGAGTGGTTAGAGTTGCTGACTTGAAACCGCTGTAGCCTCTCATAGATTGAAGGTCATTGGTTCGAGCACTGCTACTGGCTATATCTCTTTATAAATGTAAGAAAGTTGGTATTTTCTTAAGGAGGACATTGGTCTCATACTGTTTCTTCCCACAAACGCTGGTTAGGTTAGCTGCTCCACTGTTTAAAATGACCGAAATGCAGTTTACACGACGTTAAACTGGTACAGCAACATACAACAACAAACTTCTAAGTGACTAAAATTAGCAGAAAGTTTAGTTCTCATCAAATCAAAACAATTTAAGATTGTTTATTGTTAGGGGGCATTAGTACAAAGTGTACGAGTTGTAAAATCGTTTTGCAGTCGTAGTTGCAAAATCAATTTAAGTTTGCTAACAGGGGGATACAACCATTGTAACTGTTGGGAGTATTTAATGTAATATAATGACCTGTTCAGTAATTAAAGAATAGTGATTGAAATGCTTCAATATTTGTGTTGTCTTGCTGAAAAAAATCTTACAAATATAAAGAAAGAAAATTGATTGTAATAAGCACAGCACCAATGTAGCAGTTAAAGCAGCCTCTTGGAACTGTATTATGCTCAAGTCTAGCCACTGTATTACTTATTAACACTTCCTATTGAAGAGAATGTTTTTGAGTTTGTATACACTTGAGATTATCCTGTTTTCCTTAGTACAGTGTGCTTAATTAAATGAGCCTTTTTTTCTCTTGATCGATGCACACAACTTGTTTATGTTTTAAATCTGAAATGAACAATATGACAGAAAAATAGATTTGTTTTGTTCAGAATATCGAGCGAGATTTCCAGGAGAGATTTCACATCGTATTTATTTTAGATGCTCTAAAATTTGCCACTGTCTGAGGAAGGTAGAGTAATCCCTTATTTCGAGAAATGTTGCCCAATATTCCTGTCTTGCAGTTATGATTAGGCAAATAACATTAATAAAACTAGTTATGTTTGTTATCAGAATTTTACATGACATTTAATCAATGGAAGATTGATGAGACAGGCGTCTTCTTTAGGAAATTGAAGATGAGGGTTACGTGGGTCATGTCTGTGTTTTTCATCAAAAGGATTCCAATTAGAAAAAAAGCACTAGATGTGCTCTCTGTCCAACCGGTAAAGTATAGGCATTCATTTCAGGCAATTTGTACACTTGAAGGCCAAAAAGTGGAAACAAAATTTGGCATAGTACACTGCATAATATTTGAATGCAAAAGTTCAAAGAATGTGTGCAATGATCAGCAATATGTTCAGGATTGAATATTTCTTTCTCAGTAAATGATAGTTTAATGGTCAAGTTACCTGACTTTTATGATAGGCACAGCTGTGCAGAATCCTGTTACGGTTATGTTTGCTTGTGATTTAAGTAATTACTAATGTTGACATTTCTGAGGTAATTGGTTTGTACCTGAAATGTTTTTGTGCAAGGTAACACAGTAAACGACACTTGCCAACTGTCTGTAGCTGTATTACTGAGGAAAATCAGATAAAAAACATGGCATTTTTACTGTAGAACTGATATAGCGGTCAGCAAGGGGACTGTGCGAAAGTGACCACTATAGACAGGTGACCACTATATCCAGGTTGACAAGGATATGATAAAAATTTGATAAAATAAGGCAATATCTAGTTATGGTAGTTTATTACATAACACCTATGGCATATCAATTTATATGATACACTCATTAATGCTTTTAATGTAATTCGTGTCAATTTCATACTGAGACAAATATTCAGCCTTCCGTTTGATGGTTTGTTGAATCTGTGTTTTTCTCACACAGAATTGATCAGCAAGTTTTCGAGAACTATTCCCACATTCAAATGCTTTTATTACACAAACTCGTTCTTCTAACGAAAGCGCTTTACCTTTAGGTGAAGACATACTGGGAAAAAACTGGCATACAGACTGCCTTGTCATAGATTTTTATTCCTAATGATATTTCAATCAACCTGAATAGTTTTCGATCAAACTTACGCAAAATTACGGAAATTTATAAAAAATCTCATGCATAAGAACGACATCGCTCAATCATTGCTCAAGATAATCACTAAAATATCAAGCAAACCAAACAAACTCACCTAATTGATCTAATCTTTAAAAATTTATGTATTATTCACACATTTTCAATGATCATAATCCACATTTAATCGGTTTTAATCAGCTGTTTAATGCTTCCGGCTAATTGCTGTAATACATGCACGCTGTTTTTTTTGTCATTGGCCGTTATATAATCAGTTCTGGATTAAAATAAGTGGCTGCTGACCGCGTTAAACAGGGTCACGCTATAAACAGGTTACATTTAGAACAAAGTGATTTAGTCCAGGTAGTGACTGACTCCATCACATAGTTCTGGACTCTAGGTAAACCTTGCATCACAATTGGCTATATGACGTTAACTAGATAACTCGTTAATCTTGTGCTCAGTCTATACTGTTTCAGCTGCTGTCCTCTAGACAACACAAATAGAGAAAAATGTGACGCTTGTAACTTCAATTGATTGAAATATGCACCAGATTTCCGGCTGCCGGCTGGCGCTGTACATTCTCTCACAGTGATATATAACCTTTCTATAAATTGACATTCTCTATTGATTGTCATTTTGTTCATTAGGAAAAGACCAAAAGTTTCGCAGCTTTACATCTTATTGAAGATCAAATAGATACCAATTTAGGAATGTTTGATTGCGGGAGCATGTATTTTATATTGTTGTCTAATTTGATTTTCTCCCTTTACTTGATAGATTGTCTCTGAAATGAACATTAATGCATCAGTTTGGGAGGTAATAGATATCTTAACAAGTCTAGGTAGTTTGCAGTTGGAATTGATAAATGCTAGAGCATGTTTTGAATGTAATTTACATTTTAATGCTCTCCAGAAATACAGTTGAAAACTGATTACTTGTCAGTAATTAATGATTCCTTTTTTGGTTTCTTTATAGTTGCAGGCTTGATTTGTTTTCTATGTTGTTGTTGAAAATTCCCTGAGAGACTTAATGATCATGATTCCAACTATTTTCCTTACAGTACGGAAGCATAGTTTCTGAAGTAAATTGATGCATTTGCCCATTTATTTTAAAGTTTTAATGAAATATTATGAACATTTTAAACCATTTTCTATCAAGAAGTTTTTGTAAGAGTTCTGTAAATGATGCTTTAGCTGTTTTAAAAGGTCAAGTTAAGCAAAGGGAAATATATCCTCTCTTCATAAAATTATTTTTTATCGCTATACATAATATGCAACCATCAAAAAATGAAACTAGATGTGAAGAAAAGTAGCCGATTTTAGAACAGAAACGTTTGCAAATGGGTATGTTTCATTGAAAAGGATCTTTCCGAATGTGTTTTTTTTTATATTTATGAAATATGATTATATATTAGAGTAAATATTACTGTATTACTGAATTACTTCTTTCTCTAAAATAAAGGACCACAATGGAAATAAGAGCTTGCTCTTTATTGTGTTATCCTTGGTACTGAAATAAATACATACATACGTATTTTCAGAATCAGACTTATATGAAGATCAGACAGTATTATGCAGATTAAGAGTAAATGTTAGTTCTATCAACAGGTTAAATGATTACTACGTTGTATAATGTTATGGTGACACTTCTTTCAAAAGTTGTTAGTATCAAATTTTAAGTTTTTCTGATGACACGCTTTGTCTGAACTTCATTTCAACTTTAGACTTTTCCAAAAATTTTCAAAATTCATTTTGTCAGGATAAAAAACTGGTTGTGTTATAAATCTCCCAGACAGCCAGCAGCAGACTGTCATTATACCCAGACTTTGATGAAAATCTCTTCTTCAACCCACAGAGGCACAAATCCATGTGTATCAATATTGGACAGACCACACAGAAATAATCTATTTCAGTCCTGTATTTCAGGCTGGCATTGGTTTCAGACTGTTTTATTTTGGAATGGAAATTGGATCTTGACTGCTATTGGCTGGCATTGGTTGGACTTTATGCATTATCTGTCTGTTTCATTACTGAAAACTTTACAGTATTTGTTCTCAGATTGTTTTTTAAAATCCTTTTAACCAAACTGTTTATACTGCAAGCTTGATGAATGATTGAAACATCAAATTCATAGTATTTTGTGGCTGAGTTACAATGTATAATTATGTAGTAGGTTTTGCATTCAATGTGTCAAAAATGGACAAGGTATTGTGTTGATATTTTTCTTTTTGTTAATCTAGCTCAATTCAAAGTAATTGTCTGTATTTCCACGCTAAATGTACATCAAAAATACAAGAAGTGTTTTGATCTGTTTTACATATTGTTTCAACCCTAGTTTAGAGCATCATTGCAGGGAATTTACTATTTCTAGTTTTTTGTTTCCCACTACCTCAGTGCAAAATGTAAGGTATTAAGACAATTATTTTTTGAACTGCTTTGTAGATTGTAATTAAACTTTGGTAGCAGATTATACCACCACTTTCAAACTTGCCACCTGCCATGAGCCCTGTCCTGCATCACTGCATGGCTGCCATGAACCTGTCCTACCCCACTGTATGGCTGCCATGAGCCTGTCCTGCATGGCTGCCATGAACCTTTCCTACCGCAGTGTATGGCAGCCATGAGCCTGTCTTATAAAGCACTGTATGGCTGCCATGAGCCTGTCCCATAAACCTGTCCTACCGCACTGTATGGCTGCTATGAACCTTTCCTTCTGCAGTGTATGGCAGCCATGAGCCTGTCCTGCACCACTGCACGGCTGCCATAAACCTGTCTTACCGCACTGTATGGCTGCCATGAGCCTGTCCCATGAACCTGTTCTACCACACGCTATGGATGCCATGAGCCTGTCCTGCACCACTGCACGGCTGCCATAAACCTGTCCTACCGCACTGTATGGCTGCCATGAGCCTGTACTGCATTAACTGTTATGATGGCTAGATAGGCTGCTAGAGGCATTTTGTTTTCAGAAAATTTCAATCATTCACCAGGAAATCTTCTTTAACTCGGGTCATTAATATCTCCCTCTTGAGAGATGTTCAGTTTCAAACTAATGGAACTTAACATGTGTGTTTTTGTCTGCCAGTATTTATAAATGAACACATTTTAAAAACAGTCGTGGACAAAAAGATGGCTAGTGGTATTGAGGATTTATATTCCATTGGTTATAAATGGCAGTTTTATTAGTGTTCCTTGATAGCATATAGCATTACTATTCTGGTCAGATATATAATTTATTTTCTGATTGGGTCTTCACAAAGTGAGTCTGTATTTAGAAGAATACATGCCAACCTGATAGATTGGGAGTCTACGTTTTGATCATTCTTGTCATGAACCTAATATATTTTCATTGTCTAATTATTTCTTTTTCTCCTCTTCTTTATTTTATCCCAGCAAAATAAAGGTTTGAACAGGGTGCATAGTCATCTTATGGTTGATCATATGATCAGTAGGTTAGTCATGTGCTTTTTCCATTTTTCAAGAAGTTCCCTCACAGTATTGGCCAGATTCTGAGAAAACTTTATATGAAATGTAGATGCGGCTGACATATTTTTTTCGTGTTGGTCTGCTTAAAGAGGCACTCCCTACATCTAGCAGATTATATTCTCGAAACATAGATTATGTGTTCAATGAACGTAAAATGATAAATAAATGCAATTTCACAGAAGAACCTATGGCGAAAAATGCCTTGTTTCACCACAATTAGTCAAAATAGAGGCTTTCTCCACCCATTAATTGTACAACAACAACTCTACATAAGGTATTGGATGGTTTAGGGTACTGCAGTTTATTTTAAATGGCTGATTTTATGATAACAAGTGGGAATTCATAGCTGAAACTTTTAGGTTAAGTTATGATACTTCCAAAGATTCTATTATTTATGTTTTGGAGGTTATTTAGTTTGACATCAGTTATAGGGTATGTTCCTTTAAGCAGTATGTACAGTTATATGCCTTTGACACATGAGAGTTAGTGACATAAGCCACTTCCACAGTTCTAAAGAATCCCAGTAGAATCTTATACACAGTATCACTATATGTAATAGATGAACTTATTTTTTAACAAGGTCAGTTGAGGTAATGCAGAGTTGTGTGCCCTTCACTTTTGACAAACAGAGTATAGTGGCATTATGGGTACATGGAAGTTTGAGGCAAGAACTATGCCCAAGGATTCCAATGAAACTTCATAAGCTTCATACTGAAGTGTTTCCATATGATATTATCTAAACATCTGAAGTAACTGAGTTGGGGACAGTTTTCCGTTCTCATGTAAAACATGTTCATCTATCCAGTGTCTTTATCAATTTGATTTAAAAGACATCTTGTAATGAAAATAATGCGTTCTGTAATATCCAGTGCATCAACTTCTGCTCTTTAAAAGTTTGCTCACTTTGTCACAGCTGCCTGTGAACAGAATGGCTGCAGAAAGATATATACATGTATTTATAAACATGTTGTAACATTTCTGATTAATTTATGTGAGAACTAAGATGACTGCTGGGTCTAAATAACTTCCTTTTTAAACACTTCATCTCCATTGTAGACATGTACTAAATGACTGCCAGAGATGAATACTGATAATGAATGCTTGATGTGTTCATGCCTTCCTGGGGAATCATTGCTTAATTATAGATGAAGTGTATTCTTCCCATCATTTGATTAAATGTCCTTTTTCTCTATTGTTATTCTTTTGCATATTTCATGAACTTTGGGGAAGGAATTTAATAAATCAGGTGGAATAAATCGCTTGAAATGGAAGATATGAGGGAAAAAAACAATTGGTGATGAATATGTATGGTTGATATCTAGGAACAGATTTTATCAGTGCTGTTTTAATAAAATTTGATGACCTAAGAGAATGATAGGGATAGTCTGGTTTTGTTCTTCTAGTCTGTAAGGAAATTTTCCAAATCAAGAGACACATAATAAAACAGAATAGAAAGATATTTTCCTGTTTATTTTTACCAGATGAAATCTTGGCACCTTCCTGTTCTTTATGTCAGCCTGTTTTTCTGTTTGTGTTTAAGTATGTTCAAGGTAGGTCTAAGTAGCACCTAATGATAGAGGTATGTCTCCTTGGTTTGAATATTAAAATGTATTAAAACCTTTGTTGTGACAGTTAATAATTGTAGTCGTAGCAGACAGAAGGGACAGCGCTAGTGGAGGAAGTGAGGTAAAGTTATACAGATGACTCAAAGTTGGAGATGAGGTTAAAGATGTGATAGAGAGTTTAGTCCCACTGATTCACAGGTAACCTTCCAGTAGAGAGAAAAGTTGCATTTCTTGTCATTGTTAGATACTTGGAACAGAAGATAACGCTACTTTTACATGTTTTATGTTAGTGTTTTCCTATGTTAAATGAGGATTGCTTTTGTTATCACTGTCACATCTACATAGTGTGATCTGGATCCAGACTACTGGTATATCTGTTTGTTCAGAAACCGTGAGACATGATAGCATAATTATGTGTTTCAGGTTTGTTACATAGAAATAAACTTTGTTGGTGCACAACATCAAAGCTGTATTTTTGCAGGGCCATGCCCACTTGCTTCTAGTCCCCAGAAACTGGTATTTATATACCACCCGGTGCAGAAGGAAGTTTTTGGGAGCATACTGGAACCACAGTTGTTTGGTTGGTTGGGCAGCCTGTTCACTTTTATAACATAGGTAATTTGTGGAGTAAACTCCTCCATGATGGTTAGTATGTCGTCCGTCTGTCCCTTAACTTCACCTTGATAACACTCTACATGTCACAATTTTCATTTGACTTTCATGAAACTTGCTCATATAGGCACCTGCAACATAGAGATGATTCCTATTATATGGGGTCAGTGGGTCAAAGGTGACAGTGACCTGCATTAGATTACAGTCACAAGTTTCATTCAACTTTCATCAAATCTGCTCAGAAGGTTGCCTGCAACTTGTAGATAAACCCTATTGCTTTTGGGCCCAGTGGGTCAAAGGTCAAGGTCACAGTGACCCGAACTTAAAAAATCATTTCAGCTCAATATTTTGAACAAGATTGAAACTTTATTGGATGATTGGTCTTACTGAGTAGATGATCTCTACAGTTTTTAGGGTCAGTGGGTCAAGGTCAAGGATATTGGCTCTTTAAAAATGGGCCTCATGAGTTGTTCAGAGGATTGCAAGTTGCAAGACACAATTTTATGTGTATCCATCAAGGTGTTGCCGAGTTATACTTTGGCATTTCTATTAGGGATGTCAACGATTAACCGGTTAACCGGTTAACCGACCGAACGAACGATTAACCGGTTACGAAATCGGTAACCGGTTATCAAAAAAACAAACAATATTGTATGTGATAAAAAGAGAAAAAATTGCAATGAAATGAATAAATGTATTGAAAAAATCTTGTTTGTTTATTTCTGTCACCGACCTTAAACACGTTGCAACGCGGTGCGTGTAAATAGAGAGGTGTGATAAGTGTCAATATGTTAATTGGACACGATCATGACAACAGAGTTTGTTTTGACAAGGCATATCTTTGTTGATTTAAGTGCGAATGTTTGAAGCAATTTTCAGTTTACGCTACCTAACCCATTAAACTAAAATTTCTCGAGTAGTTACAATTATTATCATTAAGAATCGAAGGCCTCTGTGTTTGGTGTTGATATGTTATTGTCTAAGCACCTTTATGAAATTGAAATAAAAAGCAATTAGCATAAAAGTATTCGTAAAATTTATTTGAAATCATTATTATACTAAACGATGAAAGGAGACATTTATAACTTTTTTGTTGAAAATAGAAATAATCTCAGTAATAAAATGAGTTTGTTACAATTATTTCGTTTTAGGCTTATTGTGCAAGTGCGGTGCATGACAGTTTGTCGAAAGACATTTCGCCGACTACGACATTTTGCCGAATAAGATAGTTGGTCTAATACGACAGTTCGTCGAAGACAATACTACTCTAAGTGCAAGTGATGCTACTGTTTTATGTCTTTGTAAATAATAATGACAAGCATTACACAGATGTATTTGATATAGTTTCGTGTTTTTTTTGTTTGTTTTCCAGGTGCTTTTAAGATTAAGTTGTATACCATCTTGTAGACGTTTGGTTCAATGACAGTTTTCAACTTTATTTCTGTAATATTTAGGCAAACAGTTTACAAGAGACCGTTTTTAACACTATTTCAGTCAGGTACAAATAGTTCATGATGCTTTTAATCCCCTTCAAAACAGGCAGGCTGCAGTCTAAGGATTAAGTCGTTCATGCATTATACGATACCATAGTAACGGTGTCACGATAGATAATACCCAAGAGTAAAAGTTCCTATCTCAACATCCGACGATTTTATCATTTCAAACGGTTAATTGGTTAACCGGTCGGAAGATTTTTCGGTTAACCGGTTAGTGAAATAACCGGTTATTGACATCCCTAATTTCTATTGTTTAAATTTCATGTAGCATAGGTAGTGTGTGGAGAAAACACCTCCTTCAGTTTTGACTAGGTTACAATGAATTTGCAAGACACAATTTAAGTGTGTATTGATCAAGGTGTTGCAGACTTATGCCCCTTAAAACTCAGATCAGATTTTTTACAAAGTGCCATTGCAGGGTGTTTTTTAATCATAACAGTGATAGCTCTAGTTTTTTTGTGTATATGAAGACCCATTTGCTATAAGTAAACAATTGTTTCAGCAGTGGAGGGCCCATTTGCTATAAGTAAACAATTGTTTCAGCAGTGGAGGGCCCATTTGCTATAAGTAAACAATTGTTTCAGCAGTGGAGGGCCCATTTGCTATAAGTAAACAATTGTTTTAGCAGTGGAAGGCCCATTTGCATCAAATTCCTAGAAGCAGTCTTTGTGACATGCACAGGAAGGCCTACTTGCTTCATTTTTGCATAAACTTTTAGGGTTTGCGCCCAGGAAGGCCCATTTGCTTCATGTCCGCAGAAGTAATTTAGACTTTCCAGAACTATCTGTCTCTGATGTATCGGATTTAATTGATTTAGGGAGATCAGTAAGTGTGACTATAGCACTCATACATATGTGCCATGGATTGTTATTGATTTTGTCCGAGACTGTGACAGAGTGATTTCCCTGGTAGACAATTTCCGCATCTTGGACAACAGCTGTATTTAAAGAGATTTTGTTTGACTGATTGCTTTTTACCACTCGACATGCAAGGAAGACATTACTACTATGTGAGATATGCATTATGCCAGTTTGTTGTACTTCTACTATTTGTTTTTCCCAGTTCTTGGTTTTATTTCCAGGCAATAACCATTAAGTAGACTGTTACAGTAAGCTTTTATCCTTGGTGAGTTAGATATTTTGAATTACAGCCTAAGTTCTGTTTCCTTTTATGTTATAGAGAAGTGATGATGATGTTGCAAAAAAGAATTAATGTCTGGGCAATTGTTCTTCAAGCCAAGTTTCTTTTGGTATATAGCAGACTCTCATAATGCAGAACAGACTATTAATTCACATTCCTGTTTATCTCAGAGTCATTTATTATATCTGCCTTTTATAGGAGTCACGCATGTTGTACCATCCGTCCCGTCTGTCTGTCCCGTTCCATCTTTTACTCGGAAATTTCTGTAACAGTCGTTTTTTTCATGAGGTTTTCTTTCTACAAATTTTTGTGTATGAAGCACATCACAGATTCATCAAGCTCAGTGAAATAGTTAACAAACAATGATTATATATAAAATTTTGCTGTCTCAAAAATTTATTAAAAAAACTTGCGAATGAAAAGAACATGCAATAGAAAGTTGTGATATAAACAAATCGCGAATGTAAAGACTTAGTACAACCGATTTTTACCATATTTGCTCTGTAATATCCTTGCATGGTTCTGGTCCAGTGCACATGGCTGCTCTTACTAAAAATAAAAAAACCCTGTAAACAGCCTCTTCTCATGAACCAGTGGATAGAAATGTCATCAAACTTTCTCTGTTGCATCCTTGCAAAGTCCCCTTTCAAGCATTGGGAAATGGTTCCAGTCTAGTGCACACAGGGGCTAGTACTGTTAATTAAAATAGAAATTCTTATGGACCAGTGGATGCCACTGGATGGAGTGTCACCAACCTTGCTCTGTTACTAAGCATTTTTGTATTGTCCCCTTTCAAATGGCAGGAAATGGTTTTGATCCTTTGCACAGGGGTCACTGTTACTTTTTGTTTGTAGATGTGCTTTTTGGGTCCATCGTCCTTGTTTAAGGTATGAAGTGGTACAACTTGATTTTTCACTGTTACTAGAAATAGAAAGACTTTTAAAGTACTTTTTCTCATGAACCAATGGATGGAACATGTGAGAAAGTTTGCAGCAGAGTATGGAAGTCTTGTACTGGTTATATCCTGGCATGCCTGCCAGTAAACTTAAAAACTGGTTAAACAGGTGTTAAACTCCTAGAAAGAAACAAAATTAATAATATGCAGTCAAAATATGCAGTCAAAATTCCCAGAAATTTTCAAGTGAAGATGTGTGTGGTAAATTTAAATTACACGCACCATTTTCATTCAAGCAACATCTCCTCTGAAACTGTGACTTGCATGGCCCAATGTAATGAAACTAAAAATTTTGAAGGTCTGTCAAAACTGCTCAAAGGATATTATTCCATGGAAATTTCTGGTTGCTATGGCTACAGATATGAAAAATTTAAACAAGAAATATCATTATAAAGGATAAATGGCATTGAACTGGTTTACCGCAGAAAAATACAGTTACCTGAGCTCCCCATCAGGAGTGCCTTTGATAGTTCTAGAAATAGTTGTAAAAATTATCTGAGGACATGTGAATTCATTGATTAAAAGGTTTGTTCTTAAATACGTCATTTATGGCTGGAAAATAATTCTAGCCAGAAAACATGTGAAAACCTTGTCAATGTTTGTCTTGTCAACTATATTTTAGTTGTTTTTACAGGCAGACATTTTTATGCCCCCGAAGGGAGGCATATTAAAATCGCACCGTCTGTCCGTCCGTCCGTCCGTCCGTCTGTGCGTCCCCACTTACAATTCGTGTCCGGACTGTAACTGTCATGCATTGAAGGATTTTAAAATAACTTGGCACACATGTCTAGCACATCAAGACGACGTGTCGCGTGCAAGACCCACATCCCTACCTCAAAGGTCAAGGTCACACTTGGGAGTATGAAGGTTATGGAATCCTCTATATATGCACACATTCGTGTCCGGACTGTAACTTTGTCATGCATTGAAGGATTTTTAAAATAACTTGGCACAAATGTTTAGCACATCAAGACGACGTGTCGCGTACAAGACCCACGTCCCTAGCTCAAAGGTCAAGGTCATACTTAGAGTTTGAAGGTAATGGATTCCTCTATATATGCATATATGCACACATTCGTGTCCGGACTGTAACTTTGTCATGCATTGAAGGATTTTAAAATAATTTGGCACAAATGTCTAGCACATCAAGACGACGTGTCGCGTACAAGACCCACGTCCCTAGCTCAAAGGTCAAGGTCAAACTTAGAGTTTGAAGGTAATGGATTCCTCTATATATGCATATATGCACACATTCGTGTCTGGACTGTAACTTTGTCATGCATGGAAGGATTTTAAAATAACTTGGCACAAATGTCTAGCACATCAACACGACATGTCGCGTGCAAGACCCACCTCCCTAGCTCAAAGGTCAAGGTTACACTTAGAGTTTGAAGGTAATGGATTCCTCTATATATGCATATATGCACAAATTCGTGTCCGGACTGTAACTTTGTCATGCATTGAAGGATTTTAAAATAATTTGGCACAAATGTCTAGCACATCAAGATGACGTGTCGCGTGCAAGACCCACATCCCTACCATAAAGGTCAAGGTCACACTTAGAGTTTATAGGTAATGGAATCCTGTATATATGCATACATTTGTGTCCGGACTATAACTTTATCATGCTTTGAAGGATTTTAAAATAACTTGGCACAAATGTCTAGCACATCAAGCGGATGTGTCGCGTGCAAGACCCAAGTCCCTACCTCAAAGGTCAAGGTCACACTTAGTGTTTAAAGTAATGGAAAACTGTATGCATGGTTACTCTGTCATGCATGGAAGGAATTTAAAATTACATAGCACATTTATTGAGCACATGGAGAGGACACAGACTGTGAGGCACCTCTTTCGGGGGCATTCGTCACTTGTGAGGGACAGTTCTTGTTACTTTTTACATATACATCATTCCTGGAAAAGTTGTCATTAGAGGTGGTTGAATAATTATGCAGTCTATCTTTTGATCAAGATTAACATCATTAATTTTATCAATGAAGCGATCACCATATGAAGACGGGTGGTGTTCAGATGAATACAATTTTAAAGTCATTCTGGGCGTTCTAGTGTAAATACACAATAAATGATCAAAAATGTCCTAAGAAAAGCAGGACTTCCTGCTAAAGTATTTTCTTCTGGCTTTTCGTCCAAAAACCTGGTGATTTTGCAAAAACCTCCCAGCATTAATCAAACCCTTTTGTGGCATGTAAAAAAACTATGGTGCCAATGATAGCCAGGTGAGCGATACAGCGCCATTTTAGCCCTCTTGTTCTTATAAACAGCCAGATTAATTTTAATAAAACTCAGTAACCCCTGCCAAATGTTTACTCATACTTCATGAAGTACTCATGAAATATTCATGACTTCTTCATGGAGAGACTTCATGAAGTCTTCATGACAAAAACATGAACTGCAAATGAGACAAATGCATCAGCCACTCATGAAAACAGAATCATGAATTATTCATGAAGTGGTTAATGCATTAAAAATGCATGAAATTAAGCATAGCCTGTGTTCATGAAGAATTCATGAAGTTTGTATTTATTAATCTTCATGAAGAATTCATGAAGAAATTCCTGAAAAAAATACTTCATGAAGAATTCATGCATTATTTTGTTCTTTATTTCAATGTCTCATTTGCACTTCATGTTTTTTCCATGAGCACTTCAAGAATAAATATTCTTAGAAATTCATGAACACATTTGTGCTTTTCCTGAATATATATGCTGAACAATGTTTTTTCCATGGATGTTACTTCCAACACCACTCTCTCTCGAGCAAAGCAAATTTTGTAGCATTAAGTTGTGGCTTTAGATTATTCATGCATTTGATGGTTCTCTTGTCAGTCCGAGTGGAGTTAATCAGTTCATTTTTACTAACACTTGGAAACACAGACGTTTGAATATGTTCTGTTCCCCAACTCTGTTGAAGAGTTCCCTCAGTTAAAGCTGACAGTGATGAAGCAACAACTGTGGCTGGAGGAAATTGTTGCTTTAGTTCACTCTTTTTATGTCCATTCGTTTGCTGGTGCACCCGTTTGGTATACTTATGTCAGATTGACTGGCTGGAAGACTGCCTATCTTTAAGTTTATCTTCTCTTTCCTGCAGTTTTCTATGGACATCACCTCATCTTCTAGTTTCTTAAATTCTCTCTTCTAAAAAATCAATAAAATATGTTTATACAGATGAATTAAATGAAGAGGTTGCATTGTGAGGAAAAATCTAGTACCTCCTGTCAGCACCATTAAACAGTGCAGGAAAGTTTTTGATGTTATATTTTTGAAATGCTAAGGCTAAATATGCTGCTTTTCCTAGCACTTTTTCTTGAGTCACAACTATGTGATATCTTGCTTAAATTTCAAACAATGTAATAGAGTAATTAAAGTTACCAGTCAGCAATGTGCTTAAAATTGAAATCCTGTTAAATCTTAAAATTATTGTTACCCTAACTCTTGACTCAGTTCTCAAATGACAGCATGATTGTACAAAGTTTCACCCTAACAAGAGCTTTACTGAACAGAAAATTACAGAAGACGTACCTTGATGGCTCTTTTCTGTCTCTTCAGTTCAGGTACTGGACACTGTCATTTCCTTAAGTAAGAGACAACAAAAATGTTAAACAATGTTAACTAATTGCCAATTTACAACATGTAGAGCCTGTCAGCTGTCAAATTGACTTAACTCCTTACCAAAAAGAGATCTAGGTCAAAATACACGCTGTTTATAGAAACTACAAAGAGAAGTAATTCTAAAAACAAGGTGACTTATGGTGGTGAACATTTGTGCCAAGTTACATCAAAATCCCTCCATGCATGAAGAAGAAATGCTCTGGACAAAGATATTCCTTAATTTGACCTTTAACCTCTAAGTGTGACCTTGACCTTAGACCTAGGGACCTGGATATTGTGCATGACACTCTGTGTCATGATGGTGGACATTTGTGCCAAGTTATTTAAGAATCCCTTGATCCATGGATAAGCTACAGCCCAGACAAACTAAACTCGGATGGACGGACGCAAACACATACACCAAACCGTCATTTGGAGAACTATATCAAGCTTTCGTAAGCGGCTCGACAAAAATGTTAAACAATGTTTGCTACCATCTTCATGCAAATGTTTAAATTGTAGAGTCAGATAGTTCAACTTTTTAATGACAAATACCAGATATATTGCAAGATTTTTGTTCAATAAATTGTCGGACACTGTAAAAAACTAACTGCTAAGTAAGCTGCATTTAAAATACATATCTTTTCACAACAGTTATAATCAGTAACTCAATTTCATTAAAGTTATAAAAATACCTGGAGCATTAACTGTCCCTTGTGACTTTATACAATCTGCAGAACCAAATTTACATGCATCCTCCCTCTCCTTGAACAGCTGAAGTTTAAGAATAAATATATAACAGGTCATTTAAATAAATCCCGACGTTACATAGTCATCCATTCTTGGTTATTTAAAGTTAAAGATGCATAGAGACCTGTAATGAAAGCCGAGGAATCATCTTTCCCGAATGTAAATAATTTATCAATTCCCGGATATGCAAAATTTTAGTACCGTCCTCTTCTAAAAACGTATCCGGAAATAATATAGGAAACAAACTGCACATATCTACATAGTTCTTGCTTGCCAGCTAGATTTTATGGTGACGTTGACGTGACTGGAGGGCACAAGTTCAAATCCCTCTCCGGGCAAAGTATTTTTCAGTTATATAACTAAGTATATAACTTTTGAAAATTTATTGAAGTCAGATCTGTGGCTGTAGACTGTTTAGAATGTGTATTATATAATTTAAGAGAAATAATTTGCAATTTTAAAGATTCAAACACGAGCATTCAAACATATTTTTGAGAATACCTCCAAGCTTCAAAATTCTGAACAGCCCTCGAGTCCCAGGTAGCCTCTGAAAAACGATTCCAACTTTGGTTCTACAATCTGTGTCAGAGTATGTACCGGTATGATCAACAAATCGTTTGTTTTCGTCTGCCATGGTTCTACCAGGAAGCCAGTAGCGCGGCGAATCATCTTTACTAAGGACACATTACATTGGCTAGTTTAATTCTACTAACCAATCGAATTTCGTTTTTGTGTGCACAGCTTCTCCCCACCCAATTCTCGCAAAATAATCAGTTCTCGTGATTTTTATCAAACACAAAAAGTGATTTAAATAATACCTCAGCAAACAGAAGCAAAATGATGAAACATTTTATAATGTATAAAACGTAAAAATAACAATGTCTCCCACTTAAAAGCTCGCGCCTCTTGATTACGTCACAAAAAGTGTCTGTAGTTGTAAAATGGCGCCCCCTATTAACCATGCTGAAAGATTGTGATTAAAACAATGACGAAAGTTTTATTGCAAAGGACGAGAAAATGCCAGTGATTGCTGTCTTCATACAAGTTAAACACGAAGGGGAATGTTTTGCATCATCTATGTTGCATACACGATATGTGTAAGTAAATTTATATCGTTTCGCCCACAAGACGTTTCGGACCTGGTTAATTATGACATTTATACTAATAAATATAATCTGGAGTGCATAATAAAGTTCTTACAACTGCTATAAATTGACCCGAGACTCGATCAATAAAGAATCAACATCGAAAATGTTGAAATGACTGACTGTCCGAAATATCTACTGTCCGAAAGTTGTTACTTGCATGATATAGCTTACCTTGAATTTTAGCGTAAATAAGTCATTCCATTATTAAAATCCATTTGTCATTATAATTTTGATAAACACTGATGCTTTTGGCACAGTTTACATTCACAGAATTGTTGTGCATACTTTAATTTTGGCATTTCAAGCATTTATGACACTTCCTGTCAAGTTGAAAATGTCCTCCATGTTTACTATTTTGGTCGAACCAAAAGTTGTTTATTTAATTTATGTTTTATTATGCATAACACCAGCAGTGTTGTATTTTGTCTGAATGATTGTTTTAAGTATTATTAAGTGATCCCTTGTATCATTTTATCATTGTACCTTATTTTGAGGTTAATATTGATGAACCTTTTTTTTCTTTGATTGTTTATAAGTCCCGGCCGACCGTGGGACTTCTCTCTGGGTGAATTTGCCAGGACTCCTGACAGGTGCATGTTGAAGAGACAGATGCAGATACAAGGGGATCAGGGTACCTGAGACCCTAGCTCATTTTACGGATAGACCCCTTGGTCCTTTCACATGCTGATATCTGGGTTTCTTACCAGTTCATCTGTAACTGGGTGGGAAAGTCTGAAACACTGAGAAGCATTTCTGAAATTTCCAGTGCACCAGCCAGGATTTAAACCAGGGAACATTTTAGTCACTAATGCAGAAGTTGCTGGCAATTTTCAATGTTAGAATATCACATTATTAATGTCTGTTATGGTTTTAAAGTATCGTTAATTCTATCTACAGCTAATTTGGAACAACTGTACTGGTATTATAAGCGATTAACTTGAAACTTTGAATGATTCTCTGATTATTTTTTTAGGGTTGTCCAGTTAGCGCGGTGCTTTTTGCACTCGCTTCTCATCAATGCTATTTGTGTTCGATCCCGTCCTGGTAGTATGTGAGATGGTAGGGTGGTCACCAGATGGTATCATGGATTATCATACAGGTAGGTTTTCTCTGGGATTTCTGGTTTCTCCCACAGTAAAACCACCATAAGCAAAGCTCACCATCATGCACCTGCATGCTCAATTCAAAAGCTTGCATGAGCTAATGGTTGTTATGATTTGTATATTGCTGACTAAGTAAATATTATCATTATTTGTCCCTTCAGCTATTTTTAATTAAACAGTTTTTACAAGATTATTGGCCGAAATATACATGATTCTTTTGGCAAATCAATTACCGGTATTTGATTAATAATTATTATACAACAATAAACATTGGACAATAATTTTCTTTAATTAACTGTGTCTTGCCTTACTTAGCATTAGTTGGGATATAGGACCTTCGGATCCTGACTTTGTTATAATTGATAATGTGGATATCATCTGATAGACCTCATTCATTGTCACTAAAAATATATTCTAATAATTGGTAAGAATATGCAGAATTCATGGTAAGTTGTTTTATGAAAAATTGTTGTCATAACATGATATCAATAGACAAAAATGATACTAACAGTAAATTGTTTTATGCTTTCTTAGGTGGTTACCCAACAGACTATGAATGTGCACCTGCTTAGACATCATTTTTCACAACTTGATATGTTGGATTCGAGTTCTAGAATTCGTATTTGAAAAACATCGATCATGGCACAGGGCATTTCAACAGTGACAGACTGACAGGTAACTATTTCAGTATCTGCGTCTCATTTTTCTGTAGCATTAACATTTGGACATTCACTAGTATTTATCATAATCAAGGACTAAAGAAATATGTGTCATTGGTGAAATTAAGAAAAAAATAGAACTGATTGTGATGTAACTAATTTAAGGCATTTGAATGGGAATTAAAGCATTTGATTATATTGTAATACAACTAGTCTGGGTACCAATCACTCTGGTGAAATTCAATTCTTGAAGAGGGGTTTAAATCAAAGATGAAGCTGCACAAAAAATGTTCATATGACTTGTACTGTATTGAAAAGGAACAAAGGTCCATAACTCTGAAAAAAAATCTTTACAAAACATGATGAGAGCATGCACACACAGGTTTGATACCAATCAATACAACTGACTCCTGTGAAGTTTCATTCAATTCTTGCCAGGGGTTTTGGACATGAAGCACACACAAAAACATGATGTACACTAGCTGTATTAGCTGTATTAAAACAAACAAAGGGTAAGTCTGTTGATTTCTTCATTGCAGTCAAGTTTAGCAGTTGGATAAACTAAAGCTCCGCCAAGACTTGTAAAATACATGGAAAAAACATACACTGGAAGTACTGGTTGATCGCCTGTCTTCAAGGATTACCAGGTAAGAGTTTGTACAAGTATGATATATCAATTGTCAAAGTGAGTGGTGGTGTAGAGGTTTAGGTGTCTGCCGCTCATCCCAGAGGTTGCGGGTTCAAGCCCCACCAAGGTCACGACCGTACCTCCTCATATGACACCAGTACTTGTTTTTCCAGGAAACAGACTCGAGAGTGACTTGATAAGCTACAAGCTTTCTTCACAATGAAGCTAAAATAATTAGTATAAACTAATTGTCAAAGTCTATTTATATACATGGATGATTTGAAGTTATGAATATTTTCATTTATTTAAAAACCATGACACTGAATAACTTTATTTTTTTTTAGAAGTGCAACTGTAAATAGAATAGTCAGTGTATATACTAGTACAAGCAGGTCTTTTTTCAAAGCTTTTTCTCAAATATCAATATAATGACTTATATGCACATGTTGATAGAAAAATGTGATTTCAGGGACAGCAAAGTTGGTGGTAAGACCATTTCCATGCTTAAAAAACCAGTTGATACACCTCACAGAGGAAAAGAGACAAACAGCAAAGCCAGTGATTTCTGAGCAAGCAGCTGTGGTAAAATACCAGAGAGGAAAAGAGGTCTTCTACCCCCAGGAATATTTCAGAGTAGAAACTAGTATACCATGCTACTTGAGAGTGGAAAAATTGCTACTGTGCAGTTCTTCATCATGTTTGATAATGTTCCAATGACATTTGTAGATACATGTGTGAAAAGCAGTGCTATGTTCATATGACAGAATATTTCAAAATATTGAAAAAAAATTCTCAACAAGAACACACATCAAGCTCAAGCAGACCAAATCTGAGCAAGTGATGAAACTTGTACCTTCTGAATACATGATGAAGAAATGTGTACTGATGAAAATAACTAAACCTCGGACATAATTTTTATGTTTCATTGCAACTTAACTTAATTAAGTAATACTTGGTAGACATACCATGTAGTGAATAACAAATATCTTCAGTTGAAAACATTTACTGAAAAGTCATGTTAAAAACCTGATACACAAATTCAAGATTTTTCGGTAAATGTTTCAAACTGTATTACATAGGTTATGTTTGTTATACAGTACTTCTGTGTATGCCTTGGATAAGGATTAAGTGTCCCAGACTTTGTAACATGCTGGTTTCAGTTTATTGTTTATTTAGTATACAAAATGAGCATTTTTGCTAAAGTACTAGATATTTATTTATTGAAGATCATTAACTCAGTTTATTCAGGAATGTATACACTTTTAATTTGGTATAGTTAAGCTACACATATTGTGATACTGCTAATAAAGCATATAAAGTTATAATGTTCTTAATCAGAATTAAATTAAACCACCCTCACTTGATAGCTCACCTGAGCACAAAGTGCTTAAGGTGAGCTATTGTGATTGCCTGGTGTCTGTTGTCTGTCATTCATCCACACTTAACCTTGTGTACGCAAAAGAGGCAGCATTTTTACTGGATCTAGGTCAAACTGCACACTCTCATTTTGATTGTTTTACATTACAGTAAAATGTCATAATAATGTCACTGGTCAGTTGAAAGCCAGTGGTATTGATAAAAATTTGGTTCCAGTGAAGTCCACTGGAATTCCAGTGGAATAATCAAGAAATTACTTTTCCAGTGGAATTCCACTGGAAACCACTGGAAACCGCTGGTATTCCACTGACTTTTTCTAAGGGGATATGTCAACTTGACTTAGAAAATGTGCTGTATAATTTCACCTTATTGACACTCTAGCACCTTATTTCTTTACCAATTCCAGTCCTATTTATAGTGAATGTGCGTGACCTAAAAGTCTTATATAAAACAAATGGAACTTGTAGTTCATGAGTTATGTGCCCTTTACTTGGAATATTTGCAATATTTGACCTTGTTTGCCCTCTAGCATCTTCATTTCTTCACCAATCCAAATCAAGTTTACATACCTGCATAACAAGTTTATGTATGTATGGTCAATAATTTCTCAAGAAGATTTCAAGAATTGTAATCATAGATATACTCATAAAATATTCATGACTTTTTGTCAGGAACAGTTAAGAATGTTTTAAGAAATAGATATTATAAAACTGCTCATAGAATGTTCATCATTTTTTTCAAGAATTTTTCTTGAATTCTGTAGGTATATTTTCATTCATGAGAAAATCTTGATTCATTCTTAAACTGCTTCATGAATATTTCAAGGATTTTGTGAATCTGTCAATAATGCTTGATATCTTCATGAAGTGGATCAAATGACACTTCATGCATAAAACTTCATGAAGTCAGATTAAGAAGTGATCAAGAACAGTTCATGAATAATTCATAATGGTGATGAAAAATTCATGATTTCATGAATTTCATTTCGCCGGGGAGAAGGGCTCAGTATACAGTCTAGTTGTGCATATCATATAGGATTTCAATAAAACGTGGTCATAATTTGAGAGTCTAGTTGTGCATATTGTCACAAAAGTTTGGGAGGGGTATTATAAGGGTACAGTTAAAAAATTAGAATGTTCGTGTCAGCTCTCATTCCCATGAGTAGCTACAGAGATTTCAATGAAATGAGGCCACAAAACTGATCAGTAACCAACTTATTTGTTCAAATTATCAGGACATTGCCACGGTTACTTATATCAGATTTTTTTGCCAGCAATTGTTCTCTTTACTGGATGACAGAATTTGAGTGAAACTTCACAGATGTGGTCAGTACCAAAGCTAGATTCAATGATACATATATATCTTACCATATTATACTATGTGGGAATAGATACAAGGGGAAAGCATACATGTATGTGTTTTCTCCCATAAAAATATTTTTGCTTGAAATTACTTGTATAATATACATCATTGTTGATAGCATTATTGCCTTTGGGAATAAGGAATTCTTGTTCTATAACCAACAGTGGGCGAGATGAAATCTTTTTTCTATGGAAGTGGCGTCTCACACATTAAATTCAATCAAAAAAATGGATCTCACTTATGTTCCCCACACTCTGGCTCTCAAAAGCAGCCAAAGTCTCACATAGTCAGACTCCCGAGATATGGCACGTCTGACAGCGTTTGCTTGCTTTTGATTCCGAGCAGTCAGTAGCTATTTTTAACATCCCATTTCTGTAATTAATGGCACAGATAGTATTGTGGAGATGGTAAAATTACTATTATTCAGTTAGCCTGTGACAGAACTGCACTTTCCCAGCTATGGAAGTCATGTTTCAAGTAGTTTTAATTACAGTAATTGTCTCACAATCAATAGGGATGTACTCCTTCAAATACCTTCCAGCTAAAACGATTAGATTTCATGTCCATTAAACAGGATTTTCACCAATATTATACCGGTATGATTATGTACAGAAATCAACTACCTGTGAACTAACATCTGATAAAGGGAATTAGCCAAGATTGTACTGAATCAGGATTATTCAGTGTATCTTGCCTGTTCTCCTGATTGAAATTCTTGTATGGAATCACTTCTACCACCTGGAATAATTAAAAGTTTGTTTTTATTGTGTTGCTATTATGATTATGTGTGCAGGAATATATAAACTCTCTGCAATGTATAGAAGTTGACTTACAATTGGATAATATTTTAAGAAATATATATTGCGAAGAAACTATTTGGATTTATAAGAAATTTTATTTCAATTAATTATTTTGATTTAGTGTTACGTCATTCTCAGCAGAAGTGATTATGCCATTGGATTATTGTTGTTCATGCAGTAATATTAAAAACAAATTTACTTAATTTCTATCGAATCAAGTTCTTACAACTTATATTAATCGCTCTTGAGACTCATTGCAGATGGAACCACGAAGAGAGAGAGAGAGAGGTGATGTGGAAGTTTCTGTGTCTTGTCTAAGGACACAATCACAACTTAAGTGCTGGTGAGGATCGAACCCGAGACCCTTCAATCCTGAGGCGAATAGCTACCACTGCACCAAGGCAGCTCCACAAATTGTTCACTTCTAAAACATACTGTGAAAAAGCAGTTTCACTAACAAGTATTTCCTGACATTTTGTCAGTGACGAGTTGTTTAGCCAATTGATAATTCAGTGGCTAAATTGGTAAAATCTATTTATCTTCATGTACTGGAAAACCAGCCTGTCCACATCGATCTTATTTAGCTTCCAAAATAGCGGATTCATTTAACAGTGTTTCCTGACACCTCGCCAATTACCAGTTGTTTTGCTAATTGATAATTCCTGTCCCTTAATTGGTAAAATCTGCTTGTCTTTCACACAGGACAACCGGGCAGTAAGCATTGATCTTGTTTCATAAGCTTAACAGGCTCGTATTATCAGGCAATTACGTACAAAAAATTGAATGTCTGGGATGAAATGAGACCTACTATTCTGAGATTATTGCTTGATTTGACAAGCGTTTGAAATCTTTTCCTGATTGGCTGAGGTACATCATTAGCAAGCAAAATGTTTAGGCTCGTTAGGCCCATTGTGACTGGGTAGAAAAACTTGTCACAGGTCTCGGTGGCTGACTTACCTAACTTTTCAGACACTGACAGTTGACGCATGTTCAACAGAATTTATACATCATTATATTGCAGTAGCAGAGGGAAGTGCGTTATTGTTTAATTATTCTGTTAGAATATGTAGAATCATTCATAGCTACCTTGATTAAAGCACTGATTCCAGAGCTGTAATTGGAAACATAGAACGCATGATAAGTGAATTAACCATTCAGTTGATAGACAGTCAAACTACTGTTCAAAGCTCGAAAATGGTACAAGGAATTCATTCTTAGCCGAAGTTAAAGTTTATGTGATGTTTTGATGAGAGTTCATAATTGTGATGACAGTTTATGCGGAACTTTTTTCAATCAGTGGAACTTTAAACTGTCTCCACCAGGGGAATTGATTCAGTGTTTGAGAAAGATGCTTAAATATTTATCCAGTGTCGCTTTACTACAGGTAGTGATGAAATAGAGGCAATTTGAAACTGGAGGAATTGTTTTCATAAAGCATTAGGAAAATTGGTTTGTGGGGGATGTAATATGCCATGTTTTGTGATAAAACAAATCTAATTTAGTGTTGTAAATGGTCGGACTATTGAAGTGAGATTTACACAGAAAAATTGGCACAGGGCTTCTGGTTGTTTAATTTGCACTTGGTATTAGACATTGTGAAGCCTTAGAAAACATGGAGCAGTCAAGGAAAATGGTAAGCTTTCTATCATTATTCTTTTTATACTTCTTGTTTACATCAAAGGATTGTTATATACATTCTTCAAAGAAGGTAGATCTTTCAAAAAAAAGATAGAAAAAAGTAAGATATGAATTTTTATGTTTGTGCAATAAAAAAAGCATGTAGAACTGTATTTTATAGTTTATAGCAATTTTTACTTACTTAAGGAAGGTAATGAAATATTTATGAGTTTTACACTTTCAGTTATTTAAAACCAGTATAGACATGTAGAATCTGTCAGGAAGTGCTTTTCTGTCTCTGTATTAGTGTAAGATGTCAGTATTTCTATTGACCAGTGTAACATAACTTATATAATAGTTAGTCATTCTGCTAACCTTGAATAAAGCGGTCTGATTATAGATTGTAAAGTTGCTACATATTTGGAACATCATTTTACAGCTGCTGTAAAAGGGGGTCAAAGTGAAACTATCCTATCTGCGTCTGTTTCTATATACGCTTAGGATAGTTTCACATTGACCCCTCGACTGCTGCAGTAAAAAAACATAGCTGAACAATAGTTAGCAACTTGAGAACAGGAAGTAAATGAAATAGAAACAAAAAAACCCAGTCACTTGGTACACATGTTGCTGTTGAAGGTACTTTTATCTTACATGGAATAGTGTAAGAAAAAACAATATTGAACACAAAAAAGTTAAAAAGCATTATGAATATAAATGGAATATACATTAATAAGAACCATAACTCTTAGTAATCTATGAATCATTTCCTGTGAATTGTGTTTGTTTGATCATTATATTTACAGCAGTTCAGCACATTTTGATATGCACTAGGATATGCAATAAGACAGTATTAGAGGATTTGTAGTGAGTAAGAGGTAGAACTCTTACTTTCATATAAGTTTTAGTTCTCTTATTTTACCACAGTTCCTTTTCCTACAAACATCTCCGGCACTGTATGAAATACAACATAATTTTGAACTGAGGACATCTAGTAAAGAACCATAACTTTACATGCTTTAATTTATGAATTACGGGTATTCTTACATGCTTGGTAGCAAGTGAAATATTTGTTCCCTGTAGCTATGTGTAATTTTTGGAGTAAGAATTATTTTTCAAAACTTCATTTATTTTCGTAGTAAAACTGGAGAAGTGTCTTGTGTATATGAACAAGTCAGATAAAACAATTTCAAGGCTTTAAATGTTTAAGGCTTTCTTTAAGGAAACTTAAGAAAATAATTTTGAAACATGAAATACATGTATTAAGGTGCTAGTATAGCATGAAGGATTCCTCCCTCAGTAACTGCCGAGTCTCACAATGTAGTCTTATAGACATCCCTGTAAATAAGTAATTAGATAATGAGAATTGCTGAGTGATTACTTTGTGAATCATCTCTGATAGATAGCAATGTTTTAGAAGTTGGCATATACAGGAAACTGATGATCCCCTGTGCAGTATTGTTTCAAACATGGCAGCTTCATCTGATACATTTGAAGTATTCAAAGATAAGACTGTCAGAAATATTAATAACAACATATGAAATGAATGGTAGATTTTTTTTATGTCCCCCATAAAACATTTGTTATAGGGATGAGGTAATGGCAATGTAATGAGATTCACTTGTGTCACACAGGATAGTGAATGAAGAATGATTAATGACAGGGCTTTTTCTCACTATCACCAGGGGCCGAATATTGGCCCTGTTCCCAATTGAAAATATACTTCATTTTTCCCAAGTCCCCCCCCCCCCAAAAAATAGATAAAAAAAACTGAAAAAAAATTGGATTTTTTTTTTTTTTTTTTGAATCTCTCCCTACACTACCTAGCATTCTAGGGACCGTTGCCCTAACCACAGATTGTTTGTTTCGAACCTATAGAATTTTCTCGATTTAAAAAACAAAACAAAAAACTTTGCCCCTACCCTACCTAGAATTTTTGGGACTGTTGCTCTAAACACAGATTTTTTTTGGGGGCCTCAAGATAATAGATATTAAACTCGTACATAAATTCCCAATTTGATCATAAAAACACTGCGTTTTTCCAGGGGCCTTTTCCCAAAAGAGCCATAAAAAGCCCTGAATGAGTATGACATCATAAGTAGTTGCTTATACATTATAGTTTTTAAATGTAGACCTAAATTACACAACAATTACTCTTTAAATGTAGACCTTTACACAACAATTACTCTTTAAATGTAGACCTTTACACAACAATTACTCTAACTGCAAAACTCTACCAATGTTTCATTAAATGACCCCTATTGTTTTTGAGGGCAGTAGGTGAAATTTAGGTCAAGGTCAAGGTCTTTGTAACTATAGAATGTTTAGGCATAGGTTCCTCATGTTAGATTGCAGGGGGTCAGACGTAAACGATGTATCTCAGGGCTTTCAGCAAGAATTTGATGTAGTTCTGGTCAAAATGGCGGAAATTTAATGTTTTTTTGTGGAGACGGATAAGAAAATTGGTAAGGAAATGTTTATTTTTAATTTGGATCGAACTGTTGTCATGCCCTTTGTATAGCCACATGTAATATATGAAATCGTCACACTCGTTTTGGATCGCATGGATGATGTACCATGTGTACATTGTTTTACCAGTGCGGCTGCTGCCACAATGCCTGTAACTAAGCAATTTCTATTAAAAAATGCACGAATAGATACAAAGATTAGCTTCATATAGATCTGTTTTGTTTTTTTTCATTCAGCATTACATGTTGGCAGCAAATGTTTGTTGATTCAGTTTAATACCATTCAATTTTGTGTTATTTAATTCCATGGTCGATGAAACACTAGTGTGGGCAGCAGCCGCACTGGTAAAACAATTTACATGGTACATCATCCATGCTGTCCGTTGGTTTACCGTTTACAGTTGCTTTTGGAACCCAGTGATACATCAAATCGTCTTAAAACGACCCGAGATACATCGAAATCGGTTTAAAGTTTAAAAAATCGGCGATAGTTCGTATTGGAAACGTGCACACATTACATAACAACAGATCGTATCATGTTTATACGAAATGCATTCAAATAAGCTCGAGTAAAGCGGTCTGAGCTGTCCAAACGTGGGGAAAAAACGGCGGAAAGTCCAAACATAAACACTACCGACCAATTTATCCCTTCAATAACTTATTTATTTTTAGGTCCACGATCCAAAACGGGTGTGACGATTTCATATATTACATGTGGCTATACAAAGGGCATGACAACAGTTCGATCAAATTTAAAATAAACATTTTCTTACCAATTTTCTTATCTGTCTCCCCCAAAAAACATTAAATTTCCGCCATTTTGACCAGAACTACATCAAATTCTCGCTTAAAGCCCTGAGATACATTGTTTACGTCCGACCCCCTGGATTGGGAAGCTGTCAATGGCTGGTAAATGACCTCTTTTGAAATTCAGGTAAATAGGTGAAAGGGCAAAGACCAATAACCTTTAACTGTATTTCTTTAATATTGAAAAAACTAGCGCATTTTGTGCTAAGAGGCCTAATGCTATGACCAACAGTATTTTATTGGTGTAATTTATTACTCATATTGGGATTTTCAGCCTCACTTTATACCTATTTGCCTTTGTGACCAGTGCAGATCATGACTAGAATGCACATTCTTGCAGTCTGATCATGATCTGCATTGTTCACTGTTGAATCTGTAAATTTGTATTGGGGCACTTTTTTCAACAATAATGGCACTGTTTAAATTGGAAAGATGGACATTTCAAGAAATTAAGCAGGTAGAATTCAGTGCAATTTGATTGATTACATTATGTAAGACTGAAGAAAGTCAATTTATTGCAACAGTTTGTCTCAGGTGGTCTATGTTAATATAAATTGCAAAATCCTAAGATCAGCATGGTTCAAAAACCTATAACTTCAAACTGATTTAAAACTCTAATTCTTTGACATTAAAGATGAAATGTTAATTTCATGAATTAAAATTGAACAGTGGTTAGACCCAGTGAGTACTGAGTTCATTTAAAGGTTAAGAAGCTTTCTTGAGAAATTGATGCTTCAGCAA